>LR738548.1:2575000-2910000 GCA_902685375.1 Neostethus bicornis
AGATGGTCTCCAGCACCGTCCCAACCCTGTAAGAGGTTCAGAAACTAGATTTCTGCTAAAACGAAGCTTCCCTGTTGGTTCTTGTCGTGCGCTTGGCCGGATCATGTCACCCTCACTCGGTCTAGTCTTTCTGGAGTAAACGATCATGGCCCAGATCAGACAGGTCCACACGCTCAGCAGAAAAAAAAATATTTTAATCTCTTTGAAATTTGATCAGAGTTTAATTTTCTGCTGCTTTCCGCACGACACCGACTACACACCCCATCTAAACTGGACTGTTTCATATGGATGTAGATAGATCTCATTAAGAGATAAAAAAGTGGAAGATTTTAAGTACTTAGGAGCAATGGAGAGTGTGGAAAAGAGGTGAAGAAGCATGTGCAGGCAGGCTGGAACGGGTGGAGGAAAGTATCAAGTGTGATGTGTGATAGAAGAGTTTCAGATAGAATGAAAGGAAAAGTTTACAAAACCGTGGCGAGAGCGACCATGCTGATTGGTCTAGAGACAGTGTGGTGAGAGCGGCCATGCTGATTGGTTTAGAGACAGTGTGGTGAGAGCGGCCATGCTGATTGGTTTAGAGACAGTGTGGTGAGAGCGGCCATGCTGATTGGTCTACAGACAGTGTGGTGAGAGCGGCCATGCTGATTGGTCTAGAAACAGTGTGGTGAGAGCGGCCATGCTGATTGGTCTAGAGACAGTGTGGTGAGAGCGGCCATGCTGATTGGTCTAGAGACAGTGTGGTGAGAGCGGCCATGCTGATTGGTCTAGAGACAGCGTGGTGAGAGCGGCCATGCTGATTGGTCTACAGACAGCGTGGTGAGAGCGGCCATGCTGATTGGTCTAGAAACAGTGTGGTGAGAGCGGCCATGCTGATTGGTCTAAAGACAGCGTGGTGAGAGCGGCCATGCTGATTGGTCTAGAAACAGTGTGGTGAGAGCGGCCATGCTGATTGGTCTAGAGACAGTGTGGTGAGAGTGGCCATGCTGATTGGTCTAAAGACAGCGTGGTGAGAGCGGCCATGCTGATTGGTCTATAGACAGTGTGGTGAGAGCGGCCATGCTGATTGGTCTAGAGACAGTGTGGTGAGAGCAGCCATGCTGATTGGTCTAGAGACAGTGTGGTGAGAGCGGCCATGCTGATTGGTCTAGAGACAGTGTGCTGAGAGCGGCCATGCTGATTGGTCTAGAGACAGTGTGGTGAGAGCTGTCATGCTGATTGGTCTAGAGACAGTGTGGTGAGAGCAGCCATGCTGATTGGTCTAGAGACAGTGTGGTGAGAGCAGCCATGCTGATTGGTCTAGAGACAGTGTCACTGAGAAAAAGACAGGAAACAGAGATGTTTGTATCAGAGATGAAGATGCTGAGGATCTCTCTGGGAGTGACCAGGATGGACAGGATCAGAGGAACAGCACATGTTAGAGGTTTTAAAGTCAGAGAGGTCAGACTGAGATGGTTTGGACATGTGCAGAGGAGAGAGAGAGAGTACATCAGAAGAAGGATGCTGGGTTTGGAACCACCAGGAAAGAGGATTAGAGGAAGACCAAAGAGGAGGTTCATGGATACAGTGAAGGAAGACATGAAGATAGTTGGTGTGACTGAAGAGGATGCAGCAGATAGGGTTAGATGGAAGAAACTGATTTGATGTGGCGCCCCCTGGAGGGAGATGGAGGAAGGAGAAGAAGAAGAATTGATAGTTCATCCCTCAATGGGGACATTTCTACCACTGGTGGGAGAAACAGGGGGTTAGGCGTCTTCTCCAAGGACACCTTTAAGTCTCTCTAAAATTTTTAAAGGTCTTTAGTTTTAGTCTTTAAACCACTTCCTGCCAATCGGGTCGGGAGGGTGACGAAGCCTGTCCCAGCTGATTTCGAGCAAGAGACAGGGTAGACCTCAGACATGTTGCCAGTCTGTCGCGGGGCCACAGACACACACAACCATCCACACACACACATTCCTATGAGTAATGTAGTAGTAAGGAGGGAGGGTGAAGCGTGGGGAAAACCAGAAAAACCCCACGCAGACACGTGGAGAACATGCAAACTCCACACAGAAAGGCCTGTGTTCCAAGCCTCATCCCTCCCGGGACTAGAACCCATTATCTTCTTGCTGTGTGGCCACTGTGCTACCCACTGTGCCACCGTGCCACACATGTTTCAGGTCATATTAAAATTTACTAAGAACAACTATACAATGTGCTGCACGGTGGCCTCACAGCAACAAGGTCAGGGTTATAGTCCTGGAGTAGGGGCGAGGCATGAACAGGCTTTAAACACTGGTCTTTCTGTGTGTAGTTTGCATGTTCTACCTGTGAATGTGTGTCTATGTACAGTATGTTCTCTGGTTTCCTCCAAAAACATATATGTTAGGTTGATTGGCTGCTAGGAAATTACCCATTGGAATGAGTGTGTGTGTATGTGTGTGTGTGTGTGTGTGTGTGTGTATGTGTGTGTGTGTGTGTGTGTGTGTGTGTGTGTGTGTGTGTGGATGGTTGTATGTGTGTGGCCCCAGACACATACAACGCGACCTGTCTCTTGTCTGAAATTAGCCGAGATGGGCTACGACCCTCCCCGCAACAAAACAAATGAAACTGTTAAAATAAAATTAAAAGATCGACTTTTAGAAGAAACTTTTCTAAACGTCTGTTTTGGTTGCATGACTCAGAAAGCATAAGTTCATCTATATTTGGTACTGAGTAAACTGTGGGTGGTTTCATTAAAGTCCCTTGAGGTGTGTGGGAGGTATTAGCTCATTAGTGACAGCATGGAGCCGCTCCGCCGTCTGTGGGCGGAAAAAGGAATTTATAAATAACAGGTGAAATCATCTAGTGGGTCAGGGACAAGGTGCTGCCCCTAGTGGAGGGGTTTAAGTATCTCGGGGTCTTGTTCACGAGTAGAGGAAGGATGGAGCGGGAGATCGACAGGCGAATCGGTGCAGCGTCAGCAATAATAGGACGCTGCATCAGCCCGTTTTGGTAAAGAGAGAGCTGAGCTGAAAAACAAAGCTCTCGATTTACAAGTCGATCTACGTTCCTACCCTCACCATGGTAACCAAGATCTACGTTCCTAACCTCACCATGGTAACCAGGATCTATGTTCCTACCCTCACCATGGTAACCAGGATCTATGTTCCTACCCTCACCATGGTAACCAAGATCTACGTTCCTAACCTCACCATGGTAACCAGGATCTATGTTCCTACCCTCACCATGGTAACCAGGATCTATGTTCCTACCCTCACTATGGTAACCAGGATCTATGTTCCTACCCTCACCATGGTAACCAGGATCTATGTTCCTACCCTCACCATGGTAACCAAGATCTACGTTCCTAACCTCACCATGGTAACCAGGATCTATGTTCCTACCCTCACCATGGTAACCAGGATCTATGTTCCTACCCTCACCATGGTAACCAGGATCTACGTTCCTATCCTCACCATGGTAACCAGGATCTACGTTCCTACCCTCACCATGGTAACCAGGATCTACGTTCCTACCCTCACCATGGTAACCAGGATCTACATTCCAACCCTCACCATGGTAACCAGGATCTACATTCCAACCCTCACCATGGTAACCAGGATCTACGTTCCTATCCTCACCATGGTAACCAGGATCTACGTTCCTACCCTCACCATGGTAACCAGGATCTACATTCCAACCCTCACCATGGTAACCAGGATCTATGTTCCTACCCTCACTATGGTAACCAGGATCTACATTCCTTTACCTCGTTGTTTACCCCGTTGTTTACCTCGTTGTTTACCCCGTTGTTTACCTCGTTGTTTACCCCGTTGTTTACCTCGTTGTTTACCTCGTCACCTTGGTGATCACTGCCTCTGGGATGTATTTGGGTACGACTCTAACGGCCCAGACGGATCTGGTTCTCGATGTTAGTGAGTTCATCTACAGAGTGTTTGGAGGACATGAGTAAAAGTGTGTCTTGTCTAGACGTGGTGGTGGTCCCGGTCAGGTCCCAGCATGCCTGTGTGTGTGGTGAAAGCGTGGGTTCACCAGGTGGAATTATGGGTAGTGAATCATGATGTGGTTTATATTTGATCTCTTGCAGCGTGCTGCGGCACGTCTGTACATTCCCAGGCTGGGAGGAACGCAGAGAGGGACTTACCACCCAGGGAAATCACAGCACCTCACTTTCTATCATCAACCAATCAGCTTCTCCGTTTGGTGTCAAACCCACGGCCCGAGGCCCTTAGAGAGGCCGCCAGAGAGTCTCAGCTGGCCCACAAAATTAATCACGAATCATTAATCTGACTTTAATTCCATTTTTTTTTGCATATTTATGTAAAATTTTTCTAAATTCTTTGATGTTTGAGGTTAAAAGTTTAAAACGAAACGTCTCTGATGTTTGTTTCAGACTGCTTTTTTTTTTGTCAATAAGAAAATCAATCAAACTTCTTTCAAAGCTTTTTTATAACATTTTTTTAAAATAAAATTCATTAACTTGCTGATAAAATAAAATAAATTAACAACCAGTTTTTGGTTTTTTTACCAAATTTTTTTATTGAGATTTTCATAATGTTTTGAGTTTTTTGTTAAATCGGACACATTTTCTATTATTGTAGTAAAACCAGAATCTATTTACTGATGGTTTAGTTTTGTTTTCACTTCCTCGAGTCTGAATGTTTTTAATGGAGGAGATAAAACGGACCAATCAGGGCTGAACGACTCGACCGAAAAATAAAATCAAGTTTTAAAATAAAATACAATTTCCAATTTTAATCTTTTTTTTCAGTTAAGATTTATTCTGGCTGCAGTGGTTAGCACAGCAAGCAGGTCAGGGGTTTGAGTCCTGAAGTGAGGGCGAGGCTTAAAACACTGGTCTTTCTGTGTGGAGTTTGCATGTTCTCGTATGTGTGAGTTTTCTCCCACACTCCAAGCATGTCTGGGAACGAGTGTGTGTGTCTGTGTATGTGTGCCTGTGTGTATGTGTGTGTGGATGGTTGTTTGTGGATGGTTGTCTCTGTGTATGTGTGTGTGTGTGAGTGTTTGAGTGAGTGTGTGTATGTGTGTGTGCGTTCCTTAAAGGTTATTTTTGGTTCTCAAAAGCAGTGGTCCCCAACCACCGGGCCGCGGACCGATACAGGGCCGCGGGTCATGTGGTACCGGGCCACACAGAACTGTTATTTTTATTCACTTTGTTTTGGTGATGTCTTTTATTTTGAAGGTACATGTTTACCGTTGCCATGAAAACCAGAGTGCGTTTGAGCAGAGAGAATGTTTCCATGTTATAAAGACGCTGCTAATAAATTTTCTTGTGAAGACAAAGTGGATTTAAGTTTATTGTTATTGATTTTAAAAAGACAGTTTTTTCAGGCTGGTCTCATCACCTTAAAGAACCATCACATGCAAAATAACTCTTCACATTGTATCCTCTGCACACACACACAAAACATGCATTACACCATAGTTATGAAAATATATTGATTTGGTGGAGCGCAGTCACAGACCCGGAACTATGAAAGGCCGGGTATCGCTCATCCCCCCGCCCGTCCTGAGAAAGTACAAGCTCCGCCCTCTGCTCTCACTGAGCCGCTATTCCTCCGCCCATCTCTGAGCGGGAGGGGGAAGGCAGGCGTAAACCCGTACGTAGCTACAAAAAGCGTGTTTCAAGCAAGAAAATAAAAAAGAGGCAGAGCAGCGAACCAGCCTGTATATCAGACGTTGAAAGTGAGTTTGTGAGGGCGTAAGGCTGGAGTGGAGGCGGGTGAGGAGGGCGGGCGGGTGGGGAGGAGGGAGGGGGCGTGGCTACGTCAAAAGCGTCATACTTTAGACATCTGCTCATTGGTTGTTTTGTCTGAGCGTTCCAGAAATCCACAAAAAACGGGCTAAATCAATCTAGAAAGACACACACACACACATACACACACATATGTACAAGGCCCGGACATCACTCTTACAAGGTAGAAAACTCTGGAAAGTCACTTTTGCATGAGATGGCCCCTTTAAGACCGGTCCGTGGCACAGCAAAGGTTGGGGACCCCTGGTTCTGAAGGATACTCTAAACCTCAGCTTCAAATGGAACATTTTATGATGGTAATAATAATACATTTTATTTGTAGTGCGCTTTACACTTTAAGAAAAAATCCCAAAGCGCTAGATAGTGAAACGTTATTTTTTGGTTTTCAGAACTTTCTTTTAACCTTAATTTTAACATTTAGAAATTGGTTCTCTGAACGTTCTGGGAGGGTTAGGTTCTAATATAACCACCTACTAACGTTAAGGGAACCTTTAGAGAACCTCAGGCTAACGTTCCCTGGAGGTTCTCTGTTTACTGGGTGACAACCTGTTCAGGGTGTATGCTGCCTCTTTCCTGGGATCGGCCAGGACGGGCTCCTGCACCCTCTGTGACTGCTTTGGAAATTAATGTTTCAGAAGATGAATTTTTACAGACTGTTTTTTAAACCGTTCAGACGCCAGATTTAAAACGTGTGAGCTCGATAAGATATCGAGGTGTTAGCACCGCAGCATCAAATTTACCTTCAGGGAAAACCTCCTGGATGGAGGTGGAGAGGTCTGGATGGAGGTAGAGAGGTCTGGATGGAGGTAGAGAGGTCTGGATGGAGGCGGAGAGGTCTGGATGGAGGTAGAGAGGCCTGGATGGAGGTAGAGAGGTCTGGATGGAGGTAGAGAGGTCTGGATGGAGGTAGAGAGGTCTGGATGGAGGTAGAGAGGTCTGGATGGAGGTGGAGAGGTCTGGATGGAGGTGGAGAGGTCCGGATGGAGGTAGAGAGGTCTGGATGGAGGTAGAGAGGTCTGGATGGAGGTAGAGAGGTCTGGATGGAGGTAGAGAGGTCAGGATGGAGGTAGAGAGGTCTGGATGGAGGTAGAGAGGTCTGGATGGAGGTAGAGAGGTCTGGATGGAGGTAGAGAGGTCTGGATGGAGGTAGAGAGGTCAGGATGGAGGTAGAGAGGTCTGGATGGAGGTAGAGAGGTCTGGATGGAGGTAGAGAGGTCTGGATGGAGGTAGAGAGGTCTGGATGGAGGTGGAGAGGTCTGGATGGAGGTAGAGAGGTCTGGATGGAGGTAGAGAGGTCTGGATGGAGGTAGAGAGGTCTGGATGGAGGTAGAACGGTCTGGATGGAGGTGGAGAGGTCTGGATGGAGGTAGAAAGGTCTGGATGGAGGCCACATGGTGCAGACATGGCCTTCAATGAAACATTAAAACGTATGCTCTCTCGTGATGAGACAAAGGTCATTATTTCCCAGCAGACATGGAGTGGGTGGTGTGATTCTGATGGGTGGTGTGATTCTGATGAGAAGTGAAAACTTTCCTTCACTCTGGGTAATTCTGTAAGGAGTCATCAAAGCACCCCTCCTCCCCAGTCATGATCATTTCTCCTCCTTGGAAATGGGTTTCCTGAACGCACCGGGCCAGACAGTGGTTGATAGTCATCAGAATTGCGCCTACACATTTCACCGCATTTCCTCTTCGCAATGCTGCATCTGAAACCCGGGTCTCGACCTCCGGATGTGGGCTGTAACTCTAATCAGAGGAAGGAAACACATCGGTGGTTTCAGCTGCAACTTTTAGGGACTGAACTCTAGTAACGGTTTAAAACTGATTAACCTACAAAAATAAACAGAAAACATTCAGACGTCCAACAGTCATGCTGCTGGGAGATGTAGTCCTTCATGTTGGGAGATGTAGTCCTTTCTGTTGGGAGATGTAGTTCCTTCCTGTTGGGAGATGTAGTTCCTTCCTGTTGGGAGATGTAGTTCCTTCCTGTTGGGATATGTAGTTCTTCCTGGTGGGAGATGTAGTCCTTCATGTTGGGAGATGTAGTTCCTTCCTGTTGGGAGATGTAGTTCTTCCTGGTGGGAGATGTAGTCCTTCATGTTGGGAGATGTAGTTCCTTCCTGTTGGGAGATGTAGTTCCTTCCTGTTGGGAGATGTAGTCCTTTCTGTTGGGAGATGTAGTTCCTTCCTGTTGGGAGATGTAGTCCTTTCTGTTGGGAGATGTAGTTCCTTCCTGTTGGGAGATGTAGTCCTTTCTGTTGGGAGATGTAGTTCCTTCCTGTTGGGAGATGTAGTTCCTTTCTGTTGGGAGATGTAGTCCTTTCTGTTGGGAGATGTAGTTCCTTCCTGTTGGGAGATGTAGTTCTTCCTGGTGGGAGATGTAGTCCTTCCTGTTGGGAGATGTAGTCCTTCCTGCTTGGAGATGTAGTCCTTCCTGTTTGGTTGGGAGATGTAGTCCTTCCTGTTGGGAGATGTAGTCCTTCCTGCTTGGAGATGTAGTCCTTCCTGTTTGGTTGGGAGATGTAGTCCTTTCTGTTGGGAGATGTAGTCCTTCCTGCTGGGAGATGTAGTCCTTCATGTAAGGAGATGTAGTCCTTCCTGGTGGGAGATGTAGTTCTTCCTGTTGGGAGATGTAGTCCTTTATGTTGGGAGATGTAGTCCTTCCTGTTGGGAGATGTAGTCCTTCATGTTTGGAGACGTAGTCTTCTTCGCTGGGGGACACAGAGTTCATCAGTACCATCATACAGGTTACCGCTCTCCCATGCAGGTGAACATGTTCGGTGATGTTGGGAGAGGAAGGAGGGTTTCACCTGGAAAGCTCCGCATCAGAAACACCTGATCACTTAATCCCATGTCGGCAGAAGTTCTCATCGTAAGAAAGAAACTTAAGAAAGGCCAGAGAGGGTTTAACCGACACAATGCTTCCACAGTGACGCAGATGGATTTGCTTCCAGGTATTTCCTGGAGCTGAAAAGCAGCCTTTGTGCTTCCATCCCAACTCATCCATGACCATCTCTGATGAAAATATTCCTGTGAGGAAACTAGGTTACTTATTCCTGAGGAGGAACCGGATTGTTTTCAGAAGCCGTGATGACCTTTGAAAGCTAAATTTAAACATAAGACTTACCTGTTTTTTTTTTTTTTCTTCACAGGCAGACGCAGCTCAGAACCGGTGGAGAACATGGACACCACGGGTTTCATGGCACAGCTGGTAACGCCACACAAACATCTCTATTGGTTACAGTCCGTCTTCATTGGTTTCTGTGCCTTTTGATTGGTTTTAATGATCTGTGGGTTTCTTCTTCTTCTTTCGGCATTTCCCTTCAAGGGGCACCACATCAAGTCAGTTTCTTCCATCTAACCCTATCTGCTGCATCCTCTTCGGTCACACCAACTATCTTCATGTCTTCCTTCACTGTATCCATGAACCTCCTCTTTGGTCTTCCTCTAGTCCTCTTTCCTGGTGGTTCCAAACCCAGCATCCTTCTTCTGATGTACTCTCTCTCTCTCCTCTGCACATGTCCAAACCATCTCAGTCTGACCTCTCTGACTTTAAAACCTCTAACATGTGCTGTTCCTCTGATCCTGTCCATCCTGGTCACTCCCAGAGAGATCCTCAGCATCTTCATCTCTGCTACAAACATCTCTGTTTCCTGTGTTTTTCTCAGTGACACTGTCTCTAGACCAATCAGCATGGCCGCTCTCACCACACTGTCTCTAGACCAATCAGCATGGCCGCTCTCACCACACTGTCTCTAGACCAATCAGCATGGCTGCTCTCACCACACTGTCTCTAGACCAATCAGCATGGCCGCTCTCACCACACTGTCTCTAGACCAATCAGCATGGCTGCTCTCACCACACTGTCTCTAGACCAATCAGCATGGCCGCTCTCACCAAACTGTCTCTAGACCAATCAGCATGGCTGCTCTCACTACACTGTCTCTAGACCAATCAGCATGGCCGCTCTCACCACTCTGTCTCTAGACCAATCAGCATGGCCGCTCTCACTACACTGTCTCTAGACCAATCAGCATGGCCGCTCTCACCACACTGTCTCTAGACCAATCAGCATGGCCGCTCTCACCACACTGTCTCTAGACCAATCAGCACGGCCGCTCTCACCACACTGTCTCTAGACCAATCAGCATGGCCGCTCTCACCACACTGTCTCTAGACCAATCAGCATGGCCGCTCTCACCACACTGTCTCTAGACCAATCAGCATGGCTGCTCTCACTACACTGTCTCTAGACCAATCAGAATGGCCGCTCTCACCACGGTTTTCTACACTTTCTCTTTCATTTTATCTGAAACTCTTCTGTCACACATCACACCTGATACTTTCCTCCACCCGTTCCAGCCTGCCTGAACACGCTTCTCCACCTCTTTTCCACACTCTCCATTGCTCTGGACTGTTGATCCTAGATACTTAAAATCTCCCACCTTCTCTAGCTCGTCTCCCTGTAACCTCACTTTCCCTGAGTGAGGTCACAGGGATTTCTAACCGTCTCGATTCGGTCAGTTTCTGTTTCAGTCTTTGTTTCATTACTTTTTTTTATTTTTAATCCTTCATATTGACTTTATTCCTTTATTTTTCTCTGAATTTGAGTCTATGGGTTTCTGTTTATTTGTTTTTGTCTGTCTCTGTGACTCTCTCCGTCTCTCTTTCCGTGTCTGTGGGTTTCTATCCATCGCTCTGCGGTGAGGCGTGCATTCAGCTGATTTTCCCTGAGCATGTCTCAGCAGGTCGTCTTCTTTTTCTTCCTGCTCTGCTTCAGACTCTGAAGCTGGTCTCCATCTGATCTGTGTCTCTGTCTGTTCTGCAGTCGCTGGAGGCCAACTACCCGGTCCAGGTCACAGATCCTCACGGTAAATTATGTTTATGATGTTCAGGAGAACACCCTGGCAGTTCTGAAGAATCACACACTCCTACACTCTGACCACAAAAAAACTTTTCTATGTCAGGTTCTCACAGCCAGGCTGGAACCACCTGGTGGCCATGCTCCTGCAACTACGTCATGCTTTATATCATGATTGCAGCAAAACATCCTACCCAATCAGAGAACAGAGATGATGGCGTCCGTCCTCCATGTTTGTAGTTCTATAGATCCACGATGCTATACGGTCCGTCTTCCATGTTTGTAGTTCTGTAGATCCACCATGCTATGCGGTCCGTCCTCCATGTTTGTAGTTCTATAGATCCACCATGCTATACGGTCCGTCCTCCATGTTTGTAGTTCTTTAGATCCACCATGCTATGCGGTCCGTCCTCCATGTTTGTAGTTCTGTAGATCCACCATGCTAAACGGTCCGTCCTCCACGTTTGTAGTTCTATAGATCCACCATGCTATACGGTCCGTCCTCCATGTTTGTAGTTCTGTAGATCCACCATGCTATACGGTCCGTCCTCCATGTTTGTAGTTCTATAGATCCACCATGCTATACGGTCCGTCCTCCATATTTGTAGTTCTGTAGATCCACCATGCTGTACGGTCCGTCCTCCATGTTTGTAGTTCTTTAGATCCACCATGCTATACGGTCCGTCCTCCATGTTTGTAGTTCTGTAGATCCACCATGCTATACGGTCCATCCTCCATGTTTGTAGTTCTTTAGATCCACCATGCTATACGGTCCGTCCTCCATATTTGTAGTTCTGTAGATCCACCATGCTGTACGGTACGTCCTCCATGTTTGTAGTTCTATAGATCCACCATGCTATACGGTCCGTCCTCCATGTTTGTAGTTCTATAGATCCACCATGCTGTACGGTCCGTCCTCCATGTTTGTAGTTCTTTAGATCCACCATGCTATACGGTCCATCCTCCATGTTTGTAGTTCTTTAGATCAACCATGCTATACGGTCCGTCCTCCATATTTGTAGTTCTGTAGATCCACCATGCTGTACGGTCCGTCCTCCATGTTTGTAGTTCTTTAGATCCACCATGCTATACGGTCCGTCCTCCATGTTTGTACTTCTTTAGATACACCATGTTGTACGGTCCGTCCTCCATGTTTGTAGTTCTTTAGATTCACCATGCTATACGGTCTGTCCTCCATGTTTGTAGTTCTTTAAATCCACCATGCTATATGGTCCGTCCTCCATGTTTGTAGTTCTATAGATCCACCATGCTGTACGGTCCGTCCTCCATGTTTGTAGTTCTTTAGATCCACCATGCTATACGTCCGTCCTCCATGTTTGTAGTTCTTTAGATCCACCATGCTGCACGGTCCGTCCTCCATGTTTGTAGTTCTATAGATCCACCATGCTATACGGTCCATCCTCCATGTTTGTAGTTCTGTAGATCTACCATGCTTTACAGTCCATGTTGGTAACGATTCCCCAGATTGAGAATTTATAGACAGGTTTTAGAAAGTTTTTTTTTACTCTTTTTTCTAAACGACACTGACTGTCCGGGTGTGTTACATACATCACGTGCGGGTCTTCATCAAAAAGGAGCAGTTGGTTCAATAAAAATGTACCAACAGAACTGATTTAAAGCAGCCGGGTGAGAATCGCCTCCCAATCAGAGACCGTGGTCTACGCCCCGAAAAGGGAGGAATGTTCCCTGCAGGTCAGAGACGGGGTTCTGCTTCAAGTGGAGGAGTTTAAGTATCTCGGAGTCTTGTTCACGAGGGGAGGAAAGATGGAGTGGGAGATCGACGGATGGATCGGTGCAGCATCTGTAATAATCAGGATGATGCATTGATCCGTCTTAGTTAAGAAAGAGTACCTTTCCGCCCCCACACCCACAGAATCCACAGAATGATGCCAAACACAGCATGTCCAATGACGACCACAAAGTTTTATTTCGGTTTAATGACTTTCTTTTCTGGTTCATTTAGATAAATTTAGACAAACTTCAGACAGATGTTTGAAACCAGGACCTCTCGATGTGTCACTTTTTGATCAGCCAATAGGAGGTGTCGATTCTGTACTTTAAAACCCAGGTTGAATCATCTGTTCCTCCACCAGATGCCGTGACGCTCCACCTGAGCTCCATGCCCACCAGGTACCGGACCCCCTCACCAGAGAGCCGAATCAGACAGGTGAGTGTACCAGGTCCGAGCTCAGTGGAACACCATGATACTGATCAGTCATCCTGCTCTGGCATCAAAATCTACCCAATCAGGAGCCTCGTTTATGATGTGTACGCCCATGCCCACGCCGACTATTACTCAACCTGAGCTGGTTCTAAATGTGTCAGACTTTAGCAGTTGGGACATCTTCCTCTTGTTATGAGTACTTTGAGGTGCCAGCGCTTCCTTTAAATGACATGGCACATGGATCATGCCATGGATTCTAGGATGGAGTTTTAGATGCGTGGTCGGGGCAGGACAGAGATCAAGGTGGCTCACACGTGGATTGTGAAGTGGAGGAGTTTAAGTATCTCAGGGTCTTGTTCACGAGTGGGGGAAGGATGGAGCGGGAGATAACTAATAAATAACTAGGACGCTGCATCGGTCCGTCGTGGTAAAGAGAGAGCTGAGCTGAAAAACAAAGCTCTCGATTTACAAGTCAATGTACGTTCCTACCCTCACCATGGTAACCAGGATCTACGTTCCTACCTTCACCATGGTAACCAGGATCTACGTTCCTACCCTCACCATGGTAACCAGGATCTACGTTCCTACCCTCACCATGGTAACCAGGATCTACGTTCCTACCTTCACCATGGTAACCAGGATCTACGTTCCTACCTTCACCATGGTAACCAGGATCTACGTTCCTACCTTCACCATGGTAACCAGGATCTACGTTCCTACCCTCACCATGGTAACCAGGATCTATGATCCTACCCTCACCATGGTAACCAGGATCTACGTTCCTACCCTAACCATGGTAACCAGGATCTACGTTCCTACCCTCACCATGGTAACCAGGATCTATGTTCCTACCCTCACCATGGTAACCAGGATCTACGTTCTTACCCTCACCATGGTAACCAGGATCTATGTTCCTACCCTCACCATGGTAACCAGGATCTACGTTCCTACCCTCACCGTGGTAACCAGGATCTACGTTCCTACCCTCACCATGGTAACCAGGATCTATGTTCCTACGCTCCTCTCTGTTGCCCCCGTGACTCGGCCCCAGATAATCAGCAGACGCTTGTCGGAACGGAACGGATGAATTGTGACGCTTATATTGCGTGTCGTAATCCAACACTTGCTCAGTCAAAGATCTCCATGGTTCGTAGTAAATGATGCCCCTGATGCCCCCGTACGGTTGGCTAGCTACATGACGAGACGCTGGCGTGTGTTTGGCTTCTTAGCAGGAAATAAAACACCATGTGTTCTGTTTGCAGCCGGTGGAAGACGTGGAGGAATGCACCTGCCCAAATTTTTCATCTCCAGGTAAATTCACTCCTTAAATTTAAATTTCGAGCACAGATCGATGATCTAACTTCATCTTCTGCCCTCTGCTGGACACAGACTGCCCCAAAGAGCTGCAGATCCTGAGCAGCCCCTGTGAGAAGTGCTTCTGCCCGGCTCCGCCTCCAAAGATCAGTGATTTGATGAACGATAAGGACCTGCTGGACCTGCTTCGCCTCAAACTGGATCCAAATCACTGCACCATTAAAAACTGGAAGAACTTTGCGAGTCGTTGGGGGATGAGCTACGATGAACTGACCCTCCTGGAGCACCGGACCCAGGGCTCGCTGTCCCACAGCCCCACCCAGGAATTCCTGCTCCGCTACAGCCAGAAGACAGTGACCGAGCTGACCGAGCTGTGCCGCATCTACCAGCGCATCGACGTGCTGCGTCTGCTGCAGAGCTGGATGGAGAAAGACTGGCCGTCCCGCTGGCAGCACACCCACTAAGGACTCACCCGGTTCCTCCGTTAACTGTAGAATAATAAAAACTGGACTTTGTGGAGGACAGGAACTGGTTTAGACCTCCGCGCACACAGAACCAAACTGGTCAAAGTGGGAAAATAATGCAGCCAATAGGTCAATCAATCTGTCAATCAAACACCTCTCCCGTTACACTGATTCTGATTGGCCCAAAATTCTAAACTTCAGCGTCACACAAATTCTAAACTTTGTGTGACGCCTGAAGCCGCGTTCACGACACTCACACGGTAACCGATGACCGCTGTATTCACGTTACCAGACAGACGAACGGATCCACTTCATTATTTACCGAAGCCGTCGTACAAGCATGGCCGTTAAACTTTGGTTGATCTGTCAGTGAGGGGCGGAGTCAGATTAGGCAGCTATGAGTGAAACCAGGTGGTCCTCAGCTTTATCTTCAGGACTGTTTGATTCTTATCTCTGTCGTCTAAGTGGGTCCCATCATAACGAGGTCACACCCAGTCTAATTCTCTACGTGCAGTTTCTTTATTATTTTTTACTGGGTGTAGGTTTACGTCTGCTTTCTGACCTTCCATCGTGAATGGATTCTATCGTGTGTCCCACTCCTCTCCATCGATGCACGGTTCTCTATGCCGTGCAGAGGTTCAGATCAAGGAGGGTCTTGATCAGCCTTGATGCCCACAATCAATAAATTAATCGCTAACTTAAATATGATTTCACACTTAACTTGTTTGTTTACACTTCACACCTGGATGCAAGCCGGTCCTGAGAGAGTTGGAGGTCACGGCCTGAGATCAGAGATAGAGGGAGGAGCTGTTGCTCCTGTAGATTAAGAACCCAGGTGAGGTGTTTCGGACACGTCCCACCAGGAGGAGACACAGAGGCAGACACCGGACCTTCTGGGGAGACCTGGAGGAGGAGCGGCTCGACACCCGGTCCGCTCGCAGAGTCCCCGTCCACACGTAGCCGGGTATTTTTGAAAACGCAGATCTGCTGTCCTCCGTTTTAGGAAAACGCTCGCGTCCACACGGAGACGTATAAATACGCTTCTGAGTGCGGTCATAAGCATGCCAGACCAGTAGTGGGCAGTACTGATGTAAACATAAGTTCTGAGCTATCCAATCAGAGCACCTCTGCCGTCATGAAACATGGTGCCAGGCGTCTCGTTTGTGTGGACCGACAAGGAGGTGGAACTGCTTTTAAAAGTTGACTATAAAGTTAATAAAACACAGGAAAATATAGACGATCCAAACAAAGACGCACACGAATCACGTATGTGCATTATTCGTCGCAGGTAGTGACGCATAAAAATGTAAATCTCCGTTTTCGCACGTCCAAACGCAAAAACTGAGTTTTCCAAAATCTTCACTTTAGCCAAAAAAAAGCTTCGACAAAACGGATAAAAACATATGCGTTTTCAAAACAATACCCGGCTAAGTGTGGGCGGGGCCTGAGTGAGAGCCCAGCCACCCGCAGAGGAAGCTCATTTCAGCCGCTTGAGAGCGAGTGTAATTTAATTCCAATAGTTTTTTGTATTTTATTAGAATATTTTTTAGAATATCTTGTTCTGGATTCGATATTAGGGAGACATGTTTCTCTTTGGGACGTTTCGTCACCCTCGTTAACGGATCCATCCATGTTTACTGTATCTGCGTTGCTTGGTTTTGTTTGACGAACAAGTCCTATGTTTTATGGAGACTTAGACTTCCATAAATTTACCACAGAAAAACAGACAGGGTTACCAGTTCTACGTGTGTGATGTGAAGCAGTCGATGGTGACGGGACCAGAATGGTTACGTTTCAATAGAAGAGACTTTATGAAGCAGGAGAGTGTTTCTATTTGGAGAACAGTCAGCTACAGCTTCTTATTGGTCATCGTTCATGAGGAGGATCAAACAAGCTGTGAGTGTGTCTGAGGTTATCAGGACTCATAGGTTCCCGTCTCACCCTGAAAGCTTGTCAATCCCTCTTTAATCCCTGTACCCCCGTTCTTTCAGGTTCAGTGTTAGGTTGTAATCTGAAGCCAAAAAACTGAACAAACCTAAATTTTATCTGTTGGTCAGACCAGTTTATACGTCAGATTAAATCTACTGGTCAGATGTTGGTAGCATCACACTGGAGGCTCGTTGAAAAGCAACGTTTCTTTTTATTTATTTACAACCAGTTCTTGTAAATAAAATCAGAATGTAACGATGTAAAGACTCAGAGTGATTTATTTATCCAACATTTTATTTCATGTAAAATATCTGCTGCAGCTTCAGGGCTTGGTTTACTGGGAGGAAGGGGGAGGATTCTCCACCCGTCCGCTGTGGAAGAACAAGAGCTGACTGCAGAAGGACTACAACTCCCAACAGGAAGGACTACATCTCCCAACAGGAAGAACTACATCTCCCATCAATAAGGACTACATCTCCCAACAGAAAGAACTACATCTCCCAACAGGAAGGACTACATCTCCCAACAGGAAGGACTACATCTCCCAACAGGAAGAACTACATCTCCCATCAATAAGGACTACATCTCCCAACAGAAAGAACTACATCTCCCAACAGGAAGGACTACATCTCCCAACAGGAAGGACTACATCTCCCAACAGGAAGAACTACATCTCCCATCAATAAGGACTACATCTCCCAACAGAAAGAACTACATCTCCCAACAGGAAGAACTACATCTCCCAACAGGAAGGACTACATCTCCCAACAGGAAGGACTACATCTCCCAACAGGAAGAACTACATCTCCCAACAGAAGAACTACATCTCCCAACAGGAAGAACTACATCTCCCAACAGGAAGAACTACATCTCCCAACAGGAAGGACTACATCTACCAACAGGAAGGACTACATCTACCAACAGGAAGGACTACATCTCCCAACAGGAAGGAAGAACTACATCTCCCTACAGGAAGGACTACATCTCCCAACAGAAGAACTACATCTCCCTACAGGAAGAACTACATCTCCAAACAGGAAGGAAGAACTACATCTCCCAACAGGAAGGAAGGACTACATCTACCAACAGGAAGAACTACATCTCCCAACAGAAGAACTACATCTCCCTACAGGAAGAACTACATCTCCAAACAGGAAGGAAGAACTACATCTCCCAACAGGAAGGAAGAACTACATCTCCCTACAGGAAGGACTACATCTACCAACAGGAAGGAAGGACTACATCTACCAACAGGAAGGACTACATCTACCAACAGGAAGGAAGGACTACATCTCCCAACAGGAAGGACTACATCTCCCTACAGGAAGAACTACATCTCCAAACAGGAAGGACTACATCTCCCAACAGGAAGGACTACATCTCCCAACAAGAAGGACTACATCTCCCAACAGGAAGGACTACATCTACCAACAGGAAGGACTACATCTACCAACAGGAAGGAAGGACTACATCTACCAACAGGAAGAACTACATCTCCCAACAGGAAGGACTACATCTACCAACAGGAAGGAAGGACTACATCTACCAACAGGAAGGACTACATCTCCCAACAAGAAGAACTACATCTCCCAACAGGAAGGACTACATCTACCAACAGGAAGGAAGGACTACATCTACCAACAGGAAGGACTACATCTACCAACAGGAAGGAAGAACTACATCTACCAACAGGAAGAACTACATCTCCCAACAAGAAGGACTACATCTCCCAACAGGAAGGACTACATCTACCAACAGGAAGGAAGGACTACATCTACCAACAGGAAGGACTACATCTACCAACAGGAAGGAAGAACTACATCTACCAACAAGAAGGACTACATCTCCCTACAGGAAGAACTACATCTCCAAACAGGAAGGAAGGACTACATCTCCAAACAGGAAGAACTACATCTCCCAACAAGAAGGAAGAACTACATCTCCCAACAGGAAGGAACTACATCTCCCAACAAGAAGGACTACATCTCCCAACAGGAAGGACTACATCTCCCAACAAGAAGGACTACATCTCCCAACAGGAAGGACTACATCTCCCAACAGGAAGGACTACATCTACCAACAGGAAGGAAGGACTACATCTACCAACAAGAAGAACTACATCTCCCAACAAGAAGAACTACATCTCCCATCAGGAAGGACTACATCTCCCAACAAGAAGGACTACATCTCCCAACAGAAGAACTACATCTCCCATCAGGAAGAACTACATCTCCCATCAGGAAGAACTACATCTCCCATCAGGAAGAACTACATCTCCCAACAAGAAGAACTACCTCTCCCATCAGGAAGAACTACATCTCCCAACAAGAAGAACTACATCTCCCATCAGGAAGGACTACATCTCCCAACAAGAAGGACTACATCTCCCAACAGAAGAACTACATCTCCCATCAGGAAGAACTACATCTCCCATCAGGAAGAACTACATCTCCCAACAAGAAGAACTACATCTCCCATCAGGAAGAACTACATCTCCCAACAAGAAGAACTACATCTCCCATCAGGAAGAACTACATCTCCCATCAGGAAGGACTACATCTCCCATCAGGAAGGACTACATCTCCCTACAGGAAGAACTACATCTCCCAACAGAAGAACTACATCTCCCATCAGGAAGGACTACATCTCCCTACAGGAAGAACTACATCTCCCAGTAAGAAGGATGTTCCCGTCTTGACCTTTTGGGTTTTTGGAAAAAATCAGAGAATATTTTGCTTATTAAAGTTTTTATTGACATATTTTCATTGTTTACATCTGCATTATATTCTTTTTTTTTTAACAGCAGGAAATCAAAAAGACAAGAAAATATTTTCGTGGTTTACAGAAAAAAAAAAACAAAGAACTTGTTTATTCACAGATTTTTCTCCGACATTCGGTACATTTCATCATAAACCCTCGTTTCTCAGGAATCACACTAAGTTCATAATGTTTGGGGGAAAACGGTATAAATAAAACAATATACATGTCGTATAACTCTTCAATGAATCCTATTGGACAGGACCACATAAAACATTGTGTGTTTATATGTATGTACATCTTAAAGGATTCAGCGCTCAGGCTCTCTCTGTGTGAAATAAATCCACCTCCTGATTCTCCTAACTCAGACCAAACATTTCAGACAGGCTGTTAGAAATTTTCTCATTATTTTTCTGTGGCAGCAAAAAGACCCGAGACAGCGTTTCCCAGCTTTTCTAGACTTAAGGTGCCTCCTGTCTCCGAAGAGGCCTCACCTGCCTCACCATTAGAAGCAGACAGATTCAGGTTGATCTCAGTTTTCTCTGCGGTTGGAGAAACTAGAACTCTTTCCTTCGCCATTGCCAGTTTTTCCAGCAGGTTGATTCTGTTCTCTGAGTTTTGTGTTGCGTTGACTATCGGCAGCCGGATGCCTCTGCTCACAACGTACTCCTTTTCCTCTGGGTCCACCAGTTTGGATAAGCCCACTGCTTCCGCTACATCTCCAACTCCAGCGATGGAGCACTCTGGCAGCTTGTGGAATTTAAAGGCAGGGATCTCTCTTTCTGTACTTGAGTGGTCACTGTCGGAGTCCTCCTCATCGTCTACTCCAGCATTTGCATTGACAGATAAGCTTGGTTTCTCTTTTGATTTGAAAGGGTTAATAAGCCTGAAACTTGGAACTGCGGATTTCTCAGCGTTTGCGTCCACACTTGGAGTCTCGACATTGGGCCCGTTGACGTTTACATCCACTTTGGGTGCATTCAAAGAAACACTGGCGTCTGCTGAGGGTTTTATCTCTGGTGCCTCCACTTTGACCTCACCTGAGGCATCGACAGATGGAACTTCTGCACTACCACTTGAAAGATCTAAATTTGGAAGCTTGAAATGGGGCATTTTGAACTCGCCAGTGTGGGTACCTAGATCTGGGGTCTGGATCTGTGCATCTGGTGCTTTAAGGTCTGCCTTGGGCAAGCTAATATTTGCATCTGGTGATTTCACACTGAGGTCTGCTTTGGGCAAATCTAGACCAGGCTCGTTAACACTGGCTGTAGGTAAACTTGGGTCAACATTCAAACCAACGGCCTTCAGACTGCTTTCAATCTGTGGGGCGGATGCGTCTAGGTTAACGCTTGGCCCGGAAAGTTCGGCTTTGGGGAGGTTCACATCTACATCTGGAGCTGAAACATTCAGGTCTGGAGCTTTGACGTTTGCGTCTACATCCAGTTTGGGTTCCTTTACTTTGGCCCCGAACGTGGGGAAATTGATTTTGGGCAGATTAAACTTCCCGCCTGGAGCATCGATGTCAGGAGTTTCAATCTCCACTTTTGGAGTTTTGACATCAGCTTTCGGTAAATTGATGTCAATGTTTGGAGCATCCAGACTGCCTTCTACCTTTGGTGCTGACAGAGAGACATTGGGTGCTTTCAGGTCGACTTTAGGAGCTTCAGCTTCTACTTTGGGCATGTCAAGACTGGCATTAACCTCTGGCGCTTTCAGGTCTACTTTCGGAGCTTGTGCCTCTATTTTAGGTAGGTTAACGCTGGCGTCAACGTCTGGCGCTTTCAGATCAACTTTTGGTCCTGAAAGTTCGGCTTTGGGGAGGTTCACATCGACACCCGGAACAGAGACATCTACGTCTGGAGCTTTGACGTTTGCATCTACATCTAGTTTGGGTTCCTTTACTTTACCCCCAAACTTGGGCAACTTGATTTTTGGTAGTTTAAACTTCCCACCAGAAGCATCAATGTCAGGGGTTTCAATGTCTACTTTTGGGCCTTCAAGCTCAGCTTTTGGTAAGTTGATGTCCAGATCTGGAGTGTCGAGACTGCCTTCAATCTTTGGTGCTGACAGAGAGACGTCTGGTGCCTTCAGGTCTACTTTAGGAGCTTGTGCCTCTATTTTAGGTAGGTTAACGCTGGCGTTAACGTCTGGTGCTTTCAGATCAACTTTTGGTGCCGAAAGTTCGGCTTTGGGGAGGTTCACATCGACACTTGGAACAGAGACATCTACGTCTGGAGCTTTGACGTTTGCGTCTAAATCTAGTTTGGGTTCCTTTACTTTACCCCCAAACTTGGGCAACTTGATTTTGGGTAGTTTAAACTTTGCGCCCGATGCATCAATGTCAGGAGTTTCCACGTTTACATTCGGACCTTCCAGCTCAGCTTTGGGTAAATTGATGTCAAGATCTGGAGCATCGAGACTGCCTTCTACTTTTGGTGCTGACAGAGAGACATCGGGTGCCTTCAGGTCTAGTTTAGGAACCTCTGCTTCCACTTTGGGCAAGTCTAGACTGGCATTAACCTCTGGTGCTTTCAGGTCAACACTAGGTCCTGAGAGATCAGCTTTGGGGAGGTTAACATCTACATCTGGACCTGAAACGTTCAGGTCTGGAGCTTTGATGTTTGCATCTACATCTAGTTTGGGTTCCTTTACTTTAGCCCCAAACTTGGGCAACTTGATTTTGGGAAGTTTAAACTTTCCGCCTTGAGCATCGATGTCAGGAGTTTCAATGTCTACATCTGGACCTTTGATATCAGCTTTTGGTAGATTAATGTCAACATCTGGAGCATCCAGACTGCCTTCTACCTTTGGTGCTGACAGAGAGACGGCTGGTGCTTTTAGGTCAATGTCAGGAGCCTGTGCTTCTACTTTAGGCAAGTCCAGACTGGCATTAATGTCTGGTGCTTTCAAATCAACTTTTGGTCCTGAAAGTTCGGCTTTGGGGAGGTTCACATCGACACCCGGAACAGAGACATCTACGTCTGGAGCTTTGACGTTTGCGTCTACATCTAGTTTGGGTTCCTTTACTTTAGCCCCGAACTTAGGCAACTTAAATTTGGGTAGTTTAAACTTCCCACCAGAAGCATCAATGTCAGGAGTTTCAATGTCTACTTTTGGGCCTTCAAGCTCAGCTTTTGGTAAGTTGATGTCTAGATCTGGAGCATCCAGACTGCCTTCTACCTTTGGTGCTGATAAAGAGACATCTGGTGCCTTTAGGTCTACTTTAGGAGCCTCTGCTTCCACTCTGGGCAAGTCAAGACTGGCATTCACCTCTGGTGCTTTCAGGTCAACACTGGGTCCTGAGAGATCAGCTTTCGGGAGGTTCAGATCGACATCTGGCCCCGACACATTCAGGTCTGGAGCTTTCACGTTTGCGTCTACATCTAATTTGGGTTCCTTTACTTTAGCCCCAAACTTGGGCAACTTGATTTTGGGTAGTTTAAACTTTGCGCCCGATGCATCAATGTCAGGAGTTTCCACGTTTACATTCGGACCTTCCAGCTCAGCTTTGGGTAAATTGATGTCAAGATCTGGAGCATCGAGACTGCCTTCTACTTTTGGTGCTGACAGAGAGACATCAGGTGCCTTCAGGTCTAGTTTAGGAACCTCTGCTTCCACTTTGGGCAAGTCTAGACTGGCATTAACCTCTGGTGCTTTCAGGTCAACACTAGGTCCTGTGAGATCAGCTTTGGGGAGGTTCACATCTACATCTGGACCTGAAACGTTCAGGTCTGGAGCTTTGATGTTTGCGTCTACATCTAGTTTGGGTTCCTTTACTTTAGCCCCAAACTTGGGCAACTTGATTTTGGGAAGTTTAAACTTTCCGCCTTGAGCATCGATGTCAGGAGTTTCAATGTCTACATCTGGACCTTTGATATCAGCTTTTGGTAGATTAATGTCAACATCTGGAGCATCCAGACTGCCTTCTACCTTTGGTGCTGACAGAGAGACGGCTGGTGCTTTTAGGTCAATGTCAGGAGCCTGTGCTTCTACTTTAGGCAAGTCCAGACTGGCATTAATGTCTGGTGCTTTCAAATCAACTTTTGGTCCTGAAAGTTCGGCTTTCGGGAGGTTCACATCGACACCCGGAACAGAGACATCTACGTCTGGAGCTTTGACGTTTGCGTCTACATCTAGTTTGGGTTCCTTTACTTTAGCCCCGAACTTAGGCAACTTAAATTTGGGTAGTTTAAACTTCCCACCAGAAGCGTCAATGTCAGGAGTTTCAATGTCTACTTTTGGGCCTTCAAGCTCAGCTTTCGGTAGATTGATGTCCAGATCTGGAGCGTCCAGACTGCCTTCAACCTTTGGTGCTGATAAAGAGACATCTGGTGCCTTCAGGTCTACTTTAGGAGCCTCTGCTTCCACTCTGGGCAAGTCAAGACTGGCATTCACCTCTGGTGCTTTCAGGTCAACACTGGGTCCTGAGAGATCAGCTTTCGGGAGGTTCAGATCGACATCTGGCCCCGACACATTCAGGTCTGGAGCTTTCACGTTTGCGTCTACATCTAGTTTGGGTTCCTTTACTTTACCCCCGAATTTGGGCAACTTAAATTTGGGTAGTTTAAACTTTGCCCCCGATGCATCAATGTCAGGGGTTTCCACGTTTACATTCGGACCTTCCAGCTCAGCTTTTGGTAAATTGATGTCCAGATCTGGAGTGTCCAGACTGCCTTCTACCTTTGGTGCAGACAGAGAGACATCTGGCGCCTTCAGGTCTACTTTAGGAGCAGTTGCGTCAACTTTGGGCAGGTCGAGACTGGCGTTAACGTCTGGTCCTTTCAGATCAACACTTGGTCCTGAGAGATCAGCTTTGGGGAGGTTCACATCGACACCCGGAACAGAGACATCTACGTCTGGACTTTTGATGTTTGCGTCCACGTCAAGTTTGGGTTCCTTTACTTTACCCCCAAACTTGGGCAACTTAAATTTGGGTAGTTTAAACTTCCCACCAGAAGCGTCAATGTCAGGACTTTCAATGTCAGCTTTTGGTAAATTAATGTCTAGATCTGGAGCATCCAGACTACCTTCCACCCTTGGTGCTGACAGAGAGACGTCTGGTGCTTTTAGGTCTACTTTAGGAGCAGTTGCGTCAACTTTAGGCAGGTCGAGACTGGCATTCACCTCCGGTGCTTTCAGGTCAAGACTGGGTCCTGAGAGATCAACTTTCGGGAGGTTAACATCTACATCTGGACTCGACACATTCAGGTCTGGAGTTTTGACGTTTGCATCTACATCTAGTTTGGGTTCCTTAACTTTACCCCCAAACTTAGGCAACTTAAATTTGGGTAGTTTAAACTTCCCACCAGAAGCGTCAATGTCAGGACTTTCAATGTCTACTTTTGGGCCTTCAAGCTCAGCTTTTGGTAAGTTGATGTCCAGATCTGGAGCATCCAGACTACCTTCCACCCTTGGTGCCGATAAAGAAACATCTGGTGCCTTTAGGTCTACTTTAGGAGCAGTTGCGTCAACTTTAGGCAGGTCTAGACTGGCGTCAACATCATGTGTTTTCAAATCTGCTTCCATTGATCTGCCCTTTAGAGTTCCAACTTTGAATTTCGGAAGTTTGAACTTGGGAAACTTTGATTTGGTGTCCAGGTCAGCTTCGGGACCATTTAACTCCACATCTGGAACCTTGATTTCGGCGTCTGGTGTGTCGATTGAGGCGGCAATTTTTGGTGAAGAAAGCTCAACGTTGGGTGCATTCAAATCCACTTCAGGTCCTTTAACGTCAACATCTGGCACCTTTACTTCCGCATTAACGTCAGCTTTGGGTCCTTTAAGTGTACCAAATTTGGGTTTCTTGAAGTGGAATCGTTTGGTCTTTAGAGCAGGACTGCCAACTTCAGCATGTGGTGTTTCAATATTAACGTCTGCTTTTGGTAAGTTGGCGTTGATTTTGGGCGCTTCTAGCTCGGCATCCACATTCGGAGTGGAGAGTTCCAAATTAGGTGTTGAAACATCAGCTTTTAAATCTGGCACGTCAACCTTCGCCTTGGCTTTTGACCGTTTCAGAGTGGGCCATTTGAACTTTCCAGACGAATGCTCTATCTCTGCATTCGGCAGTGAAGCCTCGGCTTTGGGTAAATTCACATCGACATCTGGTGAATTAATTTCACCAGAAATCTTTGGGACTGTGACATCAGGCTCTGGGCTGCTCAGATGTCCGTCCACTTCAGCTTTGGGGGCATGAACTTTATGTTTCTTCCATTTCAGATGAGGCCAGTTTATTTTTCCTGAATGATCATCCACATCGACATCTGGAGCATTGACACTGACACTGGGACCTTTAAGCTCACCTTTCGGGAGGTTCAGCTCAGCGTTTGGCCCTTCAATGTTACCCTCTATCTTTGGAGCTTCGAGATTAAGATCAGGTGTCTTTACGTCTGCATCTACTGTTAAATCTTCCTTTGAGCCGTGAAGTTTGGGTAGTTTCCATTTCAAATGAGGCCAGTTTATCTTCCCTGAATGATCATCCACATCAACATCTGGAGCATTGACACTGACACTAGGACCTTTAAGCTCACCTTTTGGGAGGTTCAGCTCGGCATTTGGTCCCTCAATATTACCCTCAACCCTTGGAGCTTCGAGATTAAGATCAGGTGTTTTTACATCTGCGTCCATTTCTAGATGTTCTTTTGAGCCGTGAAATTTGGGCAGTTTCCATTTGTGATGAGGCCAGTTTATTTTCCCTGAATGATCATCCACGTCGACATCTGGAGCATTGACACTGACACTGGGACCTTTAAGCTCTCCTTTCGGGAGGTTCAACTCGGCATTTGGCCCTTCAATGTTACCCTCAACCCTTGGAGCTTCGAGATTAAGATCAGGTGTTTTTACATCTGCGTCCATTTCTAGATGTTCTTTAGAGCCGTGAAATTTGGGCAGTTTCCATTTGTGATGAGGCCAGTTTATTTTGCTGGATTCAGTATGAAGGTCAGCGTCAGGGGTTTGGACGTTTACTTCAGGCCCTTTGATGTCTGCTTTGGGTAAGTTAATGTCTGCTTTGGGTGTTTCTACATTAACACGAGGACCATTTAAATTCACTTTAGGTCCATTGACGTCCACGTCTGGAATTTCGACATCTAACTTTCGAGTTGAAAGATTGAGATCAGGTGTCTCTACGTTCCCACTGACTGAAGGGAGATCAACACCACCTGACGTGTCTACTTTTGCTTTTGGAATTTCAATCTTCGGCAGATTGAATGTGGGCATTGTGAATTTAGCAGGCTGAGATGACATGCTAACATCAGGAGCGTTAAGATTACCATCTGCCTTCAAACCTGGTCCTGTCAGGCCTATAGAGGGAGCTGTGACTGCAGCACCCGCCTGGGATGAACCTGTGTTTAAGCTCAGTTTGGGAGCGTCACCATTCAGAGAGAGACCAGTAACTTCAGCTCCGGCCTGAGGTGTAGCGTTCAGCTTCGCGTTCAAGCCAGATACAGACGGTCCAGATGCATTCGGGGAGAGATCCTTTGCAAGAATATCCTGTGAGAAAAAAACATATTGATCAGTTTAAATTAAAGTGTTTGTCAACACGACGACCGTCAACAGAAACATCAGACGTTACATCTTATGATTTAGTTACTGATTAAACATAAAAAAGTGAAAACAAACTTAAATAAAAAATCAAAAAAACCTATTGGATTCTTTATTAGTTTGTCAATTATCTTTGGTTATGAAATGGTGTGTGTGTGTGTGTGTGTGTGTGTGTGTGTGTGTGTCAGTGGCGGCTGGTGACGTGTGGCGCAGGGGCGCCGCCCCCCCGACCTGATGACCAAGAAACATATATGCATATATATCTATATATACATATATAAACATGTATGTGTTTATAAGTATGCAAAACTGTTGAGTGTGAAGATTACATGCATTTTAATAATGTTTTACACAGTTTTATTTTATTTTCTTACTTCTTGTGCAAACCGGAACGAGGGCACTAGGTAGGTACGCCCTCCCAGGTAAACGTATTGGTGTGTATGTGGCTTCCGGTTTTTATGGAAAAAAACGTGACGTCAGCTCTAAATTTTTTCCCATTCATGTGTATTGCAAACCATATCCACGCCCGCGGGGCGCAGAGATTTTCCGCCCATCGGGTGTGTGAAAGGTTATCCTCTCTGTCAGTCTATTACATGAACCAATCAATTAGCTATAAGCTGACCTATAAATCCCACCCACGCCACGCCCTTTCTTTTCACTGCGGAATTCTTGGAGTCTTCATCATGGCGTTGGAAGCTAGTTCAGATGCTAACAAAGCTAGCGGCTCTTTCAAAGAGAATTCAGTGTCCTCCCTTCTACAGAATCCGTTTTCTAAGCGTTCTAAAGAAGAAAAAAGAAGAGTGAAGGAGCTTGGACCGGACACCCCAGATTTGACTGTGCAACAAAACAGTGGAGATCGCGGCCGCTTTTATGTGAGAGGTTAATGAAGGTCTATGAAAACTGGCTGAGAAACACTTTTTTTGTGTCCCCTGCTTATTGTTTAGTTCAGCAGCAACTGAAAAGGTGTGGATATCAACAGGGGTGAGTGACTTGAAGCATTTGTCTGAAAAGTGCAAACGTCATGAAACTTGCCGCACCCATTTTGATAGTAGCTATAGGCAAAGTGTTTTTGGCAGGAGTAACATCCTGGCACAATTAAATGAAGGCTACCGAACTGGCATAAGGAAACATAATGAAGTCACCAAAAACAGACACATATTGTCACGAA
Organism: Neostethus bicornis; assembly: GCA_902685375.1. Classification (NCBI taxonomy): domain Eukaryota; kingdom Metazoa; phylum Chordata; class Actinopteri; order Atheriniformes; family Phallostethidae; genus Neostethus; species Neostethus bicornis. Next base: position 2,602,972 of record LR738548.1, read on the forward strand.
TAATTTTATATTTATTTTATATATATATATAAATTTATATATACTTTTATATAATATATCTAAAAAAAAAAAAAAAAATTTTGTGCGTGTTTGAAAAATGTGTGCCCCCCCAGTTTTTTTTTTACCACCAGCCGCCACTGGTGTGTGTGTGTGTGTGTGTGTGTGTTAACCAGAGGTGTCAAAAGTACCAACATTTCCTACTCAAGTAGAAGTATAAATACCGAGTTAAAAAACTACTTTAGTAAAAGTAGAAGTATCAACTCAAGTTTTCTACTTAAGTAAAAGTAAAAAGTAACCTATTTTAAAACTACTTAAAGTAAAAAAAGTAAAAGTAATTTTCAGAAAAAAAGGAATATTGTTAACAAAAGCGTATGAACATATTTTTTAACTATTATCACATGCTTTAAGGAGCAGAAAATATGATAATAAATGAAAGTGTTTTGGTGAAACTTTATGAATCAGAATTATTTATTTCTTAATAATGGAACCAGCGCATGGAACCAGCGTTGCCAGGTGGGAGGTGCTGGATTATCGTACTAATGACGTAAAATTATCGTATTTTACAAAAAATATCGTACACCCAGTAAAACCACGCCCATTGACAAAATAACACCCTTTACATGCACTCGTAAGGCAGTGGGAGTGAAGGAAACACACAGGAGGCAAAATCCTTGAATTCTTTTTCTAAAATTTTAAGAACTGTAAAAATGAAAAAAATAACCAGGGAAATAAGATTTTAAAAAACCAGTAGGGGCGGGACTTAGGAGACGGTTAATATAAATTTATATTTATACATATCTACATATATATGTGTACATAAAAGGTTTTTTTTTAATGTTAACCCAAACATCTTCATGATACAAAATCTAAGCGATGTGTAGTTTTAATCTCCTCAGTCAGTCTTTATAAACTAATCAATAACATTTTGGATGCTTTTAAGCACAAATACTTCATCCACTACTATTTATGGATGAATCAGTTCAATTAGCTTTGTTTGTAAAGATAAAATAGTGCGTCACAGATCAAAGTTATTTTTATAAAAATACCATCTACAACATTTTCAGCAAAGACGTTTACAATAACCGCAGACTGAAAATAATAATAAAACATTTCTTTGCTGTTGTTGTTTTTTTTTTTTAAAAAAAAACTGATAATTCAATCAAAGTTCAGTGTTGCAGCATCAGAAACACTTTGATTTCCGAGCCCGAGTCTCAAACACGGAAATTGACGTCCTTGCTCTTTAAAAGTTTGTGGGCGGGGCTACTCGCCCCAAAGTAATGATTGACTGGACCTTTCAGCCAATCATTCATCTGTTCCTTTGTTTGATGCATTCAGGGTTCATAAAAAAAAAAAAAAATCCAACAAACAGTCGCGGCTTTATAACGGTGACAAAATGGAGAAAGTAGCGACTACTTTTGATAAAACTAACGAAGTAAAAGTACAGATAATTGCATAAAAAAGTAGTGAGTAAAAGTAAAAAGTAGACAAAAAAATAATTACTTCGTTAAAGTAAAGATAACGAGATTTTCTACTTGAGTAAGGTAACGAAGTAGTCTTACTTCGTTACTTGACACCTCTGGTGTTAACAAGATGACTCATAAAGTTTTTGGTGGATATTTTAGCCGGCAGTAAAAAGGCGTGGCCTATCCTCAAAGAACTTGGCAGAAGTCCGAGCTCTTCGAGTGTTTTTCGTGCAGAAAAAAGTAAACAAGATTTTTTCCAGGTGTGTTTGGCTCTACAAACACACACAGACACACACACACACACACACACACACACACATAAGATTTGTATTCTAGTTTGTTTAGTTGAAAAATATTTTCCACCAGCGTCTATTTGGCTGCACGGGGGTGCAGTGATTGGCACGGTCGTCTCATAGCAAAAAAGTCAGGGAGAAGGAGCAAGGCGTTTCTGTGTGAAGTTTGCATGTTCTCCTTGTTTATGTGTGAATTTTCTCCAGTTTCCTCCAAAAACACACACTTCAGGTTGATTGGCTGCTGAGAAATTATCCCAAGGGATGAGTGTGTGTTGATGGTTGTGTGTGTGGCTCCGCAAAACACTGGCTACCTGTTCGGGGTGTATCCTGCCTCTCGCCTGGAATCAGCTGGCACCCCCGCGATCCCATTAGGGATAAGATGAAACGACGGTACTGTATCTCAACCTGTGCGTTTGATTGGACAGCATTCTGGTCCCAACCCTCCACATGACATCATAACGGAGCATACACACCTCACCTTAAAGTTTGTATTTTTGACCGTCCATTCTTCTTCTTCTTTAGCATTTAAAGGTCCCCTATTATGCAAAACTGACTTTTATGAGGTTTTAACCTTTTATTTTACTTAGTACTACCCCAAACAATCTCCCAAAGTGTGTTTTATTGTGATTCATGCTATTTTGAGATATTTACATTCAAAGTAAGGGGCGTGTTCTCCAAACCTCTAACGACTGGTGTAACATAGTGACGTACATCTGTTTTTTGTTCAGCCCCCTGCAGCTCAAACACCCTCCCCCACTTCTACCTGCTCTCCACCCTGATATCCACCCATTTCCGTGCTTCACTCTACTGTGAAAAGCTCTTGTTTGGCTCCTTGCCTTTGTTGTTTCACTTGGATCTGTTTGGCGGTATTTTTTCTCCTCAAAAGCTGTATACACCATGGCAACAAAGAGAAAATGTGAATTTGGTTGTGCTGATGCCCCTCCCGCTCCACGCTGTGCTGGGTGGGTGGGGAAATCACAATGAATGACAACCAATCGCAACCAACGGGGCGGGTCCCGGGAAAAAAAAAAAGAAAAAAAGACTGAAACAAGCTGTTTTGACTTCCGGGTAAAAATTCAACAGGATGAAATAAGGGACAAAAAAGGCATAATAGGGGACCTTTAAAGACAGGAAGCACCCTGTTTAGATTTCATTACCGCCATCTACTGGTTCCCAAGTAGATCAACTCCTTCTTAACAACCCTGTACACCTCAGGAAAGAGTACGAGGCTCCAAAACCCCGCCCCCTGACGACCAAACAAAACACCTTACTCAAACAAACCCGTCCTAACCCAATCCTCCGCAGCATCCAGCATAGCCTCTTGTTCCTCCTCATATTTACCACGTGTTCAACCCCCTTCATCACCCCACAGAAATCACAGCTTCCATCCAAATGCCCATAACTCTAAGTGTGTCATTCAAACCTGTATGCCCAATTCTTAACCTGCTTAAAACCACCTGCCCTCTCCTCCTACCATCCACCGGTGCCACAGTCACACCCACCGTCCTCTGTACAGCATACAACTCTCGCCCCTTAACCTCCGTCTATCACTGCTGCACTATCCCCGTCCCCTCCGCCCGTGACAGAGCCACGACCCTCTCCACCACCCGATCCGCCGCCCTCTTTGCCACCACATCCACCCGCTCATTCCCCCCAATTCCAGAATGACCCGGAACCCACATAAACACGAACGTCCCAACCAATCCCCCCCGACGCCATATTTAAAACATCCCAAAACAAAGCCTGATGCCACGTCACCCTCTCCAGCCACAAACTAGTTTATGATTACCCTGTCATCATCCTCCTCTCTTCTGGAACATTCCCTCCCTTCTAATCCCACCCTGTGCCCTAATTCAGCACACCTGGTCCATATCTGAATCTCATCTTCCCCCTGGTTATTTAACCCCTGGTGTGCACCACTAAGGGATCAGATCATCTGCTGTTCTGCTCTCCTGCTGCAGTCATGATGGAGTCCCTCCACATCTGGTCCCTCAGCCTCATGTTTCCCCTTGATGTCTCCCCTGTCTGGTCCTGCCGAGCCTGGCCAGGTTGGCTTCTAGGCTACACCCCTCTTCTCTAACACCTGATGAGCTGCAATCTTCTTCTTCTTTTTTCAGCATTTCCCTCCAGGGGGCGCCACAGCAAGTCAGTTTCTTCCATCTAACCCTATCTGCTGCATCCTCTTCGGTCACACCAACTATCTTCATGTCTTCCTTCACTGTATCCATGAACCTCCTCTTTGGTCTTCCTCTAGTCCTCTTTCCTGGTGGTTCCAAACCCAGCATCCTTCTTCTGATGTACTCTCTCTCTCTCCTCTGCACATGTCCAAACCATCTCAGTCTGACCTCTCTGACTTTAAAACCTCTAACATGTGCTGTTCCTCTGATCCTGTCCATCCTGGTCACTCCCAGAGAGATCCTCAGCATCTTCATCTCTGCTACAAACATCTTTGCTTCCTGTCTTTTTCTCAGTGACACTGTCTCTAGACCAATCAGCATGGCCGCTCTCACCACACTGTCTCTAGACCAATCAGCATGGCCGCTCTCACCACACTGTTTCTAGACCAATCAGCATGGCCGCTCTCACCACACTGTCTCTAGACCAATCAGCATGGCCGCTCTCACCACACTGTCTCTAGACCAATCAGCATGGCCGCTCTCACCACACTGTCTCTAAACCAATCAGCATGGCGGCTCTCACCACGGTTTTCTACACTTTATGCTTCTGGCTCCTACATCTCCACCTCCACCACCTCCTGACTTATCCTTTGACCTTCACAATACATATAGTTTATGCTGTTCAACAACAATTATGGACATATTTTAAGCTTTTTTTTTTACATATTTGTTGCTTCTTTTAAAGTTTTTATTGTGTTTGGTTAAAATTGACAAAAATAAATGGTTTAAATGTAAACAAATAAAGGTTTTTAAAAATGGCAACGTTTAGAAAAATTGATATGAAATAAGATTTTTTCGACCAAACAAATGGTTTGAAATCTTAACGGGACCGGTTCATATTAGGTGTATGTAGTTTGGAGTGCTTGCATTGAGGTTCATTCTTTAGTTTTATTCAGCTTCACTCATTTTGGTTCATTCACAAAGAGGTTTTTTGTTTTTATTATCAATAAAATATCAAATCAAACACAGTTCTTCTTAAAAAAGAGAATTTTAATCTTAAAGGGACGGTTAATAAATAAAATGATGGCCTGTTAATTAAAGCCTGCGGTCTAACGATCACTGAAAACAAACCTAATCTAAGAAGATCTAAATTGGGGATGCCCAACTACTGGTAGCCCGCGGACTGATTCCAAGTCGATGGCTAGAGGTGTAGGAAAAAAGACTGTAAAATCAAGTCAGTATTTTCAAATCAGACTTTGACGTTATGTTTAGCGAGTATTCAGACCCTCGCTAGAATTAAGTGACTCTTTTAAAAAAAAAAAAAACTTTAATCTGGCAGTTTTTTCTTGTTTTATTCAAAATTTTTGGAGTCTGTGACGTTGTTAAGTCTAAAATCAATAAGCAGCGCCTGTTGCTGTTGTGACCCGTCCACCTCCTAAAGCCATCTCCTGGGGTTTGCGATGCTAACGCCGGACTGGTAGATCTCAGTAGGTTTGATCTCCTACAAAAAAGTTGGGCACCCCTGATCTACGTGGACGAACAGATGGTTGTTTTTATCTTACCTCTGCAGCGCCCGTCAAATCCAGTTCAGCTTTGGGTCCCAGGTCCTGTTTCGACGTGACGGCCACGTTGTCTTCAGCTGGATCGAGATTCCGTAGGAAGTTCATAACATCCTGCTTGTTGTGGTCGTCCACTTTGATCGTGACTGAAACGATGTCGTTCCCTGAAGCAAGAAGGAAAAGTTTAACCTCTGGCTTCCCGGAAACTCCAGCAGTTTTTTTTTCTCACCGGCGTTCAGGCCTTCTTGGTTCACTGCTCCTGCTGCGTTCCCAGATAAGGAGAATCCCGTCCCTGTGCCGCCCAGGACCAAACCTTTACTGCTTTCACCACTCTGTGTTTAAACAACACATACAGATAATTAAACGTGAGAATCCAGTGACGTCCAATCAGGTTACAAACATTTTAATTCACCAAAAAAAAAAATCTAAAAAACTACTAGACTCATTGGGGGAAGGATGGCTCGGTGGGTAGGGCGACCGCTCCGTAACCGGAAGGTCGCAGGTTCGATCCCCCGCCCAGAGTCCATGCCGAGGTGTCCTTGAGCAAGACACCGAACCCCCAGTTGCTTCTGATGATAGTGGTCTGCGCCTTGCATGGTAGCTCCCATCATCAGGAATGAATGTTGTGTGTGTGAATGATCGTATGGAGTGAATGAATAATGCATATATATATGTAAAGCGTCTTTGAGTGTCTAGAAAAGTGCTATATAAGTTCAATGCATTATTACTAATTTGTTAACGACAAAAGTTCCATCTTCCGCTTGTTCCGGGGTCGGGTCGCGGGGGCAACAGCCTCAAACGGGCAGCCCAGGCCTCTCTCTCCCCGGCTGCATCCTCTAGCTCACCTGGAAGGATCCCAAGTCGTTCCCCGGCCAGCTGTGAGACATAGTCTCTCCAGTGGGTCCGGGGTCTGCCTCTTGGTCTCCTCCCGGTGGGACGTGCCCGAAACACCTCGCCCGCGAGGCGCTCTGGGGGCATCCTGACCAGATGCCCGAACCACCCCATCAGGCTCCTCTCGACCTGGAGGAGGAGCGGCTCGACACCGAGCTCCTCCTGGATGGCAGAGCTCCTCACCCGATCTCTGAGTGAGAGCCCAGCCACCCTGCGGAGGAAGCTCATTTCGGCCGCTTGTTTCGCAATCTCATTCTTTCGGTCACCACCCACAGCTGGTGACCATAGGTGAGGGTTGGAACGTAGATCCTGGTTACCATGGTGAGGGTAGGAACGTAGATCCTGGTTACCATGGTGAGGGTCGGAACATAGATCATGGTTACCATGGTGAGGGTAGGAACATAGATCCTGGTTACCATGGTGAGGGTCGGAACATAGATCCTGGTTACCATGGTGAGGGTAGGAACGTAGATCCTGGTTACCATGGTGAGGGTCGGAACATAGATCCTGGTTACCATGGTGAGGGTAGGAACGTAGATCCTGGTTACCATGGTGAGGGTAGGAACGTAGATCCTGGTTACCATGGTGAGGGTCGGAACATAGATCCTGGTTACCATGGTGAGGGTAGGAACGTAGATCCTGGTTACCATGGTAAGGGTAGGAACGTAGATCGACTTGTAAATCGAGAGCTTTGTTTTTCGGCTCAGCTCTCTCTTTACCATGACGGACCGATGCAGCGTCCTAGTTATTGCTGATGCCGCACCGATCCGCCTGTCGATCTCCCGTTCCATCCTTCCTCCACTCATGAACAAGACCCCGAGATAGTTAAACCCCTCCACTTGGGGCAGAATCCTGTCCCTGACCCGCAGGGGGCATTCCACCCTTTTCCGGGCAAGGACCATGGTCTCGGATTTGGAGGCGCTAATTCCCATCCCGGCCGCTTCACACTCTGCAGCAAATCGATCCAGCGAGAGCTGGAGATCACGAGATCAAAAAACAAGTTGTTTTTTTTAAATAATTCTAAAATCAACCTTCAGAGAAACAACGACGCCATGTTGTTTCACGGTGAAGGAGTCCACGTTACGGTTTAAGAGACGTCGGTCAGGGAAGAGGAAAGAGATGGATCTTTACCACCAGCCTTCGGAGGCTCTACAGAGGTTATTTTAAAGATTCTAAACTTCATTTGAGTTTAAAAATGTTCTAAGACTTGTGGATTCATGTTAGTGAACATTTTGGTTGGAATGAGGAAGACATTTTTCTTTGAGTAGGATCAGTTTTGTTTACATGAGTCGTTGATCGACTCATTTAGACTCATTTAGACTCATTTAGACTCATTCAGACACATCTTCATTTGTAAATAGTTGATTCACTTTTCTTTTGTGATGTTTTTCTCGTCCTGAGAAAAAAAAGACTCCTGTTTGCACTTTTATTTTTGTCCTCCTTGTACTTCTGTCTTTTTTTACTGGAACAAATTGAGGGGTAGGACTCCAGGGACTCCTAACATGCCCCAACATGAGCCAGTAGGAGCAGGAATCAAACCTGTGACTCTCTGGTTTAAAGTCGACCACTCTACCCCTTAGTTAGCAAACTACAAACATGACCCAGATGGTTGTTTTTACATCTGGCACCAGCTTCATGTGTATTTGGTGATGAGTGTTTTCAGGAAGCTAATGTGTGCCATACCAGGTGGCTGGCACCACCTAATGCTTCCGCTTAATTTCCTTTTTGCTCCACCAGATCAGGTATTACATGCTTACAATTACAGTGGTCGTCAGACATTGGACCAATCAGAGAATAGAGATGATGACGTGACTAAAACACCTTATAGCATCGTGGATCTACAGAACTACAAACATGGAGGATGGATACATCCTCCATGGAGGACATCCTCCATCCTGCATGGATAAGCATGGAGGATGCTTATCCATGTTTGTAGTTCTGTAGATCCACCATGCTATAGGTCCGTCCTCCATGTTTGTAGTTTTGTTGATCCACCATGCTGTACGGTCTGTCCTCCATGTTTGTAGTTCTATAGATCCACCATGCTACCCGGTCCATCCTCCATGTTTGTAGTTCTATAGATCCACCATGCTATACGGTCCGTCCTCCATGTTTGTAGTTCTATAGATCCACCATGCTATACGGTCCGTCCTCCATGCTCGTAGTTCTATAGATCCACCATGCTATATAGTCTGTCCTCCATGTTTGTAGTTCTATAGATCCACCATGCTGTACGGTTTGTGTTGGTAACGATTCCCCAGATTGAGAATTTTAGAAAGTTTATTCAGGAAAAGTTTGTTTTTATTTTGTTTTCCAGACGACACCGACTGTTCAGGTGCGTTACAGACGTCATGTCTGGACCCGACCAGAATGGAATGACTAGTTGAATAAAAAAGTATCCGCCCCCTTTGGAGCCATGGAACTCCAATACTGCGAGGTCAGACTGTTACCATGGAGACAAAGAAAGATTCTGATGGACCGAGTTATGTTTGTGGGCCGTCGGCTCGAAATCAAAGCATTAAAATTTCCTCAATGAATTAGTCTGGCTCCACACCTGACCTGGTAGGACCTGGTAGGAGGAATAAAACTAAACTGAGCGGAGGCACTCGATGGTACTCGGTGGCACCAGCCTGGTTGTGTGGTGTGTATATTCATAAGACGTTATGTGCGCGTTTGAAGTTGGACTCACCATCGTTCCTCAGCGATACGTCAAGCCCACATATCAGGAATCATTCAGGAAGAAACGAAGACGAACTTTCTGTAAAACTACAGAAAAAACTTTGTTATTTTATCATTTTAAATATTACAACATAAAATCTTGTTTTTAAATCTGTTGGATTCACTCAAACATTCTGAAGTACTGAGATGTGACCGTGCTCTAGACGGTGTTTAGTTATTTTAAACCTGCTCTGATCCTGATCTGCTTATAGATAACACAAACACGCAAAAACAAGGAAGTTTTCTTACAAAAAAATACTTTTGTTATGAAGTAAGCAGCGGGCGACCTCTGAACCCATACCTGAAATAATTCCAACCTACAGAGCGAAGAAGGAATGTTCTCTTCTTCTAAACCGTGTCGTTATCTACGGCTCATCTGTGGCTGGGTTGTGACGCCAACAACCTCAGCAGGAAGCACAGAACTTCCTCACACCCCGGCCACCTCGCCAGCGAGGAAGTCTGAATCCCCCTGTTGAGCTTCTCCAGACTCGGAGGAGCAACAGCTCCACTCCAAGCTCCCCAGGATGGCAGAGCTCCTCATTCTATCTCAGATAGACCCCGCCCACCCTGAAGAGAAGCTCCTCGTATCTAGGATACGACGGTGGCAGCGGTGGTCAGCGGTGAGGGTGGGACCTCTTCTATGTCTCAGTATCAACAGCTAGATCAACTTTTTTGTCCCACCGGTAGGAAACGTGTCGACCAAGCAGCAGACGTAGAAATAAACCAGCTGTTCATAGAGACACGATCAGCCGGTCACTCATCGAGCTGAAGTAAGAGGGTCTCACAGACGGAGGAGAGGAGGGCGGTATGAGAGGGTGATCAAATCATGACCTCTTTAACCTTTTATTAACAACTCAATGAGATTTAAATTCTACAACTAAACCAACCAGAGCCTCCTTCTCAGGGAGGAAATCCTCCTGTAAACCCAGTTAAAACAACCTGATGGAGAGCTGGGACAGACCGGCAGGACTGGGATCACAGATTAGACCAGAGTTAGATCAGAATGACATAAATGGATCCACGAAGGGTCCGAAAAACGGATCCGTTTTAGAAAAAAATCTCTTTCCGATGATAAAAGTTTCTAAAAACGTCTCATAATCCAGTTAAAAACATCTCAGCCTGAACGCTTACTGTCCCGTACTCAGTACCTTCTATTGATGAACTGATGAACTACAAGGGGAAAAAAAACATTGAAAAGGTGTTTCTATTGGTTAAAGTTTGTCGGATCAAATCAAAAGAGTTACTGAGCCACGTTTGGTCCTCCAGCCTGAGTTTGTCCACCCCTGTATTAGATAATCCACACCCAGCATAACGTAGCAGGTGTGTTTGATCCAGATGTGGCAGCTTGTGTGGTAAGGCAGGTGTGTAGATGAGGAGGGGGTTCAGATTAGACGTGGTTAGGGTCTGATCTGCATGTTCGTCTCCATTCCTGCACGTTTTAACTTCCTGAACACCAAACAACACCCACACACACTCTTGTCTCACTCTTTAGGAATCCCAAACATCCGCAGGGCATGTTGTTTACGGGACGTTAGGCATCTAAACCAGTCGGTTGGGATGCATTAAGCCTGACACACACACACACACAGCCTGGCCACACCTCAGCTCCTTCATGTGCTGGACTTAGAAACTCTGAGCTGACCAGTCGGTGGGTGGGCGTGACCCCACCTGTACCCCTGCAGGACCAGGTCTCTGTGACCGAATGTGACAACCCAGTCTGATTCGTTTAAAAACAGCAGCAGAAAAAAACAGAAAAAGAGGGCTTTAAAGAGATTTAATCAGACTGACACACACCTCCCTGTGATTAGAGCCTCCTTCTCAGAGAGGAGAACACACACACACACACACACACACACACACACACACACACAGTGTTACTAAACATGACTGTATTCTATAAGAGGCCGTCAGGTGTTAAAGGACCTGATCGTGGGACCAAATGACCGAATCAACGCAGACACACGATGTGGAATAAAAAAATAATCATAAAAAATAATCATAAAAAATAATCATAAAAAATAATCATAAAAAATCATCATAAAAATCATCATAAAAATAATCATCTATTCAGAAAACACAAGATTCAACTTGATTTTTTAATAAAAAACTGAGTTTTTTCATCAATATTTGTTCTTTTTTATCTCGTCACTGATTTTTAAGATAAACCTCTTCCTTATTTTTTGTCTGAAAGAAACTGATGAGATGATTTTATTTTGAAATTGATCAATTTAAACCAAATTAAATTGAATTAAAAAATAAATTCATCCAAATGGAAAAAAAAACACCCTGAAAAATTTACAAAAAACATCCCAAATGTTGAAAAAAAAAAACATTCACAAAGTAAAATATTCTGATAAAAATGAACGATTAAAGCGTTTGCAAAAAAAAAAGATGGAATAATTTATGGAATTATTTTCTGTTTGATGATCTGGATCTGGGCTTTGGGCCGTAGTGTACCCACCCCTCATTTACAGCCTCCTTCTCAGAGAGGAAAAACTCCTAAAAGCCCAGCTGCCTGTGTTCCACACCCACTCCATCACAGTGGATAGAAACACACACATCAGGATGTACAGACGTGTTCAGATTATTTTAACATCATATCAACACGATTAAAAACTTTAAGACATAATAAAAAATAAACCAATCAAAACAGGACGTGTCTGTCCTTAGAGCCTCCTTCTTAAAGAGGAAAAACTCCTTAAAGACCTTAAGGAGACCCTGCTGGTGGATAGGTTCTCTCCATGATGAACATACAGGACATAAATAACTTTCCTCTTTCAGTGGATTCTATCCTCAGAAAGTCCAGGACTGGTTTTAGTTTGGACTCACCTGTGGTCGGTGGTGCTCGTGGAGATGTGTCCTCTTCAGTGCTGCAGCAGCGCTCTGACTGAGGATCGGAGCAGAGCTGCTAGACGTCGTCTCAACAGGTAGGAGAACAGGTTGAGCAGCATCAGGACCGCCTTTCCTCACAGCGCACCGAAACCACCAACCACTCCTTAAAAAGCCATTCCTGCACTCCTCGTTTACTTTATCACTTCATTTTAATTTAATTACTCACTCTGACTTTAAACTCTAACATTATGAGACGAGTTATGAACACATCGTTTAACCTCAAACAGAAACACGTTCATGTTAGAATACAACCAAAAAAAGTTCCTCCTCATTAATAATCAGGAGTGGTTTTAATTACCGGTTTGATTGGGGTTTGAAGTTTCTCTGGTGACGTTTGAGGACCTGCATACATATCTAAACTACGAGGGGTCGTCACGTGAAGAAGACGAGATGAAGAACACAGAAAAATTTGATCAGTTTTCTGAAGCACTTATTCCTAATGGAGTCATGAGAGGTGCTGGAGCCTATCCCAGGCGAGACCCAGGGTAAATGGAGCCTATCCCAGCTGATTTCAGATGAGAGGATACACCCCGAGCAGGTCACTAGTCTGTTGCAGGGCCACACACATTCAATCTTAGCAGCCAATCAACCCAACATGTATGTTTTTGTAGGAAACCAGAGAAAACCCAGGGAGAACATGCAAACTTCACACAGAGAGACCAGTGATTCAAGCCTCGTCCCCACTCTGGGACTCATACTCCCAACCTTCTTGCTTTGAGGCCACCGAACAGCTCTTAAATTTAACTAGTTTAATTAGGACAGACAGGGATAACAGACGAGGGCGAGCTGGTTGGCATCATGACCAGGTTCTACTTTCTGGACAGACTTGGTGTCCTAGGCAGGCATGGAGGATTGCCAGATGTGGGGGACAGGAGCAGAATATCATAACACCAGCAGAATGGACAGAGGATGGGAGGACACCAGGAATCTAATAATAAGGGGGAAGAAGATGCACAGGTGTGAACATTAGGGAGAGACCATTGGTACCAATTGAAATGAATTACGAGGAAGAATGACGAACGAGAAAGGTAGGAACTTAAATCCTGGTTACCACGGTGAGGGTAGGAACATAGATCCTGGTTACCATGGTAAGGGTAGGAACGTAGATCCTGGTTACCACGGTGAGGGTAGGAACGTAGATCCTGGTTACCACGGTGAGGGTAGGAACGTAGATCCTGGTTACCACGGTGAGGGTAGGAACGTAGATCCTGGTTACCATGGTGAGAGTAGGAACGTAGATCCTGGTTACCATGGTGAGAGTAGGAACGTAGATCCTGGTTACCATGGTGAGGGTAGGAACGTAGATCCTGGTTACCATGGTGAGGGTAGGAACGTAGATCCTGGTTACCATGGTGAGGGTAGGAACGTAGATCCTGGTTACCACGGTGAGGGTAGGAACGTAGATCCTGGTTACCACGGTGAGGGTAGGAACGTAGATCCTGGTTACCATGGTGAGGGTAGGAACATAGATCCTGGTTACCATGGTGAGGGTAGGAACGTAGAGAAACTGGTAAACCGGGAGCTTTGCTTTTCGGCTCAGCTCTCTCTTCACCTCGACATATCAATGCAGCATCCAAATTATTGCAGACGCTGCACCGATCAGTCTCTCGACCTCGTGCTCCATCCTTCCCCCACTCTTGAACAAGACCCCATGATACTTAAACTCCTCCACTTGGAGCAGGACCATGTCCCTAACCTGTAGGGGAGGGGGTATTCCATGGGCTTGGATCATGAGCTCTGATTTGGAGGGGCTAATTCCCGTCCCGGCTATCCATCTAGAGTTGGAGAACTTGTCAGGTTTTTGGTGAATTTAAAAAGAAACGAGGGATTGATTTTCTAAATAAAATTCTTTTGTTTATCATTGACAGACACAATGTACAGAACACCTCTGAGATACACCTCCCGTCCCTCACAGGGTGATACCCATCTCCCCCACGCCCACCTGACCACTTCAATAGTCCTATTAGCATCTGTTAGCTTTTAATGAGACCTGAATTCCAAGCATTACACTGGTTTCTGTCTGGCAGGTGGGGGGAGGTCCACATCACTCTATTTCTACAATCAGTTCACTCTCTCTCTTCTTGGTCCACAACCTGCTTTCCATCTGCTACCCCCTCCCAGTTTGATGAAACCAGTACTCATTCACACGAACACACAGGAAAATACCCTTTAAAAAGATGTTAAAAATAATAACGATCAGCTGATTAAGTATCTAGGATCAACAATCCAGAGCAATGGAGAGTGTAGAAAAGAGGTGAAGAAGCATGTGCAGGCAGGATGGAACGGGTGGAGGAAAGTATCAGGTGTGACGTGTGGTAGAAGGGTTTCAGTCAAAATGAAAGGAAAAGTGTAGAAAACCGTGGTGAGAGCAGCCATGCTGATTGGACTAGAGACAGTGTGGTGAGAGCGACCATGCTGATTGGTCTAGAGACAGTGTGGTGAGAGCGACCATGCTGATTGGTCTAGAGACAGTGTGGTGAGAGCAGCCATGCTGATTGGACTAGAGACAGTGTGGTGAGAGCGACCATGCTGATTGGTCTAGAGACAGTGTGGTGAGAGCGGCCATGCTGATTGGTCTAGAGACAGTGTGGTGAGAGCGACCATGCTGATTGGTCTAGAGACAGTGTGGTGAGAGCGGCCATGCTGATTGGTCTAGAGACAGTGTGGTGAGAGCGGCCATGCTGATTGGTCTAGAGACAGTGTGGTAAGAGCGGCCATGCTGATTGGTCTAGAGACAGTGTGGTGAGAGCGACCATGCTGATTGGTCTAGAGACAGTGTGGTGAGAGCGACCATGCTGATTGGTCTAGAGACAGTGTGGTGAGAGCGGCCATGCTGATTGGTTTGAGACAGTGTCACTGAGGAAAAGACAGGAAACAGAGATGTTTGTAGCAGAGATGAAGATGCTGAGGATCTCTCTGGGAGTGACCAGGATGGACAGGATCAGAGGAACAGCACATGTTAGAGGTTTTAAAGTCAGAGAGGTCAGACTGAGATGGTTTGGACATGTGTAGAGGAGAGAGAGAGGACATCAGAAGAAGGATGCTGGGTTTGGAACCACCAGGAAAGAGGACTAGAGGAAGACCAAAGAGGAGGTTCATGGATACAGTGAAGGAAGACATGAAGATAGTTGGTGTGACCGAAGAGGATGCAGGAGATAGGGTTAGATGGAAGAAACTGACTTGATGTGGCGCCCGCTGAAGGGAGATGATGGGAGGAGAAGAAGCTGATTATGGATTCTTGTTTACATTTATTAAGTTTTTAATCATCAGTTTCTTTTCATCAGACTTGTTTCAGATCCTCTTCTGAACCTCCAACGCCCTCGATGGAATGACCCCGTCCTACATTAGTGACCTCATCAGCCAACCCTCTCACAGTACAGCTGGAGGTAGAGCCTCCGGGGTTCCAAGCCTGGTCCCTCCCGGGACATGAACCCTGATTTATTTTTTTTCATTTTGTCTCCGCCCACAAAAAAAAAAAGCAGGTCACACTTTTATCAACATCATAGGTCACATCCAAGGGATTTTTATTACTTAGATGGTTACTCAGTACCAACTATAGATGAACTAATTAACATACAACTAGAGGTCGAGGTTATAAATTTAAACGTCCAGCAGAGGTTTTTGGATAAGGTTTTTTTCGGTTAATCTTTCATGTTGTTTACTGCATCCTGTCTCTTCGTGTTTCTTTGAATCACTTCTAAACACCTGCGGGCTGCGGGAGAGGTTATACAAGGTGGGAAAGGCATTCTGGGTAACCTGCCTGTGGCTCTATGTGGTGAATTAATCTGTCATCGAGGAGTCAAAGCAAATGCTGACAAAATGTCCTCGAGACATGAAGCTTAAAGATGCTGCCAGAGAAAAACATGAGATTTATTTCTTTAGTCTCAGAGTTCGATCGGTATCTCACGGTTAACCTGTTAACGCTAGCTAAAGGAAACGTTTACAACAGAGGGCTCAAACTAGTAGCTTGAGGGACACGTGCACCCCTCGAGACAATCATTTACAGCTCACAGTAGTGATAACGATGTGTGGTACTTCTACAGCGCTTTTCAGGACGCTTCATTCACTCCAAACTAGAGCTACCATTGTAGCCCCGCCTACCTGGGAGCAGACTGATAGAAGCCTTTAACCCGTCTGACCTTCACCAACCAATCACACACCATCCAGACAAGGTAACATGGGGAAGTGTCTGCCCAGGCTGTCCCACTGTGGAACCTGGGGTTCCAGCGGTCTCCCGTCCAGGTACAGACCAGACCCAGCCTGCTTAGCTTCTGAGGTCTGACGGATCAGGCCTTGACAGGCTGGTATGGAGACAAACAGTGCCCGGATCGTACATAAACAGACCACATTGATAGGATGTTGATCCCTCGCTGTGCCACACTCACAGTTTCCACAGTGCGTTGCTTCCTGTTGATTGACCCGTGATGTTCCGTGTGCTGATGGTCTGTACATACATGACACCCAGGTGTTGAACCTGCTAAAGTTACATCACTGACTGTATTTTTTTGCAGTCATTTCATGGCTGTCCTGGCATTTCTCCTGCTTCCCTTATCAAGGAGGTTTTCACACCGTGCCGGGTACTTAAAAATGTATTAGTCGGCCATTTTGAAAATCACATTGTCAATTTCTAATGATCCAGAGTGACGTAAGGAGAGGTGACCAGTCTAGCTCTGACTGTGCTGGAACAATGGCCGCCTGGAATGTAACATAATCAACTTGAACGTGAGGGATTGTGTAGACGTTTTGATTTTGTTAGTTTTGGTCTAAAACAGTAGCGCTGAAGAAAAGACAGGAAACAGAGATGTTTGTAGCAGAGATGAAGATGCTGAGGATCTCTCTGGGAGTGACCAGGATGGACAGGATCAGAGGAACAGCACATGTTAGAGGTTTTAAAGTCAGAGAGGTCAGACTGAGATGGTTTGGACATGTACAGAGGAGAGAGAGAGAGTACATCAGAAGAAGGATGCTGGGTTTGGAACCACCAGGAAAGAGGTCTAGAGGAAGACCAAAGAGGAGGTTCATGGATACAGTGAAGGAAGACATGAAGATAGTTGGTGTGACCAAAGAGGATGCAGGAGATAGGGTTAGATGGAAGAAACTGACTTGATGTGGCGCCCCCTGGAGGGAGATGATGGAAGGAGAAGAAGAAGTTGACAAAACACTGTTTTTTGGTGGGTTTTAGCAGATTTTTGGGGGGGGATTCCGTCGCCCTTCCATCCAAGTACCGCCCATAGAAATAACAAAACGCCCGTTTACTACGATCATGTTTCCTGTTTTAAAATAAGTTTTTATTTTCATAAAGAAATTAAAATCATATCTACAGGAAAATCCCATGAAACTTAGACCTCGTTCAGCTGAGTGTTTTAAGTGGTTACCATGGTTACAGATAAAAAACAATCATATAAAATGTGAGAATTATTCCCTGTAGTTTCATAACATGTGTTTGGTTTAGTCACGTACACACACCGAGGCGTGCACGTCATCCTAACCCAACTTAATCTGTCTTTGTTTTAACTATGATTAGCTTCCGTCCACAGAATGTGTGGAAAGACTTTAACCACTCTGTGTTTGTGTGTCCGTGAATCTGTAACAAGTAAACATCATATTTATCAAACCATTAAAGGGATTTTAGAAAAATGCACCAATTATAGATGAACTGATTGTTTTCAGACTGATGGGATGTGTTTTCACACCAACCATATTTCAGCCAGCGTGTGTTGCCAGGTGGATTAAAATCACTAGAGCCTCTGAACGTCCATTCTGTTGATTTTCTCTGCAGAAAGAAAAAAATAATCTTATCTTTTAATCAGTTAGATTTTAAGCCAGTTTCTCAGAGCGTGTTTAGACCTGCTGATTGGACGGTCAACAAACAGTAAACATAGTCAGCTACATGAACATAAATAAAGTTTAGGTATCAGGGGGGTCAAACTCCGGTCCCGGAGGACTGGTGTCCTGAAGGTTTCCATGTGTTCCTGGTTCAAAAGCTGATGCACGTAAAGTGAAATCAACAGCCAATCAAATTAGTCACATTGACTCGTTAACCTGGATCAGGTGTGTAGATGGAAGAACACATGGACAATCTGCAGGGACACCGGCCCTTTTATACCCCCTTGTTCTTTATCAGTAAACAACAAAAAAATTATTTTAATGTCATTTTCAAGATGGACTTTTCAAAGTGTGTTGAACAAAGTAAAGAAGTGTGAGCGGCATGGGACAGGACAGGATGAGATAGGACGGGATGGGACGGGATGGGACAGGACGGTACAGGATAGGCTGGACTTTAAGCTCTGCTGAGGAAAGAAAAAGATGCATTTTATCTACAAATATTACCAGTTTTTAAAGAGTAAAATATTCTCATATTCATATGTTTTCAGGCTGCATGGTGGCACAGCAAGAAGGTCAGGGTTTGAGTCCTGGAGTGGGGGCGAGGGTTAAAACAGTGGTGTTTCTGTGTGGGTCTTCTTCCACTCTCCAGAAACATGCATGTTAGGTTGATTGGCGATGACATGACCCTTGGGAATGTGTGTGAGGATGGGTGTGTGTGTGGTTACACAACAGACTGGTGACCTGTTCAGGATGTACCCTGCCTCACGTCTGAAATCCCCCAGGATAGGCTCCGGCACCCCCAGCTCGCCCATTAGGAAAAGTGGTTGAAAAAAACGAGTTCTTTTTTGTCGCTTTGGAAACTTTGAAATCTCCAGATTGTTTACTGAGTTTAACCCTGAATTTCACATTAAAAGTCTTTGTACACCTTCATATTAAAAGTCTTTATAGACCTTCACATTAAAAGTCTTTATAGACCTTCATATTAAAAGTCTTTATAGACCTTCACATTAAAAGTCTTTATAGACCTTCATATTAAAAGTCTTTATAGACCTTCATATTAAAAGTCTTTATAGACCTTCACATTTAAAGTCTTTATAGACCTTCATATTAAAAGTCTTTATAAATCTTCATATTAAAAGTCTTTATAGACCTTCACATTAAAAGTCTTTATAGACCTTCACATTAAAAGTCTTTATAGACCTTCGCATTAAAAGTCTTTATAGACCTTCACATTAAAAGTCTTTATAGACCTTCATATTAAAAGTTTTTATAGACCTTCACATTAAAAGTCTTTATAGACCTTCACATTAAAAGTCTTTATAGACCTTCACATTAAAAGTCTTTATAGACCTTCACATTAAAAGTCTTTATAGACCTTCATATTAAAAGTCTTTATAGACCTTCACATTAAAAGTCTTTAGAATCCTTCACATTAAAAGTCTTTATAGTCCTTCACATTAAAAGTTTTTATAAACCTTCACATTAAAAGTATTTATAGACCTTCACATTAAAAGTCTTTATAGACCTTCACATTTAAAGTCTTTATAGACCTTCATATTAAAAGTCTTTATAGACCTTCATATTAAAAGTCTTTATAGACCTTCATATTAAAAGTTTTTATAGACCTTCACATTAAAAGTCTTTAGAATCCTTCACATTAAAAGTCTTTATAGTCCTTCACATTAAAAGTTTTTATAAACCTTCACATTAAAAGTCTTTATAGACCTTCACATTAAAAGTCTTTATAGACCTTCACATTTAAAGTCTTTATAGACCTTCATATTAAAAGTCTTTATAGACCTTCACATTAAAAGTCTTTATAGACCTTCATATAAAAAGTTTTTATAGACCTTCATATTAAAAGTCTTTAGAATCCTTCACATTAAAAGTCTTTATAGACCTTCACAATAAAAGTCTTTATAGACCTTCACATTAAAAGTCTTTATAGACCTTCATATAAAAAGTTTTTATAGACCTTCATATTAAAAGTCTTTAGAATCCTTCACATTAAAAGTCTTTATAGACCTTCACAATAAAAGTCTTTATTGTCCTTCACATTAAAAGTTTTTATAGACCTTCATATTAAAAGTCTTTACAGACCTTCATATTAAGTCTTTATAGACCTTCACATTAAAAGTCTTTATAGACTTTTAATCTGTAATCCTGAGATATTTAGTCTGCCTTAATGTTGTATCATCTTAATGCAGATGGAGCACTGATGAAGGCCTGAGTAGGAACCACCTTTCCAAACAAACTCCCTGCTTTAGTTTTCTAACTAAAAACAACACAGACTCTGTTTTTTTTACATAAATCTAAAGTAAACTTCTCTTGTTTGTGATTATTTGTGTCTGCAGAGCGTCTCGGTGTGACGGCGGTCCAGATGCTTCTGGATTGGAACCAGAATCTGTTTGTTGTTTTAGCCTAAAGCAGGAATCATGAATCATGTCAGCCTCCATCCTGCCATGCCTAGAGTTAGTCCTGTTTGTTTTCATGTTGTCTCTCCGATAGGACGGAGTTCAGGCCTCCATGTTGGCAGTTCACTATCAGACTGTTTGGAGTCGGAGCAGAAGAAGGTGAGGAACAAAGAGCTTTGCAGGTGCTGACAGTCACGAAGCCAATGTTTGATGAGTAGTTTGTATCGACATGTCTTTCAGCCTACGGCTGCTTTCTCTGGAAAGAAAACATGGCTCTTTGATTCTCATTTCATCTGCAGCTCTTCAGGTCTGAACTTGTACTGATAATTAGTGCCCGAGGATCCAAGCTACTCAGGTTAAAACAAAGACACACACACACACTTAGTCTTTGTTGCTCAGAGATTTAGAGACATCTCAGGTATTTGCCTCGTGTGTCCGTCACTGCATAAGACTTCATGGTTTAGCTGTTGAGCAACATTCCCTTCATGGTCGTCCGTCTCTCAGTTGGAAGTTTTAGTTTAGCTGGAAATTTGAGGGCAGGCCCATGAGGTGTTTCCAGATAAGCGGTCGCCATGGTGAGGAAAGGTATGCAGAAGAGAGTTAGTTAAGTTAGCGCTGAAACCGACGGGCATTTTTGTTGCAAAGCGAAGTGTGCCAAAGGCGACATTCCACCTGTTTGGTTCATTCAGAAATGTAGCAAAGTTTCAGGACATTAGTCATCTTCTGAAACATTCCAGAAGGTCAACGAGTGGACCGAAAAATGATAAACATCCACAAACTGCTCAAAGACATGTTCATGTAACAGTCTGAAAAAAAAATATTTTATTAACCAGAAATAGACGTTTACGAGTGACTTTTAGTCACTAAACGTGAGTCTGAAGCAAAGATTAGCTGCATTTCAAAAGTTAGTGAGTAAAAAAACATGGCTGGACTTTTTCGATGACGTAAGGAGAAACCATTTCTGTCCTGTTGTGGATTCCACAGTGTGTGGAGGACTTTAACTGGTCTAAACTGTTACTGGTCTGGTTGTACGGATCAGTCTGTTAGACCGACTGAATGAAACCAGATCAAACACAACCAGGTAGACAAGATAAGATGGTCTAGATTACAGCCATGGTTCCATGGATCTACGTTCCTACCCTCACCATGGTAACCAGGATCTACATTCCTACCCTCACCATGGTAACCAGGATCTACGTTCCTACCCTCACCATGGTAACCAGGATCTACATTCCTACCCTCACCATGGTGACCAGGATCTACGTTCCTACCCTCACCATGGTAACCAGGATCTATGTTCCTACCCTCACCATGGTAACCAGGATCTACGTTCCTACCCTCACCATGGTAACCAGGATCTACTGTAGGTTCCTACCCTCACCATGGTAACCAGGATCTACGTTCCTACCCTCACCATGGTAACCAGGATCTACGTTCCTACCCTCACCATGGTAACCAGGATCTACTTCCTACCCTCACCATGGTAACCAGGATCTACGTTCCTACCCTCACCATGGTAACCAGGATCTACGTTCCTACCCTCACCATGGTAACCAGGATCTACATTCCTACCCTCACCATGGTGACCAGGATCTACGTTCCTACCCTCACCATGGTAACCAGGATCTACGTTCCTACCCTCACCATGGTAACCAGGATCTACGTTCCTACCCTCACCATGGTAACCAGGATCTACGTTCCTACCCTCACCATGGTAACCAGGATCTACATTCCTACCCTCACCATGGTAACCAGGATCTAGGTTCCTACCCTCACCATGGTAACCAGGATCTACGTTCCTACCCTCACCATGGTAACCAGGATCTATGTTCCTACCCTCACCATGGTAACCAGGATCTACGTTCCTACCCTCACCATGGTAACCAGGATCTATGTTCCTACCCTCACCATGGTAACCAGGATCTACGTTCCTACCCTCACCATGGTAACCAGGTTCTACCTTCCCACCCTCACCATGGTAACCAGGATCTATGTTCCTACCCTCACCATGGTAACCAGGATCTACTGTAGGTTCCTACCCTCACCATGGTAACCAGGATCTACGTTCCTACCCTCACCATGGTAACCAGGGTCTACGTTCCTACCCTCACCATGGTAACCAGGATCTACGTTCCTACACTCACCGTGGCAACCAGGATCTACGTTCCTACCCTCACCATGGTAACCAGGTTCTACCTTCCTACCCTCACCATGGTAACCAGGATCTACATTCCTACCCTCACCATGGTAACCAGGATCTACGTTCCTACCCTCACCATGGTAACCAGGATCTACGTTCCTACACTCACCGTGGCAACCAGGATCTACGTTCCTACCCTCACCATGGTAACCAGGATCTACGTTCCTACCCTCACCATGGTAACCAGGATCTACGTTCCTACCCTCACCCTGGAAACAAGGATCTACGTTCCTACCCTCACCATGGTAACCATTTGTGGGAGGTGACTGAAAGAACAAGATACAAGCAGTCGAAATGAGATCCACTGCACGATGGAGCTCCGCTTTCCAAGGAGGACCCCGGAGTAGAGCCATTGCTCCTCTGGGTCAAGAGAAGCCAGATGGGATGGTTTAGGCATCTGGTCAGGATCCCTCCCAGACACCTCGCTGGTGAGGTGTTTTGGGCACGTCCCAACCCAGAGGCAGGCGCCGGACCCGCTGGAGAGACTGTCTCACAGCTGGCCTGGGAACACATAGGGATCCTACCAGGTGAGCTGGAGGACGCAGCCGGGGTGAGAGAAGCCTGGGCTTCCCGTCTTGGGCTGTTGCCCCGCGATCTGGCCCTGGATAAGCGGAAGACAATGGAATGTTAGAGGAAACCTCTTCTTTTTGTCCTTCTGATTTCTTTTAGTGAGTCTATGGGCGTACTTTAGACGTCATTTTGAACTTTGTTGGTTTGTGTCGGACAGCTGTTTTTTTTTTTTTTTTTTTTTTTAGAAATCGTCCCGCTAGCTCCCGACGTTTGGCTCCCGACGGCTGTGTTTTTACAGTTTCCATGGAAACGTCCGGTTGCTTGCTTGAGGAACTGGAGGTGCTCACTCGGACCCAGTGAGACCAGTTTGGTGTTCTTCACTGCGGCCTGGCTTTGTGACCCATTCCAGACTCCAGCTTTTGGGTTTCCAGGTTGGACACAGTGTGACCGGATGGGGACGCTGGTGATTACATCAAGATTATATAATCTTGATCAGTTTTCGGTTCAGACGCATCCTTTTGGTTCATGTCCGTCTTTTTTTTTCACTCTGTTACGTCACATGTTTTCAGAAGAAATGACCATATAAGAAGAAACATGTCTGACTTGGGCGTGGGTCACATAAAGAGTGACCCCTCTTTATTTACGTCCACTAGTGAAATCTTCTCCTTGATGTTAGCTCCACTTTACTTCCGTTTTTTTCACTGAGACTTTTTAAACCATAGAAACCATAAAACTGACTTAGATTAAAATAAGATTATTAAAATAAAACATCTTTATGTCTCAGACCGACCACACTAACTTTAAAACACACACACATCAGACTGGAGCTCTAAAGTCCAGTGTGTTTATGTCTATGGTCGCTCAGGTTAGAAACACAGGAGTGGGGGAGGGGTGTGAAGAACCTAGTTCTAAGGTTACAGATAACTAGAGACGTTCGGACCAGAAGACATGACGTTACCATGATCACAGACATGGTTTAACATGTTAGAAAATCTAAACATGAGACTTCAAAATAAAAGTTTCTTAAAGAATGTGAAATATTTCAGTCCAAAACAAACATGAACGTTGTGTTTTCTGAATCCCGTCAGGTTATCTAAACAGTGTTTCTATAGAGCACCCTGCCATCATCACAGGTAATTATAGGAGTGAAACAGGTTGCCCCCTCCCTCCCTCGCTCCCTCCCCCACCCACCCGTCTCTTACAGGATGTGGTAAACACCACGCTTCCTCTGAACATGTCATCAGGCAACGGAAAGAATGTCATTATTTTCAGTCTAATATCAGCAGATTATTTCCTTGAAGTGACGCTCGTTATTATTTGAGTTAGAAATGATCAGCCAATGAGAAGGCTTGTTTATCAGATCCAGTTCAGAGCAGGATTACTGGTTGGTGTAGGATCCAGCTCTCCCTCACGTGGTGTCGGAGGGATCATGTCAGGAGAAGGTGGACAGTACGATGTGTGCTGTGCAGGAATCCATCGCCTGAGAAGAGAGGGATCAACCGGCCCCGGCAGGGTCCAGGTTTTTTCACCACTGACCCTACACGACAAAAACATTCCACATTTGTTCGGCTTCTGAATCACTTGTTCCTCATGGAGTCACAGATTGTCCAGGTGTTTATATCGGCTGGTTTCAAGCAAGAGGCAGGGTACACCCCAAGCTGTACACCAGTCTGTGACAGGGCCACACACACACTCATTCCTAGGGGTAATTTCATGGCAGCCAATCAACCTAACGAGTATGTTTTAAGAGGAAACCAGAGAAAACACACACACACACACACTCTCCTCCCTGTGGAGAGGAGGCAATAGCTCACTGGTAGAATGTCTGAACTTTGACTGGGAGAGGTCGGTTAAATTCCCACTGGGCCTATGCCTAAGTATCCTTGAGGAAGACACCGTACCCCCCCCCCCCCCCCAAAAAAAAAAAAAAAAAAAAAAGTTTGCATCAATTACATTACAGTGTTTTTTGTTTGTTTTCTTTTGTTTGTTTTTTATTTAATTTTTTTTTTTTGGTTTGAGTGTTTTTTTAATTTAAGTGTGTTTTTTTTAGTGTGTTTTTTTTAGTGTGTTTTCTTTTTTTATTTGAGTGTTTTTTGTTTGTTTGTTTTCTTTTCTTTTGTTTTTCTTTATTTGTTTTTTCTTTGTTTGAGTGTTTTTTTTAAGTGTGTTTTTTTTTTTTATATGAGTGGGTTTTTTTGTTTGTTTTCTTTTGTTTTTTTTTTTATTTTTAGTGTGTTTTCTTTCTTTTTTTCTAATAATTCATTATATTTTTAAAATAACACATCGTCATCATATTTTTATTAAACCATTAAAAAGTGACTGAAAACAAAAAATCTAATTCTAAACTTTTACTTTTCTGCTTTTAAGAATTTAAAATCTACCAAAGTTTTAACTTCAATAAAAAAAATGATTCTTTATCTTTTATAAAAGTGATAAAAACCAAACTTTAATGTTTTTATTTTATTATAAACTGTGAATATTTCTGATTTTTCTGCAGAAGGATTTTTAATAGAATCTAATTTAAACAGTTGGAACATTTGAATGTAAATAATCTGGACCAGACTTCACCCTCATCCGGTGGTCCGATGCTCTCTCTCCTCCTCTACAGGATCATCAGGCTCATTGACATGTGACCCCTTCATAAGCTGGTCTGAACGTCTCCTCTCTGGGTCTGTGTCGCTCTCTACTCCTCCACCTAACGACAAGACCCTCCAATGAAAGCTTGAGTTTTATTTTACACTCCACACTCGATCAAACCAACGTGCACGCTTCTTTCACTCACACATCACCGACTACCAGACAGCCTTTAAACCTCGGGATGGACGGTTAAGAAGCTGACTGTCTGACTGACGGTGACCCAGCACACCCCATGTCGTCTCCCTGCTTTGTCACGACCACGAGCTGCTTGTCACCTCTAAACCTTAAAGAAACTCAAATTTGAGGTTTGAAAAAATCTGATTAAAAAAATGTCTTTTAAACTTAACAGTCAGTCATCTTGTTATCCGTCTGTCCCTTTCGGGGTTCCGGGGAGTGCCGGAGCCCATCACGGCTAATTTAAGGCAAATGGCAGGGTACACCCTGAACAGGTCGCCAGTCTGTCGCGGGGCCACACATACACACACACACACACACATGTGTGGATGGTTGTATACACTCATTCCTAGGGGTAATTTGGCACCGGCCAATCAACCTAACATGCATGTCTTTGGAGGGAGGGAGGAAACCCACGCAAACATGGGGAGAACATGCAAACTCCACATAGAAAGGACAGTGGTCCAAGCCTCGTCCCCACCTGGGACTTGAACCCACTACCTTCTTGCTGTGAGGCCACTGTGCTACCCACTGCGCCACCGTGCTGCCACGAGAAAATTCTATTGAAGTTTTATTTATAGCAGATTTAAAAGAACTTGAGCTGACCAAAGTGGTAAAAAAAAACCATTAAAACACAGGGTGGAATAAAATCCACGACATGAAGAACACAGGATTACATTTAAAGATTTAAATAGCTGTACCAGCCTGTCAATGCCTGATCCTGTCAGACCTCAGAAGCTAAGCAGGCTGGACCTGGATGGCAAACCGCTGGAACCCCAGGTACCACGGTGGAACGGCCGTTGAGCTTAAATTGCCGTTGTGTCCCTGGACAAGACACTTCACCCACGTTGCCTAGTCTGAATGGTGTGTGTGATTGGTTGGTGATGGTCAGTTTGCTCCAGGGCAGCTGTGGGTACTACAGTAGCTTACCATCACCTGGTATGGATGGAATGAATGATGACTACGTGAAGCGTCTTTGAGAGTCCTGAAAAGCGATGTATAAATACAATGTATTATTATTATTATTAAATACTGAGATAAACCTGACTCATTAAACTTTAAAGAAAACAAGTTTTAAACTGAGACTCAGAGGATCTGACAGACAGCAGGTTACTGGTCCAGTCTGGTCTTAAACCTGGCTCTGGGTCCTGAGTGGGGATGACAATGGCTGACTTAGGATCAGCTCCTGCTGATCAGCTGAGCTCAGACCCTTTTGAGGAACCTAGGGGTGCAGTAACTCCGTCTGGCAGGGTGGACCATGGAGTGCAGACCAGGAGACCAAGAGGCAGACCCTGGACCTGCTGGAGAGACTGTGTCTCACAGCTGGACAGGGAACACCTCAGGATCCTTCCGGATGCAGCCGGGGTGAGAGAAGCCTGGGTTTCTCGTCTGAGGCTGTTGCCCCTGACGACCAGGCCCCGGATGAGCGGAAGACGACGGAACAGAAATGAAAAGAATCTTTAACTGTTATAATTCCTGAACCAACGATCAAACGGAGACAATCTGACTTTTCATGACTCTTAAAGATTATTTTTAATTTTTTCTGACAGATGTTTTAATCCTGGTTCCAGAAGAACAGAGTCTGGTTTGGAATCTAAAGATCAGACTGGATTCTCAGGAAAACCTTCAGACGATGAATTATTTAGAAACAGAAACAAGTTACTGTTAAACTGAAAGAGTGACTGGTCAGGAATCTGGTCCGACTGGATTCCTGAATCATTCCACAGTAACCAGTCACCCAGACGGATCGTTTGATTGGTGGACCGGAGCTGATGGAGGAAGTCTGAGGATCAAACATGGCAGGCATGTGGATCAGCTCAGGTATTCATACCACAGAAACACCCTCTGACTCATCACAAACACACCTCGTCACCGTGGAAACGCACCTCACAGCGTCCGCTGGTCAGGAACGGAAGGACATGAAGGACCCATGAAAGGGTCGTTACCACCTTCTCCTCCTCTTCAGCAGCCCGTACCCCTCAGGAAGGTGGTCCCAGCTCTGAAACCCTCACCTGACGACCAAACCTCCCCCTCTGACCCAAACAGAACAGGTTCTACCCCCTCCAGCCCCTCCGTCTACCATCCTTTATGCCCGATCATTAACCTGCTTATAACCACCTGTACCCCCTGCCACCCTCCACCAGCCAGTGCCACACTCAGTCCCACCGCCCTCTCCATACCGTACAGCTTCCTTCCCTTGGCCTCTGACTCCCACTCCTATTCCTGTCCACCCCACCGCCTCCGTCTCACCCCGGGACAGAGCCACGACCCCCTCCACCACTCCTCTTTCCGCCCCTCTTCTCGCCCCCACATCCACCCGTTCATTCCCACCAATCCCAGAAAGACCCATCTCCTTCCTTCCAGAACATTTCGTCCCTCCTCATCCTGCCCTAAATCTGCCCACCTGCTCCCATATGCCTCTCCGTGAAGCCTCTACAGATGTCTGCATCTGTGTCTCGTCTTCCCCCAGGTTATTTAACCCCTGGGTGGGTGGACTCAGACTTAGAGATAGACGGAGGAGCTCTGCCATCCAGGAGGAGCTCGCTGTGCAGTCGTTGCTCCTCTGGGTCAAAAGAAGCCAGATGGGGTGGTTCAGGTTAGGATGCTTCCCAAACGCCTCATTGGTTGGGGTGTTTTGGTCACGTCCCACTGGGAGGAGACCAAGAGGTAGACCCCTGACCCACTGGAGAGACTATGTCTCACATCTGATGGGGAACGACTCAGGATCCTCCTGGGTGAGGCGGAGGATGCAGCGGAGTGAGAGAAACCTGGGCTGTTACCCCTGCAATCCGGCCCCGGATGAGCGGAAGACGACGGAATGGAATGAAGGACCCGTCATGGGGTCTTCACACTGCCTCGGTGGTCTTCTGAGAAAAGATAAAATCTCCAGGTCACTGATGGTGGATTTCTACACCTGCTCCATCATCAGTGATCTGGTTTTTTTTAGTTTGGTTTTAGGGTGTGAGAAGTCTGGGTTCCCCGTATGAGGTTGTTGCCCCAGCGACCCCACCCCGGATCAGAGGAAGACGACAGAACTTTATGAATGAATGTTTCATCAGGTTTTTAGTGAAATAAAAAGAATGAATTCAGGAAGTGTTTTGATTTTTTTTTTTTAACTCAGATTCTTTTCTGTCTGACTCACGTCCGTCTGTCAGTCATCGTCTTTAATTACCTTCAAGAATTTATTTTTATTCGTTTTAATCAGTGATTCATTTGAAACTTTTTATTCCTTTGATTTTTTTTTAGTTTTATTATCTTGTATTAATTTTATACATTTAAATGAATGTTCGGTGGCCTCACAGCAAGAAGGTCAGGGGTTTGAATCCTGGTGGAACCGAGGCTTGAAACACTGGTCTTTCTGTGTGTGGTTTGCATGTTCTACCCGTGTACATGTGGTTTCCTCCAAAAACATACATGATAGGTTGATTAGCTGATAAATAAATGCCCCTAGGAATGAGTGTGTGTGGATGGTTGTGTGTGTGTGTGTCCCTGAAACAGACTGGCGACCTGTTCAGGGTGTAGCCTGCCTCTCAGGCTGGGATAGGCTCTGACACCCGTCGAGCCCCATTCGGGTGAAGCGTTTTAGAAGATGACTGAATCTAAATGTCTGGTTTTTGTCTCCTGATGATCAGAATCAGGTTTGAAGGAACTTACTGTCGTCATCTTTCCAGCATGTGGTGTGTGTGTGTGTGTGATGTTACCCTCTAAACCTCTGCACTGCTTCAACCTCCTGGATTAAAGACCACAGCGCCTCTTCTGGACAAAAATATATAGCAGTAACATTCTGAGGTTTTTTTTTTTTGTCTGATCAGAAGGAACTCAGTGGGAGGTTCTCTTCTCTGATTGGTTAGAGGACATCCTCCAGTCATGACATGGACTCCTGGTTAACAGAGTGTCTTCCGATGAGGAAGTAGAGTCTTTGGAATCCGGGATGGGTCTTCCTATCTCTGCTGTCGAGGTCGCCGAGGTGGTCAAAAAGCTCCGCGGCGGCCAGGGCTCCGGGGGTGGATGAGATCCGCCTGGAGCTCCTAAAGGCTCTGGATGGTGTTGGGCTGTCCTGGCTGACACGTGTTTGCACCATTGCATGGACATCGGGGACAGTGCCTCTGGATTGGCAGACTGGGGTGGTGGTCCCTCTTTATAAGAAGGGGGATCGGAGGGTGTGCTCCAACTACCGAGGGATCACACTCCTCAGCCTCCCTGGGAAGGTCTATTCGGGAGTACCGGAGAGGAGGGTCCGTCGGATTGAAGAGGAGCAGTGTGGTGGAACTACGGACCAGCTCTATACCCTCTTCAGGATCCTGGAGGGGTCATGGGAGTTTGCCCAACCAGTCTACATGTGTTTTGTGGATCTGGAGAAGGCATTCGGTCGTGTCCCTAGGGAACTCCTGTGGGGGGTGCTCCGGGAGTACGGAGTCTCGGAGCCCTTAGTACGGGCTGTCCGATCTTTGTACGACCGGAGCCATGACTTGGACACACACACACACACCTGGCTTTCCTTAATGTCATTCTAAACTCCGCCCACTCTTCCTAAACCATTGGCTCTGTGTAGAAGTTGGCGTGCGTGTAGATTTGGGCGGGTACGATCTCTGATGAAGCAGATCCGGTCGATCAAAAATTAAACAGCTGGTTAAAAAAAAAAAATCATTTTATTTAAACTGAACAGTTAGTTAAAAACAAGATGGCTGCCGGCGTGGAGCTGGTCGGGGTCAACAGGCGGGCACGTTGTCGCTGTGTGGGGACATCGGCTCCTTCCTGTGGACGGGCATCTTCTGGGTCTCTCTGTAAAACACAGAATGAAGTCACTTCCTGTCTGCAGGGGTTAAACCAGACCGATCCACAGCCGTGCTTGTTCTTCCTATTCTACACCAGATTAACGAACTCTGACATCATTAACTGGTCAAACACTGCCCTCTAGTGCTCACTGTCTATGCCCACAGGGGTACTGAAGTCTGCCAGGAGGACAAGGGAGTCCCAGCTAGACAGGGAACACCTCAAGATCCTCTGGGTGAGCTGGAGGATGCAGCCGGGGTGAGAGAAGCCTGGGTTTCCCGTCTGAGGCTGCTGCCCCCTCGACCCGGCTCTTGATAGGCTGAAGATGACAGGATGGAACCCCTATTTGTTTTTCTGTTATTTTAAATGTAAATAAATCCTCCTTTAAGGTCTGCCCCCTGCTGCTGCACGTTTTCAAAGCAGTGTGTTTTGGGTGGGCAGTGTGAGGAGAAGCTCCGTTACACAGACACGGATGAGACGGTGACATCCTAATCCGCACAGCGCCATCTGGTGGATGAACAACGCAACCTCAACCACTGCAGTAGCTTCTACCTCCAGCTCTGTGAAGTCGGCCCCTCTTAAAAAAAAAATATAAACAAAGATTAACAAAAAATATATCAATCGTTTGTGCTGTAAAAATTTTGTTTGTTTCGTTTTAGTTTATTTAAATTTTAAGAAAAACGATTTGAACAATGACGTCATCCAGACCTTTATTTATTTCCGAACGACGCCATCTTTGATTACGTCATCGTCCAAATCTTATTTCTTTAAATTAAAAAAAAAAATTAAAACAGCACAAACGATTGACATATTTTTTGTTTATATTTTTTTAAGAAGGGCCAACTTCACGGAGCTTCTACCTCCTGCTTTAATCAGGCCGTTCGTTGGAGGTTTGTCTCATAATTTCATGTTAGAACAGAAAACATGGTAAAAAAAAACCTGTAGAAAAGCAGGAGGTCAGCATTCAAGACTCCTGTACCCCGCTTTGTTTAACCAGGCCGATTTTAAATAATAAAAAGTTTCTCTGAAGTGAGTTTTTTTACTGAATCTTTAATAAATATAAATAAAATCTGTGTTTACTTTTTAAAGCTGTAGCTGCTCCACAGACCGCTGATGGTGGCCTGGACGCCGGGCGTGTTCTCACTGTTGGGGGAGCGTTTCCTCCTCAGCCCGCTGGCTCGGGCTGGTCCCAACGTCCGTGGCCCTGTTGTCCGGCTCAGGCTCCCCGATTTTAATTTGCTCAGGCCGGACACCTGCACACACACACACACACATAAACATGGTCACCATGGAGACAAAGACGTGGTTTCACTGAAGTTCAACAAAAACAACAGCAGGATGAATTCAAGACACGTCTCCATGGAAACGTGATGCCCAGTGGGCCGATAGCAGATCCCATTGGAACACAAAACGGACTGGAACTCTACAGGCTGGGTTTTAGCTTGGAGCTCTCTGATTGGTGGACAGTCTGACGGGAAGTTGGAGAGAGGACTGGTTACCACATCTCTGTTACTACAGTGAGGGTAGGAACGTAGATCCTGGTTACCATGGTGAGGGTAGGAACATAGATCCTGGTTACCATGGTGAGGGTAGGAACATAGATCCTGGTTACCATGGTGAGGGTAGGAACGTAGATCCTGGTTACCATGGTGAGGGTAGGAACGTAGATCCTGGTTACCATGGTGAGGGTAGGAACGTAGATCCTGGTTACCATGGTGACAGTAGGAACGTACATCCTGGTTACCATGGTGAGGGTAGGAACATAGATCCTGGTTACTATGGTGAGGGTAAGAACGTAGATCCTGGTTACCATGGTGACAGTAGGAACGTACATCCTGGTTACCATGGTGAGGGTAGGAACATAGATCCTGGTTACTATGGTGAGGGTAAGAACGTAGATCCTGGTTACCATGGTGAGGGTAGGAACATAGATCCTGGTTACTATGGTGAGGGTAGGAACATAGATCCTGGTTACTATGGTGAGGGTAAGAACGTAGATCCTGGTTACCATGGTGACAGTAGGAACGTACATCCTGGTTACCATGGTGAGGGTAGGAACATAGATCCTGGTTACCATGGTGAGGGTAGGAACATAGATCCTGGTTACTATGGTGAGGGTAAGAACGTAGATCCTGGTTACCATGGTGAGGGTAGGAACATAGATCCTGGTTACTATGGTGAGGGTAAGAACGTAGATCCTGGTTACCATGGTGAGGGTAGGAACATAGATCCTGGTTACTATGGTGAGGGTAAGAACGTAGATCCTGGTTACCATGGTGAGGGTAGGAACATAGATCCTGGTTACTATGGTGAGGGTAAGAACGTAGATCCTGGTTACTATGGTGTGGAGTCTTCATGTACGTGTGGAGATGTTCCGTGTTATAGTGAATCAGAAGGAATGAAGACAGGATCTTCTGAGTGACATCATCAGTGCTTCCTGTCTGAACATATGGAACTAAAGATGGTGGCCTGCTGCTGTTGAGTAATTTGGTCACTGATTCCATTCTTTTCACAGTGAGGATAAAAAACACATGATGGATGAAGAGAGATGGTCTACCTTTAACCTGGGGATGCTGGGGGTCCTCTGTGGCTCCCCTGGACCCTCCCCCAGATCCTCACTGCTGGTCTCTTCCTGTAAAAAACAAACACGTCAGAAACTCTGTTTGAATCTCAACAGCTGACTAGCTGAAAAACACACGTACCAGTGCTGCCTCCTCCTGGCTGGGGGAGGACGGGGAGCAGGAGGCAGGCTGAGAGAAATACGCACTGTCCTGGGAGGGGGGCGACAACTGGAGGCCATCCTGGTCTACCTGAGGGTCAGCTACCTCCTGAAGAGGGGCAGTTTTATCCCAAAGAGGGCTATTTTGATCTTGTTGGCGGCCATCTTTGTCCTGGTGGCGGCCATCTTTGTCCTGGAGGCAGCCATCTTTGTCCTGGAGGCGGCCATCTTTGTCCTGTAGGCAGCCATCTTTGTCCTGTAGGCGGCCATCTTTGTCCTGTAGGCGGCCATCTTTGTCCTGTAGGCAGCCATCTTTGTCCTGTAGGCAGCCATCTTTGTCCTGTAGGCAGCCATCTTTGTCCTTAAGGCAGCCATCTTTGTCCTGTAGGCGGCCATCTTTGTCCTGTAGGCGGCCATCTTTGTCCTGTAGGCAGCCATCTTTGTCCTGTAGGCAGCCATCTTTGTCCTTAAGGCAGCCATCTTTGTCCTGTGTAGGTGTGTATTGTCCCCGCCCCTTGGGGGTGTAGTGGAATTGACGGAGGAGGGGCAGCGCAGAGGGAGGGGAGCTGGATCCCTGGAACAGTCTCCGCCCATGATTGCCTGAGCTGGGGGGCGTGTCAGGTGAACAAGGTGAGGGTGGAGTCTCCACCAATGGGATGTCGGAAGCGTCGCTGTCTGGGAGAGGAGTGGGCGGGGTCGTGGCGGTCTCTGCTTCCTGGTTGAACCAGCTCGCTCTCCGACTGAAGAACCTGAGCATGGACAGGGGGGTAGACAAAAGCGGGGTTAGTGACCAACCTTTCTAAAGACTGTCTTTAAATTCTAAATCTGGAGAATCGTTACCAACATGGACCGTAGAGCATGTTGGAACTAAAGAACTACAAACATGGAGGACGGACCGTAGAGCATGGTGGAACTAAAGAACTACAAACATGGAGGACGGACCGTATAGCATGGTGGAACTAAAGAACTACAAACATGGAGGACGGACCGTAGAGCATGGTGGAACTAAAGAACTACAAACATGGAGGACGGAGGCTTGTGTTCACATCACACTGTCATCTCTGATTGGATAGGACAATTTCCCATTGCTGCAATTGTAAGATAATGCCTGTAATAATGCCAGTTGCTGGAGGAAAATGAAAACAAGCAGAGCAACTAGATGGCGCTAGACTGGCTAGAGTCCAGTTGAACTGAAACCGTAATCTGATTTTTAATTGTGGTTCATTTACAATTAAAATTTGTTCATTTGTAGTTTATTTTCAGAATCAGAAAGACTTTTATTTTGAAGGTTCAGAGACTCAGAACTTGCTGAAGTACTATTATTAGTCATTTTCAATCAGGGTTTTTTTGCCCTCGACTCTGAGTTTACCGCCATCGAGTCCCGATGGGATACTTTTATAATAGAATAAAACGAGTAGAAGCGCCTCTACAGTCAATATTCTAATGAAAGCAGCAGCGCTGTTTTATAAAAAGACGTTAATTTGATGGGTAGCACAGTGACCTCACAGCAAGAAGGACGTGGGTTTGATTCCCGGGTGGGGACAAGGGTTGGAACACTGGCCTTCATGTGTGGAGTTTGCATGTTCTCCCTGTGTCTGCGTGGGTTTTCTACGGGTACTCTGGAAACATCTATACCAGGTTGATTGGCCACTACATGATTGCCCCTAGGTATGAGAGTGTGTGTTGATGGTTATACTTGTGTGGTGACAGTCGCGATAGACTGGCGACCTGTTTGGGGTGTACCCTGCCCCTCACAGATGGTTAAGAAGGTGACTGATTAACCATCAGTCACCACTCAAGATTAACGCTTGACTGAGAATCTGACTTTTTTTTTTATGTATTGTTTACGTTCTCTTTAGCACAGCTCCATCTGGTGGATGAATAATGCAACAGCAGCCACTACATTCACTTTATTCTAAATTTTAAAATAAGTCTTTTTATTGGCGGTATGACTAAGAAGGGGCAGCTTTGGGGGTACATTTGTTCCTGATGGGCGAAGCTACAGTACATACAGTTAATCAGCACGCAGAGCGAAGATGCAGATCACAATCCGCTGTAGAAAATTACACTAAAATAAACCTGTGAAACTTCAAAAAGTAGTAAATTTTTTAAGGCATTTTTTATTTTGTGTGATCGAAAAGAGCTGCAAAAAAAAAAAAATTAAAACAAAATTAGTTGGAAAAAATAATTAACAGACTGAGTACAGTGTTGGACTTAGGTTTTGGTGGAAGATGGATTTAATTTTTTGTTTTATTGTGAAAGGTACCGAGTCTGAAATTATCTGAGAGAAAAATCTTGATTTATTTTGGTTTTCTGAAGATAAAATTCTGACGTTGTTTGTTTGATAATCATATTTTTTTGGGGAACTTTTCTCGAATCTTATGAATGAATACTTTGTATTTGGAGAAATTTTTGTTGTAATAAACTTCTACCATGTCATGTTATGTGATGTCATATGAGCCCATGTGGGCGGGGCACACGTAAACATTCATTCATTCATCAGCTCTTAAAAACACAACAAAAACAAGCCTATAATAAAAACATCACTTAGTATTCGGTACCTGCTGCAGGTGGACGAGCCGTTCTCCTGCTCCGGGTCCTGGTTCCTCTTCTGCAGCAACGTGGAAAAACAGTTGCGTCCCCTGTGGGAAGGTGTGCGAGGTACGTCCGGAGGCGGGGACGGGGGTTTAGAACGCTTCTGATTGGAGGAGGGGGAGTACTGCTGCAGCACGTCTTCATCAGAAACCTCTGCAACCACAAGAACTCATCAAACCTGCTGCAGCCGCAGAGTTTCACTCAGTTAAACATCGTCAGCGAGAAAATTTAGATTCATTTACAGACTGAGAGCCGGGATGACCTCGTCTGGAAGGTTAGGGTTAGCATCTGCTGCTAAAAAGTGATGTTTATCTTTAGCAGGCTTTTGCTAATTGATCGACGTTATCATCAGATGGTTGCCGTGGTTACTGCTTATTGAACACTTCAGTGTTATTTAAGGAACAAGAGGAGTGTTCGTTTTACGAGTTCTTCATATTTGATGGACTGGATTAGAAACCTTGACCGGCCACATGAGGCCTGCGGGCCAGAGTTTGTCTACCTCTGGATTTGATACTTTGAAATATAAATAAAAACTAAGCTGGTCAGAATTCAAGCAGCCTGTTCCTGCTGATTAGACCCAGCATCTATTGAAGTGTTTATAGCCTAGAATCTAAAACCAGATTCATTCCAACTGTTTGTGCAGCTGGTGGTTTTATTTACCCCTTCCTTCCTTACTTGGTCAGGGGGTACAAATTAATCTGTCTTTTCTTTGTTATTTTGACATGAAAAGCTCCTCCAGTTGTTACATAATAAGTTACTGAAATGGACAAATTTATACACAAAAAAAGTCTTGGGTGGTGAGAGGTTGAATATGTCTCACCACGCAGCATCCTCACGCCCTCCAGGAGGGGTGGGCGTGAGGATGTGAGGGTGTGAGGTGTGGTACCTTCTCTTTGCCTCTTCACCTGCAGCCGCAGACCGTCCAGGCTCACCACCCTCTGCTTCCCTTTAGTGGGTGGAGGGCGAGATGGGGGCTCATCAGGAGGGGTGGGAGCAGCTGGACTGAAGCCCCGCCTCCAGATACTGCTTCCAGGAGAGGTTTGGTTCCAGCCGCTCGTCTTATACTGAAAAAAAGAGGGGCTTTATTTACCAAAATAAAATACAAAGTAACATGTATGAGGACACTGACTTCAACACAAACTGAGTGGTCCATGAACCACTATGAGGTGGAGGCTAAAGCCTTTCATTTTCTTAGAGGCTGACGGTCTACATCGGGGTTGCCCAACCAGTCAATCGCGGGCTACTCATTTCAAGTCGACCGCCAGGTCCGACAGGGAGAAAAAAACAAAAATGAAGTCAGTGTTGCCAACTCAGCAACTTTAACTCAATATTTATTAAGTATTCAGACCCTCTAGACCAGGGGTGGGCAAACTCTTTGGTTCACGGGCCACATTGAGTTCTAATATTTGATAAAGGGTCCAGAACAGGAGCAGAGGGATGGCATGCTTTGGAAACCTCACCTCATTGATGGAGAAAATATGTGCTTTAATATCCAATGAAAATGAAGAAAAGCATTAAAACAAAATCTCTTATTTTGAAATGAGTCTTTAAACACTGAAAATCAAATGAATAAGTATTTTATTTTGAAGCACAGAAAGTTTTTTTTTATCCTTCACAGTCAGCTCTCCTCCTGACTGGATTTTTTTTTTTTTAAATATCAAGCGGTAAATTTCAAATAAATCACACTAGCGCTTAAAAAGTGAAAAATAAAAACAAAACCGTCATCAATCATGCTATATTCCTCCCACCCCCTCCATTAATCTGTGGACCATCTGAAGAGCAGCTTCAGTAACAGACTCCTGCAACCCGCTGCTCAAAGGAACGGTAAAGAAATTCATTTCTGCCGTCCTTCATCAAACTATTTGTTGCAGGTGGGATCCATGAAGCTGAAGTTGCTTAAAGGGGCCATCTCATGCAAAAGTGACTTTCCAGAGTTTTCTACCTTGTAAGAGTGATGTCTGGGCCTTGTGTGTGTGTGTGTGTGTGTGTGTGTGTGTGTGTGTGTGTGTGTGTGTCTGTGTGTGTGTGTCTTTCTAGGTTGATTTATCCCGTTTTTCTGTGGATTTCTGGAACGCTCAGACAAAACAACCAATGAGCAGATGTCTAAAGTATGCTATTTGACGTAGCCAGGACGGACTTCACACACGCCCCCCTTCCTCCTCACGACCCGCCCGCCCTCCTCACCCGCCTCCACTCCGGCCTTACGCCCTCACAAACTCGCTTTCAACGTCCGATATACAGGCTGGTTCGCTGCTCTGCGTCTTTTTTATTTTCTTGCTTTTTTGATGAATCGACATGATAAAATCTTATTTCAGACGCTACCAAACCGCTACGCACGGGTTTACGCCCGCCTTCCCCCTCCCGCTCAGAGATGGGCGGAGGAATAGCGGCTCAGTGAGAGCAGAGGGCGGAGCTTGTACTTTCTCAGGACAGGCGGGGGGATGAGCGATACCCGGCCTTTCATAGTTCCAGGTCTGTGACTGCGCTCCACCAAATCAATATATTTTCATAACTATGGTGTAATGCATGTTGTAAACGTGTGTGTGTGTGTGTGTGTGCAGAGGATACAATGTGAGAAGAGGTATTTTGCATGAGATGGGCCCTTTAACGTAAGCAACGCCATGGAGCTCAAAAAGATTTGTACTATTCTTAGTGAATGAGATTCCTGATAGCCAGTAAGATGGTACCAATATAAGATGGTACCAGTATAAGGTGATACCAGTATGAGAGGATACCTGTTGGTTTGGTTTGTCTGGATTATAATCATCTATCTTCTCCATGGTTTGAAAGTCCATGTTCCCGAGAGCCAGCTGCAAAGCTTTCTCATCTCCTGGATGTCTGAGTTTTCTGGTTAAGAACCAAACAAAACTGTAGAAGAAATCAGAAGAAAACTACAGAGTCACCAACGAGGATACATCCCAGCGTAGCTCAGAGTGGCCGGGTTCACGTTTTCTGGGTATGGGTTGAGGGGCACCATCTTCCTCTGGACAGGATCAAACACCAGCTGGTACAGGAAGGTGTTGTTGGCCCTCACGAATCCTTCCAGGTACTCATCAGGAACGACCAGGTTCATCTTCAGGTACTGACCCATCTTTCTGACCACCTGGAGAGGAGAACACCGTGAACATGGCTGCAATGATTCATCAATCAATCCCTGAATTAAATAAGTGATTCATTTATTTATTCCGTTCCGTCATCTTCCGCTTGTTCCGGGGTCGGGTCGTGGGGGCAACAGCCTCAAACGGGCAGCCCAGGCCTCTCTCTCCCCGGCTGCATCCTGTAGCTCACCTGGAAGGATCCCAAGTCGTTCCCCGGCCAGCTGTGAGACATAGTCTCTCCAGCAGGTCCGGGGTCTGCCCCTTGGTCTCCTCCCGGTGGGATGTGCCCGAAACACCTCGCCCGCAAGGCGCTCGGGGGGCATCCTGACCAGATGCCACACTCCTCAGCCTCCCTGGGAAGGTCTATTCGGGAGTACTGGAGAGGAAGGCATTCGATCGTGTCCCTAGGGGACACCTGTGGGGGGTGCGCCCGGAGTACGGAGTCTCGGAGCCCTTGGGGTCTTGTTCACGAGTGGGGGAAGGATGGAGCGGAAGATCGACAGGCGGATCAGTGCGGCATCAGCAATAACTAGGACGCTGCATCGGTCCGTCGTGGTAAAGAGAGAGCTGAGCTGAAAAACAAAACTCGATTTACAAGTCATTTATTTATGAGGAGAAAAAATTAAACCAACCAATTGTCTGGTCTCTGTTTCTTCTGGTGAACAGAAACATAAATTTGCTCACCAGCGCCACCACGGTACGTCCTGCAGCCGGTGTTTGTCAGCTGTTTATTGTTAGGACCAAAATAAATGTCTTCATAATCAGTTTGAATCAGTGAGGCAAAGGCCTGGGTTTGGGAGTTCTCCTAGATCCGGGGTCGGCAACCCCAGCTCCGGAGCCGCATGCAGCTCCTTAGCGCCGTCCTATTGGCTCCCTGGAGCTTTTTAAAAATTGTTGAAAATGGAAAAAGATGGAGGAGGAATTTTTTCATTTTGTTTTAAAATGATTTCTGAAGGACAAACATGATACAAACATAACAGGGTTTTTTTTTCTTAATGTCTTAACGTTTTCTCAACGTCAATGCTGTAAAAACGTGTAGAATAAACATTAAATTTCAACATTTCTGTCAAACAAAGATTTGCGTCACAGTGTGCGACACAGGTTTCCATGATCAGAGCGGGATGCCAGGCTGTTGGAAACAAACCGGAGGCTGTTTGAAAAGCCATCGATCACAAAAAAAAAAAAAAAAGAGTAAAACAACAGAGAAAATATAGTGGAGTAAATATAGTGGAGAAAAGATGGAGTCCAGTCTTCTACGGGATGAACGTCAGTGAAAATAAATGTCTAATCATGAAGGCTCGTTATGCATGTATTTGGAGTCATTTTTATAGAAGGTTAATTTTACTAATATAAATACGTATAAACGGTATGTTTTTCCTTCATTCTAAGGCTTTTCATGTTTGCGGCTCAGATGTGTAAGTTTTTTTGTCTGTTTTGTCCAATGCGGCTCTTTCAACATTTTGGGTTGCCGACCCCTGTCCTCGATGATAGAGAACGACTTTCAGACGGCTTCAAAGAAATTCTGGTCCAGCATGCAGCGGCTCAGCAAGGAGAAGTGTAAACAGTGGGGATGGGGAGCTGCTGACCTCGACTCGGGACATTACGGACCTCCTCAATTCCACCAACATGTCTTCCGATGAGGGAACAGGATCTTTGGAATCCGGGATGGGTCTTCCTATCTCTCCTACCGAGGCAGCTGAGGTGGTTGCTGCAGGGCTCTGAGGGTGGATGAGATTCACCCAAAGCTCCTAGAGGCTCTGGATGGTGTTGGGCTGTCTTGGCTGACACGCCTTTGCACCATGGACATCAGGGATAGTGCCTCTGGATTGGCACTATCTAGACCGGGATGAGGGTTCTTCTTTATGAGGAGGTCTGGAAGATGTTCTCCGCTACAGAGGATCACACACCTCAGACTATGTCTCACAGCAGGACAGGGAGCACCTCATGATCCTCTCAGGTGAGCTGGAGGATGCAGCCGGAGTGAGAGAAGCCTGGGTTTCCCGTCTGAGGCTGTTACCCCCTCGACTCAGCCCCGGATAAGCAGAAGACAACAGAACTGAATTTGAATCAATCGGTTGTCTCATTCCTGAATGTTCCTCCTCACCTTTAGGATGTCGGGTTCCTTGGCCAGCCGCAGCAGCTTGCAGGCCTTCCCCAGTCCGATGCCGTGCATGGAGGGCAGGTAGTCACAGCCGGCCAGGATGCACATGTAGCGGAACTTCTCCTGCGTGAAGACGTTCCCCAGCGAGCGGCACCGGCCCAGGTTCTTCTGATCGATCTCCAGCCCGTTGCCCTGCTTGTCCATCTTCAGTATCACCTGCAGACCAACAGGTCAGACAAAACGTCCCATCTAAGTGTCTGATGTAAAATAAAAACGTCAGGATTTAAAAACTAAAGAGTAAAAAATGATGTGCCCCATCGATCTGTTCACCCGTACGTCTGGATGGTGAACAGACTGAATGAAGAGACTAATGAGGGTACCGTTTCACATCCATAGGCCAGCAGGTCCGAGTCCTCGGTGATGACGGCCTGGGCCAAACCAGACTTGATGAGGAATGCCAGCTGGGGATCAGCTTCATGAGGAGCAACCACGCAGTCCACCCCTCTGGACCTGGCAACCTGAAACATCAGGAGAAACACGTCACCCACACAGTCCACCCCTCTGGACCTGGCAACCTGAAACATCAGGAGGAACACGTCACCCACACAGTCCACCCCCCTGGACCTGGCAACCTGAAACACCAGGAGGAACATGTCAACCACATAGTCCACCCCCCTGGACCTGGCAACCTGAAACACCAGGAGGAACCCCCCCCTTGGACCTGGCAACCTGAAACACCAGGAGGAACATGTCAACCACATAGTCCACCCCTCTGGACCTGGCAACCTGAAACACCAGGAGGAACATGTCAACCACACAGTCCACCCCCCTCGACCTGGCAACCTGAAACACCAGAAGGAACCACCCCCCTGGACCTGGCAACCTGAAACATCAGGAGGAACCACGCCCCTGGACCTGGCAACCTGAAACACCAGGAGGATCCACCCCCCTGGACCTGGCAACCTGAAACACCAGGAGGAACCACCCCTCTGGACCTGGCAACCTGAAACACCAGGAGGAACCACCCCCTGGACCTGGCAACCTGAAACACCAGGAGGAACCACCCCCTGGACCTGGCAACCTGAAACACCAGGAGGAACACACCCACACAGTCCACCCCCCTGGACCTGGCAACCTGAATCACCAGGAGTGAATCAGAGGGAATAAAGAGGGGATCTTGTTGGTGACATCAGGGGGGATTCCTGTCTGAACATACCTGGCTGTCTCCTAATGAGGAGGGGTCCTACCTTGATGAGGTTGTGTGCCATGGCCGGTGTGATGTTCACACAGCGGGTGAAACAGTCTCTGGCCTCAGACAGCTTCCCTTCCCGCAGCAGCTGCCGGCCTTTCAGGAGGTTTGCTTCTCTGCGTCTGGAAGAGAACATCCAGGAGGAGGTTAGGGTGGAGCAGCCGTGATGGTCCTCCTCCACCAGAACCATGATGGTACTCACTCTCTGCGGGCTCTCTCCACCTTCTTCTTAGCGGGCAGGTTGCGCCCATCGAACACCAGGATTGGTTTGACTCTGAAGTTCAGCAGCATGTCCACCATCTTCATGCAGAACCAGACGTACCTGCAGGACATTCAGTCACACACACAGGACTTCCCACCAGGAAACTGCTTCTACTTACTGGTCAGTGGGCTCCCCTTTAGCCAGCTTCTCGGCGCAGGAGAACGCTCCTTTGTGCAGCCAGCAGTACGTATCCACGGCAACCGTCTGGCCTCGGTACTTCTGGATGTGGACCGGCTCTGCTGCATCTTTGATGAACTGCAGCAGTCCTTGTATCCCCATCGCAGCTCTGCAAGACACACACAGATATGAGGACTGGAAGACCGTGGTGAGGTGTGCTGTAGGTGAGACAGAGGAGTTCAGTGTGGGGGTGGGACTGTTGCTATGGTGATGGACAGGCTGACAGGCGAGGTCAGACCGGAATCTCCATGGACAATGATGTTTGCAGATGACATTGTGATCTGTAGTGAGAGGAGGGAAGAGATGGAGGAAAAGCTGAAGAGGTGGAGGTTTGCACTAGAAAGAAGAGGAATGAAGATTAGTCAGAGCAAGACAGAGTACATGTGTGTGAATGAGAGGGATCCAAATGGAAAAGTGAGGTTACAGGGAGAAGAGATAAAGAAGGTAGAAGATTTTAAGTATCTAGATCAACAGTCCAGAGCAATGGAGAGTGTGGAAAAGAGGTGAAGAGGCGTGTGCAGGCAGGCTGGAACGGATGGAGAAAAGTATCAGGTGTGATGTGTGACAGAAGAATTTCAGCTAGAATGAAAGGGAAAGTGTGGAAAACCGTGGTGAGAGCGGCCATGCTGATTGGTCTAGAGACAGTGTGGTGAGAGCGACCATGCTGATTGGTCTAGAGACAGTGTCACTGAGGAAAAGACAGGAAACAGAGATGGAGGAAGCAGAGATGAAGATGCTGAGGATCTCTCTGGGAGTGACCAGGATGGACAGGATCAGAGGAACAGCACATGTTAGAGGTTTTAAAGTCAGAGAGGCCAGACTGAGATGGTTTGGACATGTGCAGAGGAGAGAGAGAGGAACTGCCGGGCAGGAGACGTAGAGGAAAACCAAAGAGGA
This sequence comes from Neostethus bicornis, assembly GCA_902685375.1. Classification (NCBI taxonomy): domain Eukaryota; kingdom Metazoa; phylum Chordata; class Actinopteri; order Atheriniformes; family Phallostethidae; genus Neostethus; species Neostethus bicornis. The sequence goes on from LR738548.1 coordinate 2,646,537, forward strand.
GGTTCATGGATACAGTGAAGAAAGACATGAAGATAGTTGATGTGACCAAAGAGGATGCAGCAGATAGGGTTAGATGGAGGAAACTGACTTGTTGTGGCGCCCCCTAAAGGGAAATGATGAAAGCAGAAGAAGAAGTTAGATGCATTTTCAAAACTAATTGTTCTCATAATGAATCTGATTATGTGCAAAATGAAGAATTTTAAGACGTAAAATAAGAATAAAAGTAGGTGTTTGGTGAGGGATACAGGTGTAGTTAAGTTTAGAATGGATGTTAGAGGTGTAACTAAGGCTACTGGTTAAGGTTAGAGTGATCACAGAGTTAGATGTAAATTAATATGTCAGTGAAATGAAGACGATTATGGTCGATTTTCAAATTGTGTGCCGAATAAAAACGACCATTTTATTTTTATAATGAGGAACTTTTAAGAAATTCATTTAACAAAACCAGACAAAGATGCAGCACTGCAGTGTTATAGATCTGAACTAATTTGAGCCCCAAATCAACGGCTTTATGTTAAAAAAAACATCATAAAACCTCTTCAGATGTAATTAAATAGAAATTCTAATTCTCTAAAAAAAAAAAAAGCTGCTCACTGATGAACCAACATTTTCAGAGCATTTTGTTGTTTCAATACATCTGAAAAAAAAAAACAGTATTTTGACAAACAGTCAAAATACAAGCAAATAAACAGGACATAAAACATTTCAAATCTCACGTTAAAATCACACGGTGCAGCGCCAGCAGTAACTAGGACACTGCATCGATCCCGTGGTGAAGAAAGAGCTAAGCTGAAAAGTAATGCTCTCGATCTATGTTCCTACCCTCACCATGGTAACCAGGATCTACATTCCTACCCTCACCATGGTAACCAAGATCTACGTTCCTACCCTCACCATGGTAACCAGGATCTACATTCCTACCCTCACCGTGGTAACCAGGATCTACGTTCCTACCCTCACCATGGTAACCAGGATCTACATTCCTACCCTCACCATGGTAACCAAGATCTACGTTCCTACCCTCACCATGGTAACCAGGATCTACATTCCTACCCTCACCATGGTAACCAAGATCTACGTTCCTACCCTCACCATGATAACCAGGATCTACGTTCCTACCCTCACCATGGTAACCAAGATCTACGTTCCTACCCTCACCATGGTAACCAGGATCTACGTTCCTACCCTCACCATGGTAACCAGGATCTACGTTCCTACCCTCACCATGGTAACCAGGATCTACGTTCCTACCCTCACCATGGTCACCAGGATCTACGTTCCTACCCTCACCATGGTAACCAGGATCTACGTTCCTACCCTCACCATGGTCACCAGGATCTACGTTCCTACCCTCACCGTGGTAACCAGGATCTACGTTCCTACCCTCACCGTGGTAACCAGGATCTATGTTCCTACCCTCACCATGGTAACCAGGATCTACATCCAGGAGAGGAAGTACTTCAGGCCATGAAGGAGTAAAGAGAGTGTGAGTGTATCTTTAAGGACAGGTGTGTGTGTGTACACCTGTTCCACCTGCTCTTCATGAATGAAGAGAGAAATATATTTTATTCATCCCTAAACGGTAAATTTGTGTGCTGCAGTGCACCGCAGCAGGCTGCCACGACGGCACCTATGGTAGGAGAAACGGGGGTCAGGTGTATAGGATTCCCAGGGAATCCTCGACGTGAGCTCAGTGGGATTCGATCCGGACGAACGTTCTACCACTGGGCTATGGCCTCCCCCTTAAAAAGTAGACAAGGAGCTCCTGTCTAAGTTATTTTAAATCCAAAAAAAAAAACATTATAAAAAAGAGAGAAAATCAAGTCCAGATCAAACTCTCCACTTCTATAGAAGTGTATTCTCTATGTTAATCTTAACTCGGTACCGTCTATACATGTTTACCGAGGAAACAACTTCAAAACATCTTCTAAATAGATCTTTTTTAAGCCTCAAATGAACATTTTTCAGAATAAAAAGCATCCGTTTTAATCAAATATTTCGTAAACAACTGTGTAATTTGTTAAAAAAAAATCAAAATTTTCATCATTAAAATGGTTTCATAATCAAATAAACTAACGATTTAAACGCGTTTAATTCATGTAAACATTCTTTATTCTATTTCGTTTGAATAAATAAAAACTATAAAAATTTTAATGACAGAAGCCTAAAGATTAATCATTATTTTTAACTTTTATCATAAAAAATAGGATTAAATCGATTCTAAAGCTTATTTTTTTCACATTATAAACTAAAACCAGCTCGTTTAAACGGTCACGGTAACAAACAGCAGCTCCATGTTAATCTGAAAAATCACATTTTGATTTGAGATTAAATGGTTTTACCTTTTTTTCTTGTTTTAATCCGCGTTAAAGTAAAAAAAAAACAAGACGTTTTCAGTAAAATAATTCAGTTTTAGCGGCAAAGAAAAACGTTTCAATAAAAACTAATGCTATTGGCTGATCACTGATGACGTCATTGTAACTGCCGTAAAGTCTTACGTAACTGCTGTAAAATTAAACTTTAGATAATTCACGGTTTTTTAAATTATGTGTAAAACAGAAAAAATAATATTGATGTTTTATATTGAAAATATGGTTGAAACTTAGTTTTTATCACAAAACAAGAAAAGTATAGTCAAATTATTTTATTTTGTGATATTTTCAAAGAAAACTATACTATAAAGAAGTTATCTGGAATTTTTTATTTAAAAAACTGATTTTAAATTTGATAAAATGGAAAAAAGTTTGAGTTTTAAAATTTTAAACTTTAAAATAAAAGCTCTCTGTATGTGATGAAAGGTAAATTTCCGAGCCTGATGAGGAAACCTGAACGCACCAGATGACGTGTCTCACGTATGACGTCACCTCTTTTTCCGGTTTTGGTCTGAAAACAAAATGAAAGTTTAAAGTTTGTGAAGATTTTTCGCTTCAATGACAGCTTTAATTCCTGCTCCAGCTGTTCTTTTCTAACCGCATGCTGTAGAGCTGAAAGCTAAGCGGGAATCATGCAGTTTTCTCCTAATAATGGAGATTTTACATTCGTCTCCTCCTCCGAAGCAGAAGGTATGTTGATGCTAAAGCAGGCCGCTGATTAGACCTGCTGTTTTCTTAGTTTTAATCCCAGGTTAGGAGGCTTTTTATCGGTCAGAAAAACGAGGATTTACCGACAAAAAGCATGTGTTTATTCTTTATTATTAACAATGTTTTAATTATTAGGTCCAGTTGTTTTTATCATCCCAAAATAAGATATAAACAATGGGTTTTTCAGATAAGATTTCCTTTATTTATGTTATTATTATATTATTTAATATATATTATTATTATTTTATTATATAAGAACATTGTATTTGACCTGCAAAAATCATACATTCAGACTCAATGAAAAAGCAAAAAAATCCATTTAAATCATATAAATAATCTTAAAAGTGTGAGAATATGTTTTTGTCATTTTGGGTTTTTGAAGTTTCTAAATTAAACATTTCAAGGGAAAATATCACAATTTTGAGGGAAAATGTCCTCAAATATGAAATAGTCTCCATGGCAACGCAAGTTTATTTTTAAGCAAATAAAAGGAATTTAAGAGCATAAATTAAACAGTTAGAGACACATTTATTCAGTAAAACGTGGGGAAAAAATAATCAATTCACTTATATTTATGCTCCCGTTGTCCGGGTAACAACGGTCCGTTGTCAGGGGCAACAGCCTCAGACGGGAAACCCAGGCTTCTCTCATCCCGGCTTCATCCTCCAGCTCACCAGGAGGATCCTGAGGTGTTCCCTGTCCAGCTGTGAGACATAGTCTCTCCAGCAGGTCAGGGGTCTACTTCTTGGTCTCCTCCTGGTGGGACGTGCCCGAAATACTTCACCAGCGATGCGGAGGCATCCTAACCAGATGCCCGAACCACCCAATCTAATTTCTCTCGACCCGAAGATGCAACAGCTCTATTCGGAGCTCCTCCCAGATGGCAGAGCTCCTCACTTTATCTCTGAGAGAGAGCTCACCCACCCAGTAGAGGAAGATCATCACAGCCGCTTGTATTCGTGATCTTGTGCTTTTAGTCAGCACCCACACTCATTACCATGGTGAGGGTAGGAACGTAGATCCTGGTTACCATGGTGAGGGTAGGAACGTAGATCCTGGTTACCATGGTGAGGGTAGGAACGTAGATCCTGGTTACCATGGTGAGAGTAGGAACGTAGATCCTGGTTACCATGGTGAGAGTAGGAACGTAGATCCTGGTTACCATGGTGAGGGTAGGAACGTAGATCCTGGTTACCATGGTGAGGGTAGGAATGTAGATCCTGGTTACCATGGTGAGGGTAGGAACGTAGATCCTGGTTACCATGGTGATGGTAGGAACGTAGATCCTGGTTACCGTGGTGAGAGTAGGAACGTAGATCCTGGTTACCGTGGTGAGGGTAGGAACGTAGATCCTGGTTACCGTGGTGAGGGTAGGAACGTAGATCCTGGTTACCATGGTGAGGGTAGGAACATAGATCCTGGTCACCACGGTGAGGGTAGGAACGTAGATCCCGGTCACCATGGTGAGGGTAGGAACGTAGATCCCGGTTACCATGGTGAGGGTAGGAACGTAGATCCTGGTTACCATGGTGAGGGTAGGAACGTAGATCCTGGTTACCATGGTGAGGGTAGGAACGTAGATCCTCGTTACCATGGTGAGGGTAGGAACATAGATCCTGGTCACAATGGTGAGGGTAGGAACGTAGATCCCGGTCACCATGGTGAGGGTAGGAACGTAGATCTGGTTACCATGGTGAGGGTAGGAACGTAGATCCTGGTTACCATGGTGAGGGTAGGAACGTAGATCCTGGTTACCATGGTGAGGGTAGGAACGTAGATCCTGGTTACCATGGTGAGGGTAGGAACGTAGATCCTGGTTACCATGGTGAGGGTAGGAACGTAGATCCTGGTTACCATGGTGAGGGTAGGAACGTAGATCCTGGTTACCATGGTGAGGGTAGGGATTTTTTTATGAGCTGATCTCCTTCATCAGCTCCTTCATGTGGAGTCTTCATGGACGTGTGGAGATGTTCAGAAAGAATGAAGACAGGATCTTCTGAGTGACATCATCAGTGCTTCCTGGCTTCACTATGGAACTAAAGATGGTGGACTGCTGGTGTTGTTCCACCACAGTGAAGGATCAACATGTGGAGCTTTAAGATCTTATTAGGATTCACTGGAGATGAAAAACATCGTTCCCACGGTAACCCACATTATGCCCAGCGCGGATCCAACTGTCATGTATCACCTAGAGTCTGTTTCAGTTCTGTTCCACCTCCATCCAACTCAGCACCACCTAGCAGCTGTTCTGAAGCTCTTTCTAGCTCTCTCTTGAACTACTCGAAGCTACCGGACACACATTTCCCACCAGGAGATTGATTAAGTTTAATGAGTTTGATTGGATAGAGTTGTTTGTATTAGCCAATGAGGGCCTCTTTGTCTCTCATGCCAGGTCAGAGCACTGCTGTGATTGGTGGAATGGAAACTCCATGTTCCTCTCTGTGTCTTCTTCACCATCTACACACGAATGTAGAAAGAATTCCTGAAGAAATGATCACAATAATTAGTGTTAAAATTCACCAAATTCCTGATTTCAGCCTCCATAGTGGCTCAATGCAAGAACTGAGCATGTGTGAACTGATTTGAACCAATCAGCGCTCCCCTAGCAACAAGATGGTTTATTTACAAGAGAAAGTGTTTTTTTTTCACCAGATTTTATCGGTGGATAAACACTGAGTGTTCAAACCGTCGTTAACAGCAGGGAGTCCGGATCGAGGGACGGATGAATAAAAACATGTCATACTTCTTTCCTCAGATCTCACTGGGACCATCCTCACTCCAGATGTGAAGGTCAACATGGCAGACGGCGGCAGAGACGCTACCACCTTCCTGCGGCAGCGCGGTTACGGCTGGTTGTTGGAGGTGGACGAGGACGATCAGGAGGAGCTCCGGCCCCTGCTGTGAGTCTCCCACTGCTCGATGTTCAGATTAAAACCATTAAAGTGAAACAGAACTGCACTGCTTTTAAAAAAACAAACAAAAAAACATCTTTCTTTTAAACAAACCACATTGAAATGAGAACCATCTTGTCTATGGACACCCTAAAGGGTCAGATAGGGCTCTAAAACTGGTACATCCGGCCCTTTAAGAGGTTCGTCTGAAAACTGTTACATTATTAAAAATGTTTTTCCGTGGTGTTAAACTGTGACTCAGTTCACTTTCTGATACTTTTTAAATTCTAAAACCATCTGATAAAAAAAAGAGAACTTGAGTTTAATCAAAGTTTTTCATCCATGTTTAAGATTTTATTTACAGAAGTTTTTATATTCACATAAAAAAAAACAAAAAAAAAAAAGAATCCAAAATGGCTGCATTTTTTCACAGCAAGAAGGTGGGGGTTCAAGTCCTGCAGTGGAGGATGAGACTTGAAACATAGTTCTTTCTGTGTGTAGTTTGCATGTTGTCCCCGTGTATGTGTGGGTTTTCTCTGGTTTCCTCCAAAAACATACATGTTAGGTTGATTGGCTGCTAGGAATGAGTGTGTGTGTGGCCCCACAGCAGCCTGCTGACCTGTTCAGGGTGTACCCTGCCTTAAATCAGCCAGCTGCGATACCCCCCGAGACCCAATAAGAGTAAAGTGGTTCCGAAGACATAACGAATGTTGTTTACAGACCTGAAGAAAAAGTCCCTTTTTTGTATAAAACTGTTTGAACAAAAAGAAAAATTTTAAAAAAATTTTGTGAAATATCTTTGAAATGTTTAAAATGAATCATTATTATTTAATTAACATCAGTGTTTTTTTTATTATTTGTTAGAATTTATTCATTTAAAACAAGATGGAAAAAATTCAGTTTTTTTTTTTTTTGCTGGTTGAGTTCTCGTCTTCTCAGTAGACGAGAAGATGGGTCCCTGGATGCTAACAGGGTGTGTCTCTGTCCAATCAGGGACGAGCTGGACATCGATCTGAAAGACATCTATTATAAGATCCGCTGCGTTCTGATGCCAATGCCGTCTCTGGGGTACAACCGGCAGGTGGTGAGGGACAACCCGGATTTCTGGGGTCCTCTGGCGGTGGTCCTGCTCTTCTCCATGATCTCAATCTACGGACAGTTCAGGGTGAGCAGGTCCCAGGTCTAACCGTAACAAACAGTGGGTGGGAACAGCACCTGTGGGAAAACCTCTACCTGATCAGGAGGGTGGGCATTCTTCAGTCCTGCTCATCCTGTATGAAGGTTGAGAAGGCTCTCCAGCTGCTGTGTCTCTGACTGTTTTCTCTGCATGCAGGTGGTCTCCTGGATCATCACCATCTGGATCTTTGGATCTCTGACCATCTTCCTGCTGGCCCGGGTTCTTGGTGGAGAGGTATGTACCCCCACACAGACTGTGGGGCTCCCAGTCAAACTGATTTTTTTTCAACCTTCCGTATCATGATCGAGTGGACTGTTTCTTGTTCTCTTGGGAAACAGTCTGACCTCACAGCATTGGGGTTCACTTGCTCCATTGTGGGCAGGTACCAATAAATCCCTTTTGGATGGGGACCAGACGTGACGTGGGTAACGCACCCAGACAGTCAGTTTCGTCCAGAAAAGAGAGTAAAAACAAACTATTCCTGATAAAACTTTCTAAAGACTGTGTTTAAATTCTCAATCTGGAGAATCGTTACCAACACAGACCGTACAGCATGGTGGATCTACAGAACTACAAACATGGAGGACGGACCGTATAGCATGGTGGATCTACAGAACTACAAACATGGAGGACGGACTGTATAGCATGGTGTATCTACAGAACTACAAACATGGAGGACGGACCGTATAGCATGGTGAATCTACAGAACTACAAACATGGAGGACAGACCGTATAGCCTGGTGGATCTACAGAACTACAAACATGGAGGACGGACCGTATAGCATGGTGGATCTACAGAACTACAAACATGGAGGACGAACCATATAGCATGGTGGATCTACAGAACTACAAACATGGAGGACGGACCATATAGCATGGTGGATCTACAGAACTACAAACATGGAGGACGGACCGTATAGCATGATGGATCTACAGAACTACAAACATGGAGGATGGACCGTATAGCATGGTGGATCTACAGAACTACAAACATGGAGCACGAACCATATAGCATGGTGGATCTACAGAACTACAAACATGGAGGACGAACCGTATATCATGATGGATTTACAGAACTACAAACATGGAGGATGGACCGTATAGCATGATGGATCTACAGAACTACAAACATGGAGGATGGACCGTATAGCATGGTGGATCTACAGAACTACAAACATAGAGGACGGACCGTACAGCATGGTGGATCTACAGAACTACAAACATGGAGGACGGACCGTATACCATGGTGGATCTACAGAACTACAAACATGGAGGACGGACCGTATAGCATGGTGGATCTACAGAACTACAAACATGGAGGACGGACCGTATAGCATGGTGGATCTACAGTACTACAAACATGGAGGACGGACCGTATAGCATGGTGGATCTACAGAACTACAAACATGGAGGACGGATGTTTGTTTTCATGTCACAATGTCATCTCTGCTCAGTACCTGTCAAGACATTCATCCGGCTTTCACAGCATAATGAGTCCCTGAAAACTGTAACCAACAGTCATTTTGAAAATAACAAAAAATTGCACTGTTAATTTATAACGAGCCACACTTTATGTGGGAGGTAATCAGTCTAGCTCTGACTGCGCTGTAACAACAGCCGTCTGGAATGAACCATAATCTGCTTGAAAGTGAGTTCTATTGTAGGTGTTTTAATGTCTGACGCGTAGAGTTTTTTATTTGAACGTAAAGAAATGACAAAAAGCCCATATTTACTAAAATTCCATTTTTTACTGCATTAAAAAACAGCCAAACCGTGTAACCTGGCAGGAATGCTGTTCTCTGATTGGATAGGATGTTTTCCTGTTGCATAACGCCTGCAACCTGTTTACTAGTTGTTCGAGGGAAATGAATTAAGCGGAGGCTCTTGTTATCAAAACCATATCTGATGCTATCGTTTTACTTCCTTTAAAAACGGAAGTTACTGACTAACATTTTGTACCAGTCAGTCTTCTTTGTGGTCGTCTGCTGGGTTGGCAGCTTGATACAAGGAACAACAGTCAGCTGGACAGACTGATTTAGAAATGTGTATCTGTGGTGGGAGGAGCGTGGATTCTGTGGGAGGTGTTCTGGAGAGGAGGACGAGGGTTCTAATTGAATATAAAATACTTTATTAATCCTCAAAGGTAAACTTGATGCTGCTGTGCTAACACTTTGATACCTTCCTGGTCCACTTACATGGTGTAAAATCTGGTATATGAACAGTTAAAACAGTCCGTAAAGAGTCCACGGAGTCAGGCTTCAATGAAGCACACCAAAGTGTCCCCTCCACATTCCTGCTGGGTCAGAACGAGCGTCCCCAGTTCTTCCATCTTGCCAGCGAGCGTCCGGATGTTACCCATGACAACCGCAGGGACACTGGGCTCAAAGCGCCTCCTTTCAGGACGTCTTCTTCTCAGCTCTGTCGGGACTGCATAGACTCCTCCAGCCACGGCTCCAGCCGTCTGAAGCAAAACAGTGCGTCCAAAGAGCGCACAAAGTCACATCTCCAGACCGGGACCAAACACAGGCAAAAGAAGGGACAGAAACCGAGTGAAAAAAACGCAAAAATAGATGACCAGACGCCAAAAAAACAGGAGACACCGCAGCAGGCAGCCGCCCGGGGAAGCAGGCAGCCGCCTGGGGGCAGCGCCTTATAACGGCTTTTAATGCAGGGCATCCTGAAAAATTCCCGTCACCCTCCGCGTGATGTGGTCACAACCCAGAAAAGTACCAGATGTAACAGGTTCCTCTTATTGAACTCTAAAAAGCCACGTTTCCATAGTTACTGAGTAACTCTGGGCAGTTTAACCGTTACACAGCTACTCAGCACCAGCTGAAGATGAACTGATTAGGTTTTCAGGTTCACGCGATCAAACATCGAGGTTAAAAATTCTCCTAAATCACTGAAGAGATTTAAATTAAACTGTCTAAAGTTACTCAGTGCCAACTATAGATGAACTGGTTAGGCTTTGGTGATGGTTTGTGGTGTGATGCAGTGAAGTGTTTTTGTGCAGGTGTCGTACGGCCAGGTCCTCGGTGTGATCGGGTACTCGCTCCTCCCTCTGATCGTCATCGCCCCGCCCCTCCTGCTCATCAGACCCTTCCACCTGGTTTCTGCCCTCATTAAGGTGAGAAGTCCGTCACTCGTTCAGATTTCATTGTTTACTTTAATCTTTTTTTTTATTGCTTTTATTTTGTTCAGCTTTAACTCATTTTTAGTGAAGCCATTGAACGCCACATTTAGCAACAATTTCAGAGAATGTTTTACGCGTCGTCGTCGCAGCTCAGTGTTTAAATAAACAGTGTCTACCCTGCTGATTGTGTGCAGCTGCTGGGCGTGTTCTGGGCCGCGTACAGCGCCGCCTCCCTGCTGGTTGGAGACGAGTTCAAAACCAAGAAACCGCTGCTCATCTACCCCATCCTGCTGCTCTACATCTACTTCCTGTCCCTCTACACCGGTGTCTGACGGGCCCTCCTGCTCCTCCTTCTTTTTTTTTTACCTGTCTGGTTGTACACTAAATGTGGGTAGGGGTCGGGGTCGGGGTGGGGTTTGTATATAGTTCTATTTGTCCTGATCAATAATATATAACATGAGGATTTTTATACAGACATTTTGGAGGGAGACCGACAGGAAGAGGATCCTCACCTGTTTCTGACTTTTATCTGCTAGCAGCATCACACACACACACACACACACCTGGAACATCTGGACCAATATTCACTGACTCATTAAAAACGTTTACGCCAAAAATCTCCTGCGTTTGTTTGTTGGGAAACGCGAAAGCGGGTTCAAACCTGTCTGAATGAGCGCACGAATTAATCTGTAAAAATACACAAACAACAAAATGTGAATATTTCAGTTTGTGTTTGAAAAGTTATTTATAATATTTAAATATATTTAAAATGTGAGTTAAACTACTTTAAAGTTATTTTTAGCCAATCAAATGCTTCGTATTAGGATACAGTAAAACCCTATTCATTACTGTTTATGTTGTCTATGTTCCGTTTAGTCGTCTTCCGCTCATCCGGGGCCGGGTCGCGAGGACAACAACCTCAGACGGGAAGCCCAGGCTTCTCTCACCCCGGCTGCATCCTCCAGCTCATCCAGGAAGATCCTGAGGTGTTCCCTGTCCAGCTGTGAGACATAGACTCTCCGGCAGGTCTGGGGTCTGCCTCGTGGTCTCCTCCCGGTGGGATTCACTCTGACACCTCTACTATTTTGTTTAGAGAGAGGTGGTTGGTAACGTAACTAATAACATCTGTAGTGAGAGGAGGGAGGAGGTCGAGGACATGCTGGAGATCAGCAAGCAGAGGAATGAAGATTCTCCAGAGTAAGACGAGTCCATGTGTGTGAATCAGAGGAATGAAGTTACAGGGAGAAAAGAGAAAGAAAGGGGAGGAGTTTAAGTATGTAGGGTCAATGGAGAGAAAAGAGGTGAAGAAGTATGTGCAGGCAGGATGGAACGGTGTGATAGAAGGTCTAGAGACAGTAGCACTGAGGAAAAGACAGGGAACAGAGATGAAGATGCTGAGGATCTCTCTGGGAGTGACCAGGATGGACAGGATCAGCGGAACAGCACATGTTAGAGGTTTTAAAGTCAGAGAGGTCAGACTGAGATGGTTTGGACATGTGTAGAGGAGAGAGAGGAACTGCCAGACAGGAGGTCTAGAGGAAGACCAAAGAGGAGTGAAGGAAGACATGAACTCAAGAGGATGCAGGAGACAGGATTAGATGGAAGAAACTGACTTGCTGTGGCGACCCCTGAAGGGGAATGATGAAAGGAGAAGAATTCAGATGTACAACACTAGTGTGTGTGGTTGAAAGTATTGTAACTAATAACAGTAATATTCAATGTTTTACATTTGATCTATTTTATTAGTGATATTTAATCTAACTTTTCTCTCCAGATTAAATTAGGAGAGTCACTGCTTAAGTTTCCCTCTGCATTCAGACCTGCTGTTACCATGGTAACTGTGTGAAAAAGTCTCCATGTGAGGCTCTGTTGTGGCTTCGCAGAGTGAATACCAAAAAGATGAAGAAAAACTGCTGCCTCTGGTTCTCCAACTACAGAAAGATCTAATCAGAGATTATAAAATCATTCAGAAAAAACTGTGGGTTCAAATGTTGGAAAAGAAACTCTTTATTGTTGTTTTAGTTGTTTATTTGTTAAAGTGTGACCCACATAAATGGTTTTAGAAGAGGATGGTCATGGTTATCCATGATGGTAGAGAGGATGGTCATGGTTATCCATGATGGTAGAGAGGATGGTCATGGTTATCCATGATGGTAGAGAGGATGGTCAGGGTTGTCCATGATGGTAGAGAGGATGGTCAGGGTTATCCATGATGGTAGAGAGGATGGTCAGGGTTATCCATGATGGTTGAGAGGATGGTAAGGGTTATCCATGATGGTAGAGAGGATGGTCAGGGTTATCCATGATGGTAGAGAGGATGGTCAGGGTTATCCATGACAGTAGAGAGCATGGTCAGTGTTATCCGTGATGGTAGAGAGCATGGTCAGGGTTATCCATGATGGTAGAGAGGATGGTCAGGGTTGTCCATGATGGTAGAGAGGATGGTCAGGGTTATCCATGATGGTAGAGAGGATGGTCAGGGTTATCCATGATGGTAGAGAGGATGGTCAGGGTTATCCATGATGGTAGAGAGGATGGTCAGGGTTATCCATGATGGTAGAGAGGATGGTCAGGGTTATCCATGATGGTAGAGAGGATGGTCAGGGTTATCCATGACGGTAGAGAGGATGGTCAGGGTTATCCATGACGGTAGAGAGGATGGTCAGGGTTATCCATGACGGTAGAGAGGATGGTCAGGGTTATCCATGATGGTAGAGAGGATGGTCAGGGTTATCCATGATGGTAGAGAGGATGGTCAGGGTTATCCATGATGGTTGAGAGGATGGTAAGGGTTATCCATGATGGTAGAGAGGATGGTCAGGGTTATCCATGATGGTAGAGAGGATGGTCATGGTTATCCATGATGGTTGAGAGGATGGTAAGGGTTATCCATGATGGTAGAGAGGATGGTCAGGGTTATCCATGATGGTAGAGAGGATGGTCAGGGTTATCCATGATGGTAGAGAGGATGGTCAGGGTTATCCATGATGGTAGAGAGGATGGTCAGGGTTATCCATGATGGTAGAGAGGATGGTCAGGGTTATCCATGATGGTAGAGAGGATGGTCAGGGTTATCCATGATGGTAGAGAGGATGGTCAGGGTCATCCATGATGGTAGAGAGGATGGTCAGGGTTATCCATGACGGTAGAGAGGATGGTCAGGGTCGTCCATGATGGTAGAGAGGATGGTCAGGGTTATCCATGATGGTAGAGAGGATGGTCAGGGTTATCCATGATGGTAGAGAGGATGGTCAGGGTTATCCATGATGGTAGAGAGGATGGTCAGGGTTATCCATGACGGTAGAGAGGATGGTCAGGGTTATCCATGATGGTAGAGAGGATGGTCAGGGTTATCCATGATGGTAGAGAGGATGGTCAGGGTTATCCATGATGGTAGAGAGGATGGTCAGGGTTATCCATGATGGTAGAGAGGATGGTCAGGGTTATCCATGATGGTAGAGAGGATGGTCAGGGTTATCCATGATGGTAGAGAGGATGGTCAGGGTTATCCATGATGGTAGAGAGGATGGTCAGGGTTATCCATGATGGTAGAGAGGATGGTCAGGGTTATCCATGATGGTAGAGAGGATGGTCATGGTTATCCATGATGGTAGAGAGGATGGTCATGGTTATCCATGATGGTAGAGAGGATGGTCAGGGTTATCCATGATGGTAGAGAGGATGGTCAGGGTTATCCATGATGGTAGAGAGGATGGTCAGGGTTATCCATGATGGTAGAGAGGATGGTCAGGGTTATCCATGATGGTAGAGAGGATGGTCAGGGTTATCCATGATGGTAGAGAGGATGGTCAGGGTTATCCATGATGGTAGAGAGGATGGTCAGGGTCATCCATGATGGTAGAGAGGATGGTCAGGGTTATCCATGACGGTAGAGAGGATGGTCAGGGTCGTCCATGATGGTAGAGAGGATGGTCAGGGTTATCCATGATGGTAGAGAGGATGGTCAGGGTTATCCATGATGGTAGAGAGGATGGTCAGGGTTATCCATGATGGTAGAGAGGATGGTCAGGGTTATCCATGACGGTAGAGAGGATGGTCAGGGTTGTCCATGATGGTAGAGAGGATGGTCAGGGTTATCCATGATGGTAGAGAGGATGGTCAGGGTTATCCATGATGGTAGAGAGGATGGTCAGGGTTATCCATGATGGTAGAGAGGATGGTCAGGGTTATCCATGATGGTAGAGAGGATGGTCAGGGTTATCCATGATGGTAGAGAGGATGGTCAGGGTTATCCATGATGGTAGAGAGGATGGTCAGGGTTATCCATGATGGTAGAGAGGATGGTCAGGGTTATCCATGATGGTAGAGAGGATGGTCATGGTTATCCATGATGGTAGAGAGGATGGTCATGGTTATCCATGATGGTAGAGAGGATGGTCAGGGTTATCCATGACGGTAGAGAGGATGGTCAGGGTTATCCGTGACGGTAGAGAGGATGGTCAGGGTTGTCCATGATGGTAGAGAGGATGGTCAGGGTTATCCATGATGGTAGAGAGGATGGTCAGGGTTATCCATGATGGTAGAGAGGATGGTCAGGGTTATCCATGATGGTAGAGAGGATGGTCAGTGTTATCCGTGATGGTAGAGAGCATGGTCAGGGTTATCCATGATGGTAGAGAGGATGGTCAGGGTTATCCATGATGGTAGAGAGGATGGTCAGGGTTATCCGTGATGGTAGAGAGGATGGTCAGGGTTATCCGTGATGGTGAAACTCAAAACCATCCACATCCACACTCACTCTTAGTAGCACGTTTATAGCAGCCAATCAACCTAATATGCATGTTTTTGGAGGGTGAGAGAAAACCAGAGTAAACCCTCACCCATAAGGGGAGAACATGCAAACTCCACACAGAAGGACTAGTGTTTCAAGCCTCGTCCCAAACCTGATGACGTCATATATTCAGTGCAAAATTGTGATTTAGTCAAACATTTGGCAAAATATCTAAAAAGTTTAGAATAATATTTATTTTTGACAAATAATACAAATTGTGTTTTTTATTTAATCAAATTTTAAAATAAAATATTTTATGTGTATTTTTATTCTTAAATAATGTAAAGTAAATGTAAAATAATGTAAAGTTTTACAAATACAGCAAAATGTAACTGATTACTTTTAATAATCAACTAACTGACATTATGAAAACAAATCACTTGTTATAAAACTGATGAGATTTTTAAAAATTAAAATACACGTCAGTGATTAGAATAAGACAAAAAAAGAAAATGAGTTCCAAAATAAATTAATTTTAAACGTAAATTTTTTTATTTACAATTTTTTCAGTTGTGTGATTTTTCTCGCGAGAATGTGATACAACCTAACGTTGAACTGCTACAACGAGTGAGTTCTCGCGAGAATGAAATGCCGCTTGATGATGAGCAGCGACTTGGAGTAAATTCTCGCGAGACTGCGACGCAGCCTGATGTGAGCAACTACTGAGAGTAAGTTCTCGCGAGAATGTGATGCAGCCTTGATGGTGAACAGCTAGTACTGCTGCTGTAACTGCAGGAGGAGGAGAAGAAGCAGCGGCTGCGGACTCACACTCTACATTTAATCTGTTAGATTACACTTTATTATCTGGATTACTGGATCCAAACACAGCCAGGAGGGAAGGGAGGAAATAGGGGAAGGAAGATGGCGGCTGCGGCCTCGCCGGGCTCCTCAGACTGGGTTGTCCTGAGAGACGGTTGCCTGCGCTGTGACGAGGAGGGCCTGCGAAGCCTGTCCTATCACCCGGCCCTCAACGCTATCATGGCGGTGACCAGCCGAGGCAGCATTAAGGTGGTGGACGGGACGTCTGGTGCTATCCTCCAGGTGTCAGCCCTACAGGGTGAGTAGTCAAACAGAGCCGCTGCTGTTAGCAGGCCTTCCTAACCGCTCCGCCCTGTTTGGATCCACTCACTGTATATTAACCGCGGTCAAGTGAGCCGGGGTTTACTTCGCCGCGGTTCACGCTGGAACCGTTGTGCGCCTTTTTTCCACTTATTACGGTAGCCAACTTTATTCTCAATAATACATATAAACCATAGGTTTTTTTAAAAAAAAAAAACAGACCAACGCGTATTCTATCATCCTAAAATAAGTCACGTGACAAAAAATAAGGCTTGGATCCTTTGTACTTTTGGAATAATTCATCTCTGAAAATGACTACTGTAACGTAGCTTTCATAGTCCGTAGCTTCCGAAGCCAACTTTCTAGCTCAATAAAAACAATTTGGCCCATAATAAATAAACAAGAGTAACGCATTTATATTCTCTAACATTTATACTATCATCATACAAAAAAATCAGGCTTGCATCCTTTGTACTTTTGGAATAATCCATCTCTGAAAATGACTACTATAGCATTGCTTCCACAGTCCATAAACAGTAACTTAGCATCCTAAGTTCATAGCTTCCATAGCCAACTTTCAAGCTCAATAAAAAAAAATTGGCCCATAATAGATAAACCAGACAAACGCATTTATATTCTCTAACACTTATACTATCATCATACAAAAAAATCAGGCTTGCATCCTTTGTACTTTTGGAATAATCCATCTCTGAAAATGACTACTATAGCATTGCTTCCACAGTCCATAAACAGTAACTTAGCATCCTAAGTTCATAGCTTCCATAGCCAACTTTCAAGCTCAATAAAAAAAAATTGGCCCATAATAGATAAACCAGACAAACGCATTTATATTCTCTAACACTTATACTATCATCATACAAAAAAATCAGGCTTGCATCCTTTGTACTTTTGGAATAATCCATCTCTGAAAATGACTACTATAGCATTGCTTCCACAGTCCATAAACAGTAACTTAGCATCCTAAGTTCATAGCTTCCATAGCCAACTTTCAAGCTCAATAAAAAAAAATTGGCCCATAATAGATAAACCAGACAAACGCATTTATATTCTCTAACACTTATACTATCATCATACAAAAAAATCAGGCTTGCATCCTTTGTACTTTTCGAATAATCCATCTCTGAAAATGACTACTATAGCATTGCTTCCATAGTCCATCGGCTGTAACAGAGCTTCCATAGCGAACTTTCAAGCTCAATAAAAAAAAATTGGCCCATAATAGATAAACCAGAGTAACGCATTTATATTCTCTAACACTTATACTATCATCATACAAAAAAATCAGGCTTGCATCCTTTGTACTTTGGGAATAATCCATCTCTGAAAATGACTACTATAGCATTGCTTCCATAGTCCATAAACAGTAACTTAGCATCCTAAGTTCATAGCTTCCATAGCCAACTTTCAAGCTCAATAAAAAAAAAATTGGCCCATAATAGATAAACCAGACAAACGCATTTATATTCTCTAACACTTATACTATCATCATACAAAAAAATCAGGCTTGCATCCTTTGTACTTTTGGAATAATTCATCTCTGAAAATGACTACTGTAACATAGCTTCCAAAGCCAACTTTCTCAATCAAAACAATGACTGGGCTGTAACTTTCTGCCCAGTCATTGTTTTGGAGGAATGGAAAATTGTGTCTGCATCTTTGTAACGCCCTTAATTATGCCCCTTTTACATCACAATACGGAATCGTTGACGTCCAGAAGCTAAAGTAGCTGATGGAATCAGCCTATTTTGGTCACTTTGTGTTTGTCGAACAGAAAGATCGCACCAAATTTCTTATCTCTCAATTTTCATCAAGGCCTTCACATTTTAGCAACAAATACTCGAAAAACATAACAAAAGAAAAATAATACACCGTGCGGGATTTCCAGAGTCATACTGCATTTTGTTACAATCAAATTTGGAATTTCTCTACCGTAGCTGACGACAGCCTGAAAAGGTTGTAATTTTACTGTGGTCTTCTCTAAAGTTTTGGACAATGGACTCACGACATGGGTGTGTAAAAAAATTTTTTTTATCTTTTCTTGATGTTATGAGACATTTGATGTATTTGAGTGCTCAATCATCTTTTCTTTCTTTTCAGGGTTTATACTTTCTCAGTCTTTGTAAAGGTACGTTTATGTTTTCTCCATCCTTTTCATAAAGTTCAAATGTGCGAACAATATCAATATTGGAAATCTGTAGTGACCAGACATGATTCACCAAAGATATGTTCACTTGTGTAAATTTAGTAAATAAAAGGAGTGAGCACACGAATCCAAGTAAAATTTTATCCCCAAACAACAGACGTTAACATAAGCGCGACCCTCCTTGTTATTACACTGGAAACAACGCCGTGAATGGCCATTTTAGCCAAGAAACTGCAACCTTTGATATTTGGGCAATGGGATAAAACTGACTAAAAGCAATTATGTCGTGTAATGCAACTGTTTTATTCAATTTAACAGGATACATTATCACAGAAATATCACAGAAATCAAGAAAAAATATCACAATTATTTACAAGAAAATATCAAAAGAATTTTGTGTAACCCCATATCTTTATAGAGGGCAGATAAATGCTTGGTGGGCCAGAAGCCTGTAGGTTGCAGTTTTGTGACCCAAATGTCCGTGGGCCAAATGTCCTACATTCAGTGAACACACAGTCTGTTGAATTATGTCTGGTCACAACAAAACATTAAAATAACAGATTTTTTTTTTGTTACAGACAAAAAAAGTTTCCCTATCAATACTTGACATATTGAAAGCAATTAAAGACCTACAAAGTTCTGAAAACTTTGAAGGTGGCGAAACAAATGATACATTCTTGGCCGAGGTGTGCAAACATTTGGGGATTCCCGGGTCACAATACAACAAAGGAAGGATCAAAACAGCTTATTTTTCTTATCAGAAAAGGTGAATAATTAAAAATGGCTTCAATGCTGTAGACATGTGTTCTGAATTCCTACAGAAAATTGGGTGGCAGCAATCCGGGATGGGTCTTCCTATCTCTGCTGTCGAGGTCGCCGAGGTAGTCAAAAAGCTCCGCGGAGGCTGGGCTCCGGGGGTGGATGAGATCCGCCCAGAGCTCCTAAAGGCTCTGGATGGTGTTGGGCTGTCCTGGCTGACACGCCTTTGCACCATTGCATGGACATCGGGAACAGTGCCTCTGGATTGGCAGACTGGGGTGGTGGTCCCTCCTTATAAGAAAGGGGATCGGAGGGTGTGCTCCGACTACCGAGGGATCACACTCCTCAGCCTCCTTGGGAAGGTCTATTCGGGAGTACTGGAGAGGAGGGTCCGTCGGATTGTCGAGTCTCGGATTGAAGAGGAGCAGTGTGGTTTCCGTCCCGGACGTGGAACTACGGACCAGCTATATACCCTCTTCAGGATCCTGGAGGGTCATGGGAGTTTGCCCAACCAGTCTACATGTGTTTTGTGGATCTGGAGAAGGCATTCGATCGTGTCCCTAGGGGACTCCTGTGGGGGGTGCTCCGGGAGTACAGAGTCTCGGAGCCCTTAGTACGGGCTGTCCGATCTTTGTACGACTGGAGCCAGAGCTTGGTTCGTATAGCCAGCAGTATGACGATTCCATTTCCAGTGAGAGTTGGACTCCGCCAAGGCTGCCCTTTGTCACCGATTCTGTTCATCACCTTTATGGACAGAATATCTAGGCGCAGCCGAGGCGTTGGAGGGATCCAGTTTGGTGACCTCATGATCGGATCTCTGCTTTTTGCGGATGATGTGGTCCTGTTGGCTTCATCGGACCGTGATCTCCAGCTCTCGCTGGATCGATTTGCTGCCGAGTGTGAAGTGGCCGGGATGGGAATTAGCGCCTCCAAATCCGAGACCATGGTCCTCGCCCGGAAAAGGGTGGAATGCCCCCTGCGGGTCAGGGTCCTGCCCCAAGTGGAGGAGTTTAAGTATCTCGGGGTCTTGTTCACGAGTGGGGGAAAGATGGAGCAGGAGATCGACAGGCGGATCGGTGCGGCATCAGCAATAAGTAGGACGCTGCATCGGTCCGTTGTGGTAAAGAGAGAGCTGAGCCGAAAAGCAAAGCTCTCGATTTACAAGTCGATCTACGTTCCAACCCTCACCTATGGTCACCAGCTGTGGGTGGTGACCGAAAGAATGAGATCGCGGGTACAAGCGGCCGAAATGAGCTTCCTCTGCAGGGTGGCTGGGCTCTCTCTCAGAGATCGGGTGAGGAGCTCTGCCATCCGGGAGGAGCTCGGTGTCGAGCCACTCCTCCTCCAGGTCGAGAGGAGCCAGATGGGGTGGTTTGGGCATCTTGTCAGGATGCCCCCCGAGCGCCTCGCAGGCGAGGTGTTTCGGGCACGTCCCACCGGGAGGAGACCAAGGGGCAGACCCCGGACCCGCTGGAGAGACTATGTCTCACGGCAGCCGGGGAGAGAGAGGCCTGGGCTACCCGTTTGAGACTGTTGCCCCCGCGACCTGACCTCGGAACAAGCGGAAGATGACAGAACGGAACATTTTCAGGAACACGCTTTTTAAATGATAAAAAAAATAAATCACACTAAATGACCCATAACGCACTTGTCTGTGATGGCCTGCTTAGCGCGAAGAGGAGCGACGGTCTTTAAAACAAATGATAAAATAGCGATCATCACTTTTGCCAGTCCAGCAGTTTAAATGCCCGGCCAGCGTCAAGGTGCCAGTCTTTTTGCGCTTTTCCACACCTCACTCTTACCGGTGTGTGTTTGTCTTTTCAGTTCTCCGACCTGTAGTTTATCATTAACTTCTTACTCCTTCATATCAGGGATACCAGTTCAAAAGAAATAAAATAAAGACGTGCGCAGGGGAGGATTCCGAAATTAAGAGGCGTTCACGTGCGCAGAGGATGAGCTGGCTCTGCGGATCCTGTTTAGTAGTTAAACATTACTTCTCTGTTTTATAGAAATGATTCATTTTATAACAAGTATTCCTTAGTTTAGTACCCACACATCGTTTTAGTTTACATTTTATAAACATGTGTTTATTTTTTAAAAAAAGTCAGCGACAGATAAGCCTGACGCGACCCGGAATAAAAATTGACATTTTAGGCTTAGGATCTTACCTCTGTGAGGAAGTGACGGAAGCAAGAGGATGCGCTGCGCCAAGCGAACAACACTAAACAGAGTTTCCGCGGAACAAAGCGAGATGGCCACAGTTAGAGGACAAAGTTGAACAGCCTTTAATGTAGCGCCTTATAATGCGGTGCGCCTTATATATAGAAAAAGGTTTTTAAAACTGTCATTTATTGAAGGTGCGCCTTATAATGCTGAAAATACGGTATTTCATCAATGTCTGAGGAAGACAAAAAATAATTTTCTTTCCCAAAATGTGACATAATACTCATTTCATGACTGATGTTGACACAAATGGTTGCCTTGATTGCTCATTTGAGTTTCCTCTTCTTTTTTTTCCAGACATGCTACTGCCCCTGAGGGATCACCCTGATGTGGAGAGAAGAAGAATAAATTATTAATCTACATGTTCTACCTGTGATCTGTTTCTGACTGTGTGCATTTGTGTTTAAAACTTTGGCCTGTAAATAAATGGAATTTTTTCTAGTGAAAGTTGCCTATGGAAGCTACGTTACAGTAGTCATTTTCAGAGATGAATTATTCCAAAAGTACTAAGGATGCAAGCCTGATTTTTTGTATGATGATAGTATAAGTGTTAAAGAATATAAATGCGTTAGTTTGGTTTAAATATTATGGGCCAATTTTTTTTTATTGAGCTTGAAAGTTGGCTTTGGAAGCTATGTTCGTCTACAGACTATGGAAGCTATGTTATAGTAGTCATTTTCAGAGATAAATTATTCCAAAAGTACAAAGGATGCAAGCCTGATTTTTTTGTATGATGATAGTATAAGTGTTAGAGAATATAAATGCGTTTGTCTGGTTTATCTATTATGGGCCAATTTTTTTTTATTGAGCTTGAAAGTTGGCTATGGAAGCTATGAACTTAGGATGCTATGTTAGTCTATGGACTATGGAAGCAATGCTATAGTAGTCATTTTCAGAGATGGATTATTCGAAAAGTACAAAGGATGCAAGCCTGATTTTTTTGTATGATGATAGTATAAGTGTTAGAGAATATAAATGCGTTTGTCTGGTTTATCTATTATGGGCCAATTTTTTTTTATTGAGCTTGAAAGTTGGCTATGGAAGCTATGAACTTAGGATGCTATGTTAGTCTATGGACTATGGAAGCAATGCTATAGTAGTCATTTTCAGAGATGGATTATTCGAAAAGTACAAAGGATGCAAGCCTGATTTTTTTGTATGATGATAGTATAAGTGTTAGAGAATATAAATGCGTTTGTCTGGTTTATCTATTATGGGCCAATTTTTTTTTATTGAGCTTGAAAGTTGGCTTTGGAAGCTATGTTCGTCTACAGACTATGGAAGCTATGTTATAGTAGTCATTTTCAGAGATAAATTATTCCAAAAGTACAAAGGATGCAAGCCTGATTTTTTTGTATGATGATAGTATAAGTGTTAGAGAATATAAATGCGTTTGTCTGGTTTATCTATTATGGGCCAATTTTTTTTTATTGAGCTTGAAAGTTGGCTATGGAAGCTATGAACTTAGGATGCTATGTTAGTCTATGGACTATGGAAGCAATGCTATAGTAGTCATTTTCAGAGATGGATTATTCGAAAAGTACAAAGGATGCAAGCCTGATTTTTTTGTATGATGATAGTATAAGTGTTAGAGAATATAAATGCGTTTGTCTGGTTTATCTATTATGGGCCATTTTTTTTTTTATTGAGCTTGAAAGTTCGCTATGGAAGCTCTGTTACAGCCGATGGACTATGGAAGCAATGCTATAGTAGTCATTTTCAGAGATGGATTATTCGAAAAGTACAAAGGATGCAAGCCTGATTTTTTTGTATGATGATAGTATAAGTGTTAGAGAATATAAATGCGTTTGTCTGGTTTATCTATTATGGGCCAATTTTTTTTTATTGAGCTTGAAAGTTGGCTATGGAAGCTATGAACTTAGGATGCTATGTTAGTCTATGGACTATGGAAGCAATGCTATAGTAGTCTTTTTGAGAGATGAATTATTCCAAAAGTACAAAGGATGCAAGCCTGATTTTTTTGTATGATGATAGTATAAGTGTTAGAGAATATAAATGCGTTTGTCTGGTTTATCTATTATGGGCCAATTTTTTTTTATTGAGCTTGAAAGTTGGCTATGGAAGCTATGAACTTAGGATGCTAAGTTACTGTTTATGGACTGTGGAAGCAATGCTATAGTAGTCTTTTTGAGAGATGAATTATTCCAAAAGTACAAAGGATGCAAGCCTGATTTTTTTGTATGATGATAGTATAAGTGTTAGAGAATATAAATGCGTTTGTCTGGTTTATCTATTATGGGCCAATTTTTTTTTATTGAGCTTGAAAGTTGGCTATGGAAGCTATGAACTTAGGATGCTAAGTTACTGTTTATGGACTGTGGAAGCAATGCTATAGTAGTCATTTTCAGAGATGGATTATTCCAAAAGTACAAAGGATGCAAGCCTGATTTTTTTGTATGATGATAGTATAAATGTTAGAGAATATAAATGCGTTACTCTTGTTTATTTATTATGGGCCAAATTGTTTTTATTGAGCTTGAAAGTTGGCTTCGGAAGCTACGGACTATGAAAGCTACGTTACAGTAGTCATTTTCAGAGATGAATTATTCCAAAAGTACAAAGGATCCAAGCCTTATTTTTTGTCACGTGACTTATTTTAGGATGATAGAATACGCGTTGGTCTGTTTTTTTTAAAAAAAAAACCTATGGTTTATATGTATTATTGAGAATAAAGTTGGCTACCGTAATAAGTGGAAAAAAGGCGCACAACGGTTCCAGCGTGAACCGCGGCGAAGTAAACCCCGGCTCACTTGACCGCGGTGTATATTATGGGATGTTTTCTTCACGGTGACAGCTGAGAAAATGATAATAATAATGTTTTTATTAATGGTTTACTATCACACCTGCAGGCTAGCTGTTAGCTGGTGGCTAACTGGAAGCAAAACACACACACACACGGATACGTATACACACGTAATGCTACACACACACTCATAATGCTGATCCACACACATATACACATATACAAACACTCTTAATGCTGATACATGCATATATAAACACAAGCTCTTTCTGACACACACACACACACACACCATGTACCCCCATCCATGTACCCCCTCTTGAGATGTTCTACCAGGTTTGATACCCATACAGATTGATGCCTAGATGGGTAGAGCTGTCTTATTAAGTTACTTTAAAATGGTACATTTTATATTTACATATGTTTACGGGTGGATCGGGCATCTGGTCAGGATGCCTCCCGAGCGCCTCCTTGGTGAGGTGGTGAGGTGTTTCAGGATGTCCTACCTGGAGGAGACCAAGAGGCAGACCCTGGACCTGCTGGAGAGACTATGTATCCCAGCTGGATAGGGAACATGTCAGGATTCTTCTGGGTGAGCTGGAGGATGCAGCCAGGGTGAGGGAAGCCTGGGCTTTTCGTCTGAGGCTGTTACCCCTGCCGCCCAGCCCCGGACGATGGAACATATTAAACATTTATAATGAACTTTTATTTATACACTTTATATGACCTATGTCTGGATTTCCTGCCATAACACCAGAAAAGCATTCTGGGATTTGTAGTATCTTGTAGTATACACTAAAATACCAGTGGACCAGGTTAGATTTATGCGGAGGCGTAGACTCAGTGTTTATCATTGGACCAGAAGAAACCAGATCAAGTCCCGCTGAGTCCCCAAGGTGTCCCTGGGATAGCCCCCTGGTTGCTCCCATCATTGGTCCTGCTGCAGTGCAATGCAGCAAAGTAATTTCCCTGTTGTGGGACTCATTAGGGTATGCAAAATAAATACTATTATCATTTGTTCCATTCCGTTCTCTTCTGCTTATCCGGGGCTGTTTCCCTCACCCCGCCTGCATCTTCCAGCACACCTAGGAGGATCCTGAGGTGTTCCCTGTCCAGCTGTGAGACATAGACTCACCACCAGGTCTGGGGTCTGCCTCTAGGCCTCCATGACAGCCCGATGCAGTTATTGGCAATGATAACAATCTTTTTGTTTTTGGACCAAGTGAAAGTGAAAGGGAAACCATGGTGAGAGTGACCATGCTGATTGGTCTAGAGACAGTGTGGTGAGAGCGGCCATGCTGATTGGTCTAGAGACAGTGTCACTGAGAAAAAGACAGGAAACAGAGATGAAGATGCTGAGGATCTCTCTGGGAGTGACCAGGATGGACAGGATCAGAGGAACAGCACATGTTAGAGGTTTTAAAGTCAGAGAGGTCAGACTGAGATGGTTTGGACATGTGCAGAGGAGAGAGAGAGAGTACATCAGAAGAAGGATGCTGGGTTTGGAACCACCAGGAAAGAGGACTAGAGGAAGACCAAAGAGGAGGTTCATGGATACAGTGAAGGAAGACATGAAGATAGTTGGTGTGACCGAAGAGGATGAAGGAGATAGGGTTAGATGGAAGAAACTGAGTAGCTGTGATGACCCCTGGAGGGAAATGCAAGAAGAAGAAGAAGGGTGTAACAATATGTGCGTTTGATTTGAGTCACGGCTGAACACCAACGATTACAACCCACCACCATGGGTGCCATTCACGCTAGTTCACATTGATAATACGGATTTTTCTGGCAGCGAGGAGATGCAGTGTTATATTCGCTTGCGCGTGGTTAAATTATTTCCGTAGGTAAGTGTGTGACCTAACTGTGACAGGTTGTGAAACCCTGGCCCGCAGGGTTTCATCCTCTGATATCTTCTCCTTAGCCTTAGAACCGGGCGATACGGCCCAAAATTAAAATCAAGATTTTGTTTTCTACTTTTAATGTCTTTTCTAAATGTAAGTATTTTTTAGCTATGCTCAAAAAAAAAACTAAACAAAAAATGGATAACTTAAAAAAAAAAAAAGGCTCAGAAAATTTTTTAAACATATATTTTTTTTTACCTTTTTTTTACTTTCAATGCGAACAGAAAAAATAAACACAGTTGAGATGAATCACCTGTAAACAAGACACGTATACGTTCCACCTGCGAGGATACAATCAAGCTTCTGTTAAAAAATGTAAACCACAGAGATCCTCCTGTTAGAGAGCGAGTCCAGACGGAGGATTTAAAACATTAAACTTGATTTATATAATCTTCTTCCAGTTTAACGGTATGTTATTCTACATACAGATTATTACAGTGTCTTACAGCTTAGCAACATGCTAACGTAAAACATCATAAGATAAACATTAATAATAATATTCTATTGGTTCCTCAACGGGGAAATGTGTGAGCTGCATTACACCGCAGCAGGCTGCCACGATGGCACCAATGGTGGGAGAAACAGGGGGTTAGGTGTTTTCTCCAAGAAGCCCTAGACATGAGCTCAGTGGGATTCGATCCGGAGAACTTCAGGTCCAAGAGCGAACGTTCTACCACCGAATTACTGCCTCCGCCTCTGATAAGTTTTTAATGTATGTTCCACGTTGAACTGTAAATGTGAGTTTACACACATCATTAAATGTTTACAAAGAGAAGCATTTTAATGAATAAAAGTCTACCTGTTTAAACTACGAAGAGATTTTACTCTGCCTTTAGTTTAAGAAACATCTGCTTTTCTATCAGATGTTCCTTTATATCCCTGGGACGCCGGTGGATGGGGCGAGCAGGCATCGAGGTGTTTGCACTGCAGCACTCAAATTTACCTTCGGGGGTTAATAAAGTATTTTTTTTTAACAATTTGATTTCACTTTAATGAAAGTTTCTTTCTGACTGAATCCTTTTTTTTTTTACTATTTGTAAGGGAAAGTTTATTTTTTTTTGCAAAAATTTTGAGATATAGAAAAAATATATACTTTTTTTTTCAATCGCCCTGCTTAACACTCACTCATTATCTTCTCCTGGTTACCATGGGATGTGAGATCTTTCCATAGCTGGATACAGTAATAAAAACTGTCTTTTGATGAAAAAAATCTTGTCCTTCACTCAGTTAACTTATTTTAAAACTCAATTGATTTTCAAGGGATTATAAATATGTTAAATGGAACACAGGGAGACGATAACTCAGTGGTTAGAGCATTCGCCCGCGGACCAGAAGTTTATGGGTTTGTATCCCACTGAGTTCACGTCTTAGGGTCCTTGGAGAAGACACCTACCCCGGCCAGCTGTGAGACATAGTCTTTCCAGCAGGTCCGGGGTCTGCCTCCGGGTCTCCTCCTGGTAGGATGTGCCCAAAACACCTCGCCCGCGAGGCGCTCGGGGGGCATCCTGACCAGATGCCCGAACAACCCCATCTGGCTTCTCTCGACCTGGACGAGGAGTGGCTCAACACCGAGCTCCTCCCAAATGGCAGAGATCCTCACCTGATCTGTTAGTGAGAGCCCAGCCACCCTGCAGAGGAAGCTCATTTCAGCCACCTTTACCCGCGATCTCATTTTTCCGGTCACCACCTACAGCTGGTTATCATGGTGAGGGTAGGAACATAGATCCTGGTTACCATGGTGAGGGTAGGAACGTAGACCCTGGTTACCATGGTGAGGGTAGGAATGTAGATCCTGGTTACCATGGTGAGGGTAGGAACGTAGATCCTGGTTACCATGGTGAGTGTAAGAACGTAGATCCTGGTTACCATGGTGAGGGTAGGAATGTAGATCCTGGTTACCATGGTGAGGGTAGGAATGTAGATCCTGGTTACCATGGTGAGGGTAGGAATGTAGATCCTGGTTACCATGGTGAGGGTAGGAACGTAGACCCTGGTTACCATGGTGAGGGTAGGAACGTAGACCCTGGTTACCACGGTGAGGGTAGGAACGTAGATCCTGGTTACCATGGTGAGGGTAGGAACGTAGATCGACTTGTAAATGGAGAGCTTTGCTTTTCGGCTCAGCTCTCTCTTTACCACGATGGATTCAAACTTCACTTTTTAAAATAAGAACATGTGTCTGAGGCTCTTAGTTTTCATTTACAAAAATACCTGTTTTCAAAACCCTTTATTCTGACAGAAATAATTCTAAGTGTCCGTCTGCAGGTCTCATGGTTCTATGGAACACGAGGAGACTCGAACTAGAATACAAGTCTCAGGTTTCTGACGCTTCCTACCAGGTTTGCAGCAGTTTCTGACGGTTTTCCACACCGTTGGGGGGGAAATCCAACCCTCTCGTTACCTTCTGTTGAACGGTAGAAACTTGTTTTAGTTTCTAAAATGATTTCAATCACGCAGTCAGAAAATCTATAAGCTGAAAAAGTCCTTTTGTTTTGTTTTTTTTACCCTGTGGCGGTGCGGTATCCATGGCAACATCAGCTGTTATTAAAGCATTTGTTTACCAGCCACGCCCAACCAAACCGGCTCGGCCACACAGCAACACTTTGTTCTTAAGAAGAATGAAGTTTCTCACTTTAACGACGCGTCGTCGTTCTTTACAGATTAAATTATCTGCTGCTTAAATCTTTAAAATTAAAAACATTTTTTGTGGCTTCTTGTGTAAAATTTTCTACCGTTTATCCCTAAAGGGGTCACGGGGAATGTCGGAGCCTATCCAGGCTGATTCAAACAACAGGCAGGATACACCTCGAACAGGGCACCAGTCTGTTGCAGGGCCACACACACATTCCTAGGGGGGTTTTATAGCAGCTAATAAACCTAACGTGTGTTTTTGGAGGAAATCAGAGAAAACACACACATACACGAGGAGAACATGCAAACTACACACAGTTTAAAAGCCTCATTGTACTTTAAACCCTGCACTTATGCAATAATGCGGTGTATTTATGGATTTTTCTAACAATCACCAGGGGGCGCTCAAGCCGAAACGGTACGAGGAGGACGCTAGAGTAGCCCCATGAATCTGTGTGACACCACTGCTAGTTCCACTTCCTGTTGTAGACTTATCAAAATAAAAGAACAGGAAATAAAACTCATCATTTCCTCTTTTACACTCGTAGATTAAAACGTAAACAAACTCTTATTGTGGAAAATTCTAAAAAAAAAATGATGCAGTTTTTAAGTTAAAAGTAATAGATTTGATTAAAAAGAAGGAAAAAGAGCTGCTGAACGTAAACGAAGGATTAATAGAGACGTTTTGGGATGTCGATGTTTTACTGTCACGTTACAGTGTTAGATCGTTACGGTTAATTATTAAAACTCTGTGGTAAATATGTCATGTTACAATCTGGGCTCCTACGGCTTAGAAACCACGTCCACATGTAGCGGGTATTTTTGAAAACGTATATTCGCTGTCCTCTGTTTTAGAAAAACTCTCGCGTCCACATGAACCCGTATAAATACGCTTCTGAGTGTAGCTATAAGAAATCCAGATCAGTCGTCAGGTTTTCCAAAATCTTCACTTTGGTCGGAGTTTTCAAAAACAATGGTTTAGAGTGAAAAAAAAAACCTACGAGTTCATTTGGATGAAAACAGATAAAAATATATTAGTTTTACCAGATACCCGGCTGTGTGTGGACAGGGCCAGAAACAGGTGGGGTTTAGAGCCTGGAAAACATGGTAACGTCAAGAGATGACACCACTCATGGTACAAATAAGCACCAGTAGCTCATTTTTACACGATGGGTGCAGCCGTGGAAGAGGATGTTACGATCCTCCTCTGACCCACAGAGTCCAAAGAACAGTCCAGAACAGAGCCAGTCCTCCTGACCAGCTCGTCCCTCCTGTTACTCCTCCACAGCAGCAGGACTCTGTAGCTCTTTAAGAGTCCTCCTCAGTCTGCTCAGCAGGTGGAGCCACTTTACTCCTTCTTCCATATCTGATCAGTCCGGTCCCGTCCTGGTAGGAATCAGTAAAAGTCATCCAGGAGCAAAGAGGGATGTTTTTATTGACATAGCGTCTTTATTTTTCCAGATAAAAAATAAACAAAACCCATTTAGTTTAGTGTAAAAAAATGTCACTAAGAAAACAAAACAAATGAAACAACAATCGGGATGATGTTCCTTTAAGGAATGCCCATTGGTGGGATGGGTAAGGTCGTCACCTCCGAGACGGGGTAAACTGGGTAGAAGGTTGTGAACAGCTCAGAGCTGGCATGTCAGCAATCACAATCTTGACTTTGGTCTCTCCTGATTGGCTACCGTAGGACTCCGTTTTTCTCACCACATCCATACCAATTACCCTCAGGGCCGAACACAACGTGTCTCCCATCCAACCAACCTGTTCACGCCCACATTTCAATATGCAAATCACATGCAAAGCAGCTCCTGTCCACCTATCAGTTCAGTTTTATGAAAGGAAAACAAAGTGGAGAATGTTACACACACACATACACACACACACACACACACACACACACACACACACACGTACAGTGTGCTAGAACAGGGTCTGACGGTGTGTTGTAAGGTATGTTAGACTCCAGTCTCTTAAACCAGACAGCGGGGCGATGTCGCTTTAAACGCGCGGCTCTGCTTGTTGAGTTTCTGCTGTCGTGTGGCATCTAGGTACGGTCGTGTTTTTATCTCAAGTATGGGCAAACTGCAGCCCGCGGACCACATGTGGCCTGTTACTCGTTTTAATCCAGCCCGCCAAACTTGAAAAAAATTAAATAAATAAACCTTGATTCTGATGTTTCCTCACTAGATGGCGCCAAAAATACAACACTGCTCCCATTAAAATGTGTGTGTCTCCGTGATGCCCACAAAATAAACAGTGTGTGAGTCGTAGATCACCTGGAAGACGGTGCGCTGGACGTAACACTGCGCAATCGTCTGCTCAAATTTAGCTCGATATCAGATCGAACAGTTTAAATATTGAGCTGAATTTCATGGTGTCTGTGTACGGAAGGTTACGAAGAGCCAGGACTCGTGATCTGATGGTCAGATGGAAACACGGCCACAAGTTAGACTGAAAATACAATTTAATAAAAGACATTAAAGCTTCATTTTCAGGCCAAAACAGGTCGTCATGGCAACACGCACACGGTACAGTTCTAACACGAGATCCTCCCTCTGCAGCTAAGCCCGGTGGGCGTGTCCGGTGTCAGTACTTCCCGGCCGTGGACAAGGTGCTGTTTGTGGACGACTACGCTGTAGGATGCAGGAAAGATCTGAACGGGATCCTGCTGCTGGACACGGCTCTGCAACCTCCGGTAGCCAAACCTGAGGACATGGTCCAGCTGGAGCTGCCGGTCACAGAGGTCAGTACACAGTCCTGTCCAATCCTCACCGTACCAGTACACGTTCTCGTCATCTGATTGGACCAATAAATGTGTGTGTGCTCCAGGCCCAGCAGATGCTGTCAGCCTGCCAGGAAAAGATCGACGTGTCCGGCACGGAAGGCTACGATCTGTTCATCACCCAGCTGAAGGAAGGTCTGAAGAATACCTCACACGAGACAGCAGCCAGTCACAAAGTGGCAAAGGTGAGTAGCCGACGGCACGCCTGACGGTCGCCCAATGTTTACCATCTTATTGTTACTAATTCCTCCTGTTTTTCCTCTGCAGTGGGCAACGGTTACGTTCCACCTGCCCCACCACGCCCTGAAGCAAGTGGCCGTCGCCATAGTCAGCGAGTTGAAGAAGATCAACCAGAACATAGCTGCGCTGTCCGTGGCCTCCTCCATCATGGACCGCCTCTCCTACCTCCTGTCCAGCGCACGGCCGGAGCTCGGGGTGGGACCAGGCCGCTCGGTGGACAGGTGAGACAATCCCCGAGAGGAGGGTGTAACCTCCTTCTAATCTCTGGTCCTCCTCACAGATCACTGATGTACAGCGAGGCAAACCGCAGGGAGACCTTCACCTCCTGGCCGCATTCTGGCTACAGATGGGCACAGCCAGACCCCATGGCCCAGGCCGGTTTCTACCACCAGGTGGGTCACACATCAGCAGCCTTATTAACCCTATAACTGTCTCTAATCTCCATTAGACTGACTGTAATCTGGATTTGACTAACTTCTATGTGTGTCCATGCCCAGCCGGCCTCCACTGGAGACGACCGCGCCATGTGCTTCACCTGCAGCGTGTGCCTGGTGTGCTGGGAGCCCACAGACGAGCCCTGGTGGGTAAACCCTCACATACTCGTATGACTCACCAGTTCCCATCCTTCCCCCCTGATAACGTCCTGTTACCCCTCAGGTCCGAACACGAGCGCCACTCTCCCAACTGCCCCTTTGTGAAGGGCGAGCACACGCAGAACGTCCCTCTCTCAGTAACCCTGGCAACAAGCCCCGCCCACTTCCCCAACGGGCCCGACAGTTCGGATAAAATCTCCTGCTACGGTTTCGGCAGCTGTCCGCAGTTCCTGGCTGCCGCCACCAGAAGAGGAAAGATCTGCATCTGGGACGTGTCCAAGATGATGAAGGTGAGGGAGGCGCAGCGTCGTATTAGGATTAAGTCTGTTTGGATAGATGTAACGTTTCCTCTGACCTCTAACCCGGCTGTGAACAGGTGCACCTCAAGTTTGATGTGAACCCGTACGAGCCAGCCATCCTCAGGCAACTGATGGCATGCAGCGGTGAATCGGACCAGCAGGAGGCGCTCTCTGAATCCCGCAGCCCCACACTCACCTGGTTAGAGGAGACCACGACCTGCTCGGATCTTCCCAAGCTGGAGGGGGACAGGTACGTAACCACGTTGATCCTTAAGATGAGTCTAAATGTTTCATTTTTTGTCAGAATTTAAAAAAACAGAAGCTTTAAAAGGTTACTTTGTGTTCCAGTGACGACCAGCTGGAGGATTCAGACAGTGAAGAGCATTCCCAATCCGAGTCTGCAACAGGTAGGCCGTCACACGTTCATTTACTAGAGAACAGTCTCAGAGAGGCCAGACTGAGACGGCTTAGAGGGAGGAGAGAAAGGGTACCGATGGTAACAGTAACCTGTCTCCATAGTAACGTTGGCGTCTCTCCTGCAGGTCAGCCGTCTCAGTGGGAAAGCCTGGACGTGAGTCTGGGGGTGACCGCTCTGAGCGTGCTTCAACAGCCAGAGAAGCTGCAGTGGGAGATGGTGGCCAGCGTGTTAGAGGACACCGTCAAGGACCTGGAGGAACTGGGGGCGAACGCCTGCCTCAATCAAACCAAAGCCCCTCCCTGCCAGGTTAAAGCTAAAGAGAAGCCCCCCGACCACCACAACATTCCCTTTCCCTGCCTGCTGGCCGGGGGTCTCCTTAGCTACCGCTCCCCGTCCACCACGCCCACGGCCGGACCCTCAACAGCGCCACCCGCTGCTCGCAGGGACGGTCCTTTGAGGACTCAGGAGCCCCCGGTGGAGCAGGGTCCCATGGAGATAGAGACCCCTCAAACTGCTGAGCAGAGCTTTTCCAGCCCCCCCTCCCGCAGGACGGTTCCCGTACTGCTGCTGTACAGCATCAGAGAGGTGGACGAGAACTCGTCATGCACCATGTTCGCCCAGATGAACAGCCTGATGGGCAAGGGTCTGCACGAGGAGGGGTTCACCGTGCCGCAGATCATAGAGATGGAGTTCGATACGCACGAGCAGCTGCTGCTTCAGGACCCCCCCATCACCTACATCCAACAGTTTGCGGACGGTGTGGCCAGCCTGCCCGGTCTGGAACATGTGGACAAATGGAGCACGCTGGCGGGCGGGGGGGTGTCTTCTCCGCCTCGGCCCGGAGCCCTGGTGCAATGCCTGAGGCTCCCCAAACAGCTGGAGGAAGAGAATCTGTACGTGGACTCCATCACGCCGTGCTGGGACGGCGTCCACCTGCTGGTGGCGCTGCAGCCCAGCGGCTCAGAGTGTCTGACCAATCAGGTGGAGACTCTGAACAATCTAAACCGCCTTCACTCCGCCCTATGCGGCCAGCATCCTGTGGCCAATGGGGTGGAAGGACATCGGCCTGGGGGCTCCCCTCCTCCGCAGACCCCCCTCATTCTACCCCCAGGGGAGCAGCAGCAGCAGCAGAGG
Source organism: Neostethus bicornis (assembly GCA_902685375.1). NCBI lineage: Eukaryota > Metazoa > Chordata > Actinopteri > Atheriniformes > Phallostethidae > Neostethus > Neostethus bicornis. The sequence goes on from LR738548.1 coordinate 2,680,583, forward strand.
AGTCAGAGCGGCGCCGGAGGTGGGGGCTACCTCGCTCTGTACAAGCTGAACTACTCCACCCGCATTGTCACTTTGGACGAGGAGCCAATCAAAGTGCAGCAGCTGCGGGACCCCAGCGACGCCATCACCTCCCTCATCCTGCTCCCCCCAGACGTCCTGGACAACCGAGAGGACGACAGCGAGGAGACACCGGAGGAAACCCCTAGGAATGGTTCCTCTGGAGCTGGGACTGCGTTTGGAGCAGCCAGTGGACCCTCCACCCAGAAAGAGTGCTCCAAACGGGTGGAGGTGGTGGGCCTGGGCCACCTGGTGGTCACCACTCAGGCTGGTTACATAATGATCCTGGACCTGTCCACGTTAGAGGTCCTGGCCAAGGTAGAACCACCCAAAATAGAGGGTCCAGGGGAGGAAACGGACCCGTTTGTCTCAGTGACCTATTGCTCTGGGACTGATCGCCTTTGTGCCTGCACCAAAGGTAACAGTATTCATCAGCAGGCTGGTTGCTTAGCAACAAAGACAAACCGAGTTAGGCTTGTTTTTATTCGATTATGAGCCAATTGGAACGAGCAGAGTGTCCTTGGGGCGAACGGAGCGCGCTTAGGGTTGAACGGAGCGTGCTTAGGGGCGAACGTAGCGTGCTTAGGGGCGAACGGAGCAGGCTTAGGGGCGAACGGAGCGTGCTTAGGGGCGAACGGAGCAGGCTTAGGGGCGAACGTAGCGTGCTTAGGGGCGAACGGAGCAGGCTTAGGGGCGAACGGAGCGTCTTTAGGGGCGAACGGAGCGTCTTTAGGGGCAAAGGGAGTGTCCTTAGGGGCGAAGGGAGCTTCTTTAGGGGCGAAGGGAGCGTCTTTAGGGGCGAAGGGAGCTTCTTTAGGGGCGAAGGGAGGGTCTTTAGGGGCGAAGGGAGCTTCTTTAGGGGCAAAGGGAGCTTCTTTAGGGGCGAAGGGAGGGTCTTTAGGGGCAAACGGAGAGTCCTTAGGGACAAATGAAGCGTTCGGGGAACGTGAGGCGTCGTGAGGAACCCTTAAACAGATATCAAACAATATCAAAGATAAAAGTTTTAATCTGATATTTTGCCGACAGCGTCTTGGTAACGAGCCACGCCCTCGTAGGACCGATTCTGTCAGTTTTCTCCATCATGTTTGCAGTGAAACGAGTTTCTCTTCAAACATGATGGAGCTTTTTGTGGGTGTTGGTAAGTCTTAGCAGACGTGCCCTGACGTCTGCCCTCTCTCTGTTCCTGCAGGTGGAGAACTTCATTTCCTTCAAATTGGAGGTGTGTGTGATGATATAGATGACGGAGACATTTTTATTGATGGCCCCCTTTCTAAAGGGGCTGAACAGCTGCTTGACGGGGCCAGGCCCTCCTCCAACCCCTCCAGCCCTGGAGTCACAGGTGAGACCCGAAGCGCCCTCAGTGACCTCTAGAAGGTGGATTAATCTCCAACCCTGCTCCGTGTGTAGGGGTGGACCTCCTGGTGGACCAACCGCTGACCACCGAGGGTCTGATGTCCCTCGTGGAGATGACGCGCTTCGAGACGCTGACGCCGCGCTTCTCGGCCACGGTGCCGCCCTGCTGGGTGGAGGTGCAACAGGAACAGCAGCAGCGGCGCCACCCGCAGCACCTGCACCAGCAGCACCACGGAGACGCCGCGCAGCACACCCGCACCTGGAAGCTGCAGAGCGACAGGTACATGTCTGTCCTACGGCCTTCAAATGAAGGCCACATCCATTATGTTTCAAACCAATTTAAAGGATTCACGGGAGGTCTATTTCCTGTTTTTCTGGACTCTAAGCCGCCATGTTTTACCTTAGTTTTAAACCATGAAGTTTCATATGAAGATGCAGCGTCCGTGAATTTTTCTTCCACCACTAAAGGCGTCAAAAACAAAATGACTGAGAAAAAATTAATGCAAAGAAAATAAGGTCACTTTTTCTTTAGCACAACAGAGATGGAGGTAGCAGAAATGAAGATGCTGAGGATCTCTGTGGGAGATATACGCTAAGATACCAGTGGACCAGCTTCGATTTATGGGGGAGGCGTTGGCTCAGTGATAGAGTGTTTATTCTTGGACTGGGAGAAGCCTGTTCGGATCCCACTGAGGTGTTCCTGGAGCAGATACCTAACCCTCCTGGTTGCTCCCATCATTGGTGCTGTTATGGCTGCCTGCTGCAGTGCAATGCAGCAAAAGTATTTTTCTTATTGTGGGACTAATTACGGTATACAAAATAAATACTGTTATCATTCGTTCCATTCCGTCCTTTTTCGCTTATCCGGGGCAGTGTAGCGGGATCAACAGCTTCCCTCACCTTGGCTGCATCCTCCAGCTCACCTGACAGGATCCTGAGGTGTTCCCTGTCCAGCTGAGAGACATAGTCTCACCAGCAGGTCCAGGGTCTGCCTCTGGGTCTCCATGACAGACCGATGCAGTTATCGGCAATGATAACAATGTTATTGTTTTTGGACTAAATGAAAGAGAAAGTGTAGGAAACCGTGGTGAGAGCGGCAATGCTGATTGGTCTAGAGACAGTGTGGTGAGAGCGGCCATGCTGATTGGTCTAGAGACAGTGTAGTGAGAGCGGCCATGCTGATTGGTCTAGAGACAGTGTAGTGAGAGCGGCCATGCTGATTGGTCTAGAGACAGTGTGGTGAGAGCGGCCATGCTGATTGGTCTAGAGACAGTGTGGTGAGAGCGGCCGTGCTGATCGGTCTAGAGACAGTGTGGTGAGAGCGGCCATGCTGATTGGTCTAGAGACAGTGTGGTGAGAGCGGCCATGCTGATCGGTCTAGAGACAGTGTGGTGAGAGCGGCCATGCTGATCGGTCTAGAGACAGTGTGGTGAGAGCGGCCATGCTGATTGGTCTAGAGACAGTGTGGTGAGAGCGGCCATGCTGATTGGTCTAGAGACAGTGTGGTGAGAGCGGCCATGCTGATTGGTCTAGAGACAGCGTGGTGAGAGCGGCCATGCTGATTGGTCTAGAGACAGTGTGGTGAGAGCGGCCATGCTGATTGGTCTAGAGACAGTGTGGTGAGAGCGGCCATGCTGATTGGTCTAGAGACAGCGTGGTGAGAGCGGCCATGCTGATTGGTCTAGAGACAGCGTGGTGAGAGCGGCCATGCTGATTGGTCTAGAGACAGTGTGGTGAGAGCGGCCATGCTGATTGGTCTAGAGACAGTGTGGTGAGAGCGGCCATGCTGATTGGTCTAGAGACAGTGTGGTGAGAGCGGCCATGCTGATTGGTCTAGAGACAGTGTCACTGAGGAAAAGACAGGAAACAGAGATGTTTGTAGCAGAAATGAAGATGCTGAGGATCTCTCTGGGAGTGACCAGGATGGACAGGATCAGAGGAACAGCACATGTTAGAGGTTTTAAAGTCAGAGAGGTCAGACTGAGATGGTTTGGACATGTGCAGAGGAGAGAGAGAGAGTACATCAGAAGAAGGATGCTGGGTTTGGAACCACCAGGAAAGAGGACTAGAGGAAGACCAAAGAGGAGGTTCATGGATACAGTGAAGGAAGACATGAAGATAGTTGGTGTGACTGAAGAGGATGCAGCAGATAGGGTTAGATGGAAGAAACTGACTTGATGTGGCGCCCCCTGAAGGAGAATGATGGAAGAAGAAGAACAAATGACCAACTGTTATTATTTTCAAACCTTCATGAAAATCACACACGTTGAAGGCTATCGATCTGCTTTTCAGGAAGGAAACCCCACCTTTACATGTGAGCTTAGCGTCAATGAATCTCTGGTTTGTGGGAGACGAGAGTTGTCACAGACTGGCTCTAGGTGTGGGACAAAAATGAGGGAAACAGAGACAAAAGTTTGGGTCAAATGGAGTTTATTGTAAATGAGATTCTTAAGGTAACGAATCAATAATCCATTGTGAGGTGTGAGTATCTGTAAAACGAGACGTCTGCAATATGTAAGACTGAAAGTGTGTGTGTAGGTGCACGTGTCTGAGAGTAAAAACAGAATTAAAGAAACTGAAGCAAACCAAAGCGTATTGGAGGAGAGCAGAGAGAGGTTAGTGGAGGCGTCTTCTTCGAAGAGCCCAGGTGGCTCCACCCAGACGGCTTTCCCCTGCCTCCTGGAGAAGACACCCCTGCAGGCAAGGGACAAGCCATGAGAGTTGGAGTGAAATAAGGATTCAAATAGTTAAATAGTAAATAATGTCAAACTTTTTCTCTCCTTTAGTGTAAAAATTAAACCAACTCCATCCAGAATCTTGTTTGGTTGTTCCAAACAAGCTTAATCTCTAGTTTTCATCTTATGATCTTCGTGCTTGGCCGGCTCTCTCTTGTGAATGGTTTTAACTGTAAACACGTTTGGTGTCCCCTATCCCGCAGCACCAGCTGGGACGAGCACGTGTTTGAGCTGGTCCTGCCGAAGGCCTGCATGGTTGGACACGTGGACTTCAAGTTCGTCCTGAACTCCAACATTGTGAACATTCCTCAAATCCAGGTCACGCTCCTGAAGAACAAGGCCCCAGGGCTGGGCAAAGTCTGCGGTAAGACGGGTTCTGGAGGTTTTAGAACCAGGTGGACTCTACAGATGTTTAGGACGATGTGGCTCTACAGATGCTGTGTGTGTTTGTGTTGCAGAGACGGCGGTGGACCGACAGATTTCCTTCCCTCTCTCGACGGCGCTGCAGACGAACGGGGAGAGGAACGGGCAGCCGCTGCTGCAGGACTTCACAGACGACATCCAGTTCATGGACATCGAGGATACGACAGGTGAAACTATCTTAATGTTTACAGTAACAACACCGACACCTGGGTTAGTCTGACGGGGAGGAAGACTGAGTCATACCAAAGACGTTTGGTTTGCCCCCCGGGTCTCTAAGATCAGCTACCAAAGTGTTTCAGAGTGTAAAAGTACAAGGATCAGATCGGAGGAAAAGCTTCTATCAGGCTTCGTCTTCATTAAGAATCCAGTTTAAACATTTAAAGTAGAGTCTCTATGAAACCTTGAGCTGGTCAGTGTGTGACTGTTCCCTGATTTCCCTCTCAGGCTCGGTGTTGTGTCCGTTCCTGGAAGACCACAAAGAGGACATCCTGTGTGGTCCAGTCTGGCTGGCCAGTGGGCTGGACCTGTCTGGTCATTCTGGCATGCTGAGCCTCACCAGTCCCAAACTGGTCAAAGGTAAAACCCAGAAAGTAATAAAAACTTGTGGTATTGATAAATAAACATGCAGCAGTGAGACATCATCCCTCAAAGCATCGTGGATGCGAACGACTAACGAGCAAAGCTTTAAATGAAAACCAAACAAACATTAAAACAATATTTCAAACCAATTCTGTTAAAAGTTTTAAGTTTAGAGTTTGTATTTTTAATGATTCAAAACCCCTCAGATTTTGGTTGTGTTTTCCATGTTATTGTAATGATGTCACGGTTTTACTTTCGGCCGTTAAGCTTAAACTTTTTGACCATAAATCTATAAATTCTGACAACAGACGAAAATATCACCGACAACATCCAGTGAACTCACATTGTATGATTTTTAAACAGTTTACTTGTGAAAATGGGTGTCCATTAAGTGTTGGGCAGCTCCCTCACACACCAGTCACTTGGCCTTTAAGAAGTTCTACCAGCCCGTCTCTCTTTAACAGTATGGATGGCACCTGTTTGAATAGATTAGATCCGTAACAGACACACACACACACACACACACACACACACACACACACACCTTCAAACTGTCTAAGATCACCATAACTAAGACCAGAGACCTTCCTAAAGACACCAGAAAGCTGGGATGAGTCAAACTTTAATAGGTATGCGGCTTTGTGAGAATAGATCAACAGTTGGAAACATTATTAGAACATGGAAGAAGTCTGGCATCTCTCCCTCAGAGTGGGGCTCCACGGAAGGTTTCACCTCTTGGGGTTCAAATGATCCTGAGAACAGTGAGGAATCAGCCCAGAACCACACAGCAGGAACTGGTCAATGATTGGTCAAGCAGGGACCACCGTCACAAAGATGACAATAAGTAACACACCACGTGGTCATGATGTTCTCCACATCCAGCCGGTGCAGCAGTTCGATGACGTTTCCGTCCGACCAAAGCAGCCAGGCCGGCAGAAGAAGATTGGTGACCACTTCTCTTACATACTCTAAAAAGACAAGTTTACATACAGACACAAATAAATGAATCAAGACATGTATCTAAATCATTTCAATTTTATTTGTACAGCCCAAAATCCCAGAATTTCTGTCTCAATGGGCTTCACATTGCAGATTCAGAAAGACGAAAAGGTCATGAGGTGAAATCCTGCATCGCCTGAAAGGTTTCCTTAGCAACCAAAAATGATGTAAAGACCGTCTGGATGATCCTGAGGAGGACTCTGAGAGTGTGATGTGGTCTGATGAGATCAAAAGTGAACTGTTTGGTTTAAAATCCACTCTCTGTGTTCGGAGGAAGTTGTATCCCAACAACACCATACCTGCTGTGAAGCATGGGGGTGGAAACATCATGCTTTAAGGACAGGAAGACTGGTCCGTATCCATGGCAAGATGAATGGGACTGTGTATTGGGACTTTTTGGGTAAAGACCTCTTTCCTTCTGCCAGAGAATTGAAGATGAAATGGATCTTCCTGCATGATGATGGTCTAAAGCAAACAGCCAGGACAATAAAGGAATGGCTTCGTAAAAAGCACATCAATGTTTGGGAGGGGCCTACCCAGTCTCAAGACCTCAACCCAATGGAAAACCTGTGGAGTGACGACCCTCAAACATCACAGATCTGTGTAGAGGAGTGGGCCAGTGTGTGATGACCTGGTCAAGAACTAAGGAAACTTCTATCATCACCAACCAAGGCTAGATTACAAACTATTAGAAGTAACTTTTCCTGGCTGCCAGAAACTATTGACCAAACATTTTCACAAATAGTTTAAAATCATGCAATGGGATTTTTCTGGATTTTCAAGACACTGTCTCTCATGCTTATTGTGTACCTACCATAAAACCTCTCTTATCTTTTTAAACGGATGAAAAGTTTTAAAAGTTAGACTTACAGTGGGTCTAACTTACCCACTGTAGCGTACAGTGGGTAAGTTAGACCCACTGTACGCTACCTACATGGAAACATGCCCCCTGGCTTCATGGAGAAAATGTCGATTAAAACAAAGCATTGAGACACAAAAAAAAAAAAAAAAAAAAAACCCGAAGCGGAATTTTAAAATTGTACCATTTGATTTAAGCCAGGAATTCTTTCAACCATAAACAGCATATTGTGTGTGTGTGTCTCTGTGTGTGTGCGTGTGTGTCGCAGGCATCGCTGGTGGAAAGTACCGTTCCTTCTTGGTCCACATGAAGGCAGTGAGTGACGGAGGTGTGGAGGAGAGCCCGAGGCCGGTGATGAGGATGTCGAGCTGCAAACCGCAGAGTTCCAAATCCCACTCTCTCTCTACGCTACTGCAGCGTGCTCAGGCCACGAAGGTACCCACAGCGCTGTCCCTGAACGCCACACGCAAATACAACCCTCCACCTGCTTCACAAGCACCTTGTAGGACCTATAAAACCCCTTGGCTGTTCAATGACGTGCCTGATGTTAGACTAGTTAGACTTTACTAACTAGTAAAGTTAGTAAATTTATCACCATATCTTTCTTTGGTCCAAACACCAGCTTTCTGTCCCTCAGTCAGCACGTTAGCTCCGATAACATTTAAAAACCACGTTGTTCTGAAACAGATTGAATGTATTTTTGGTGCACCCTGACCTGATCATGTTGTGTTCAGGAGAAGCTTTCTGGTGGGAAATCTGACGCATCCGGACCATCAAAGAAGGTGGAGAACCTGCGAGGCTGCGACCTGCTGCAGGAGGTCTCCGTCACCATACGGAGGTTTAAGAAGACCTCCGTTCCCAAAGAAAGGTTCGGAACCATGTCCAGGCCCGAGATAATGTGGAGATGTTTTAGGTTCACCGCAGCGTGGTGTCTCCACAGGGTCCAGCGCTGCGCCATGCTGCAGTTCCCGGACTTCCACGAGAGGCTGCTGGACGCTCTGTGCCGAAGAGGAGAGGCCAGCAACATGACTGAGCATGCTCAGAGCCTCATCCTGGACATCCTGTGCTGGTTAGCGGGGGTCTTCTCCAATGGGCCGTGCAGGTGAGCGGACCATAAGACTCCTCTAAACCTCTGAATATTTTAACTTATTGTAAATCGTACATAACGATATTCATTCATTTAGATTTGCTGTTAACATTTCATTGTTTTGTAAATGTTTATTATTATTGACACGAGCTGCAGCGGATCAAAACGTTGATGCATCTGAGAATATTTCAGATCAGCAAAACAAAAGCGAGTTAACATCTACGATTTACTCAAAGGAGAATTCTGTTCCGTTGTCTTCCACTTTTCCATGACCGTGCCGCGTGGAGACGGCTTCAAAAGGGAAACCAAGGCTTCCATTCAGGGAAGCCAGGGAAGGACAGGGTCTGCCGGGGTCTGCATCCTCCAGCTCACCTGGAAGCATACCAAGTCGTTCCCCGGCCAGCTGTGAGACATAGTCTCTCCAGCAGGTCCAGGGTCTGCCTCTTGGTCTCCTCCCGGTGGGACGTGCCCAAAACACCTCACCAGCGAGGCGCTCAGGGGACATCCTGACCAGATGCCTTAACCACTCCATCTGGCTTCTCTCAACCTGAAGAAGGAGCAGCTCGACACCGAGCTCCTTCCTGATGGCAGAGCTCCTCACCTGATCTCTGAGTGAGAGCCCGGCCACCCTGCGGAGGAAGATCATTACGGTCGCTTGTATCTGCGATCTCATTCTTTCGATCGCCACCAACAGCTGGGAACGTAGATCCTGGTTACCATGGTGAGGGTAGGAACGTAGATCCTGGTTACCATGGTGAGGGTAGGAACGTAGATCCTGGTTACCATGGTGAGGGTAGAAACGTAGATCCTGGTTACCGTAGTGAGGGTAGAAACGTAGATCCTGGTTACCATGGTGAGGGTAGGAACGTAGATCCTGGTTACCATGGTGAGGGTAGGAACGTAGATCCTGGTTACCATGGTGAGGGTAGGAACGTAGATCCTGGTTACCATGGTGAGGGTAGGAACGTAGATCCTGGTTACCATGGTGAGGGTAGGAACGTAGATACTGGTTACCACGGTGAGGGTAGGAACATAGATCCTGGTTACCATGGTGAGGGTAGGAACGTAGATCCTGGTTACCATGGTGAGGGTAGAAACGTAGATCCTGGTTACCGTAGTGAGGGTAGAAACGTAGATCCTGGTTACCATGGTGAGGGTAGGAACGTAGATCCTGGTTACCATGGTGAGGGTAGGAACGTAGATCCTGGTTACCATGGTGAGGGTAGGAACGAAGATCCTGGTTACCATGGTGAGGGTAGGAACGTAGATTCTGGTTACCATGGTGAGGGTAGAAACGTAGATCCTGGTTACCGTAGTGAGGGTAGGAACGTAGATCCTGGTTACCATGGTGAGGGTAGGAACGTAGATCCTGGTTACCATGGTGAGGGTAGGAACGTAGATCCTGGTTACCATGGTGAGGGTAGGAACGTAGATCCTGGTTACCATGGTGAGCGTAGGAACATAGATCCTGGTTACCATGGTGAGGGTAGGAACGAAGATCCTGGTTACCATGGTGAGGGTAGGAACATAGATCCTGGTTACCATGGTGAGGGTAGGAACATAGATCCTGGTTACCATGGTGAGGGTAGGAACATAGATCCTGGTTACCATGGTGAGGGTAGGAACATAGATCCTGGTTACCATGGTGAGGGTAGGAACGTAGATCCTGGTTACCATGGTGAGGGATAGGAATGTAGATCCTGGTTACCATGGTGAGGGTAGGAACGAAGATCCTGGTTACCATGGTGAGGGTAGAAACGTAGATCCTGGTTACCGTAGTGAGGGTAGGAACGTAGATCCTGGTTACCATGGTGAGGGTAGGAACGTAGATCCTGGTTACCATGGTGAGGGTAGAAACGTAGATCCTGGTTACCGTAGTGAGGGTAGGAACGTAGATCCTGGTTACCATGGTGAGGGTAGGAACGTAGATCCTGGTTACCATGGTGAGGGTAGGAACGTAGATCCTGGTTACCATGGTGAGGGTAGGAACGTAGATCCTGGTTACCATGGTGAGGGTAGGAACATAGATCCTGGTTACCATGGTGAGGGTAGGAACATAGATCCTGGTTACCATGGTGAGGGTAGGAACATAGATCCTGGTTACCATGGTGAGGGTAAGAACGTAGATTCTGGTTACCATGGTGAGGGTAGAAACGTAGATCCTGGTTACCGTAGTGAGGGTAGGAACGTAGATCCTGGTTACCATGGTGAGGGTAGGAACGTAGATCCTGGTTACCATGGTGAGGGTAGGAACGTAGATCCTGGTTACCATGGTGAGGGTAGGAACGTAGATCCTGGTTACCATGGTGAGGGTAGGAACGTAGATCCTGGTTACCATGGTGAGGGTAGGAACATAGATCCTGGTTACCATGGTGAGGGTAGGAACATAGATCCTGGTTACCATGGTGAGGGTAGGAACATAGATCCTGGTTACCATGGTGAGGGTAGGAACATAGATCCTGGTTACCATGGTGAGGGTAGGAACGTAGATCCTGGTTACCATGGTGAGGGTAGGAACATAGATCCTGGTTACCATGGTGAGGGTAGGAACGTAGATCAACTTGTAAATCTTTGCTGTTTGGCTCTGCTCTCTCTTCACCACGATGGACCGTAATGTTCATTACAATGTATGATGAAGTATAAATATCACAAACTATATAGTTTTGATCTGCTGCACCACAGCACAGCATCTACTTCCCTGCCAACCTGAGAACACGACAGAACCAACACCGTTTATTTAAAAAGCACAGGGTGTCACTTTGTTTATCACAGATGTTAAATATCTAGTTTTATAGTTTTGATTCTTGTTTTTATTTCAGCACTTTTTTGTATTTTTTTGTGTTTCAGCATCAAGGAAGGAAAGGAAGGCTTGCTGGTGAAAAGCCGCGCCAGGCTCATGGACATGGTGCGCGTGTGTTTCTTTGAAGCGGGGCGCAGCATCGCACATAAATGCGCCCGCTTTCTAGCACTTTGTATCAGGTAAGGAGCTCCCAGGTGGAAGACCACCTGGAGGAATACCATGTTATTACCTCTAATAAACTTAAAGATTAGAAAAGAGAAACGATGTGGATCATAACAAAGACGAGTTGATCAGTTTTACATAGAGGGTGGGCGGAGCTTTTCTCAGCAGCAGATGGTTCCATGCTCAAGAAGAGTACGAGTAATACAGGATGCTGATTGGGAAGTACAGGGAAGGTCAGAGGGAGAGAGTTCCTGACAGGTTGACCAGACAGGAAGTGTGGTACTGCACGAGGAAGTCTGCAGGACATTGTGAGGTCTGTAAGACAGTGCTGAGGAGGGGCTCCATCAGAGGGGAGAGGAAAATCTCTGTGACTCAATGCTTAGATGGAGCTTGAGCGGTACGACTTAAGCTGGGCATTCACTGTGATTTCAGACGGTTCCAAAAGGAACCTCCATCCACACTGTGAGACTAAAACTCCCCACAATCTGAACCTCACTGCGCACCCAGTACGATCCAATATTCTGCTGTGAGTGAACCACTGACAGCAAAATTAAACAGAGCTGCTTCTACAAGCTTTTTTTTCAGTGGACGTGTTGCCATGACAACTGTTATAAGAACATTTGAGTTTTCAGTCCAACTTGTGGAGACATCAATGAGACTGTGTTTTAGTACGTCCATCATGATTGGGTTAAGGATGGCTCGTGATTAGGGCGACCACCCAGTAACCGGAGGGTTGCTGGTTTGTTCCCCCAACAGGAGTTCATGCCAAGGTGTCCTTGAGCAAGACACTGAAACCCCAATTGCTCTTGATGGTGGTTTGCACCTTGCATGGCAGCTCCACCAACAGGTAAGAATGTGAGCTACACTGTAAAGTGCTTGGAGTGCCAACACAGGGGAAGAAGCTCTAGATAAGTACAGTAGAGTCCACTTACCATTCAATCTTACTGCTGTTCTCTGTCTTCACTGAAGAATGCAATAAAATAGATTGATTGCAGTTAGATGTTTTGGTTGTAATGTCGTCAGAACCGACCAATCACAACACTCGATCCTTAGTGCTGCCTCGACAGTGCCGACAATATCTCAGACATGCCAGAAACTCATTCAACCCGTCTGATTAAGTCAGGAGAAACAAATAACTCCTCGTAACCTTGTGTACAAAAACACACCAGGACACCATGTTAAGAGAAAGTTTGGTTTGATCTTAAAATTATTATAAGATCTGAAATTGTGCTAAATTAAAGTTGGGTCTGATATTTTGATTCCTCACTCACACACATTTAGAAACGAGGTGTGCCATCCACGTGTCATCAAAACAACTTAAGGCTGTAATTACTGCTGAAGGTGCAGCAACAAAGAAAACTGTTTGTCTGGCACCATGGTAACAAACGTGTGTTTCACCAAGACTCAAAACACAGACGGCTTCAGAGAGAAGACCAAAAAAAAAAAAACACTTAAAATTACATAAAAGACTAAAAAAAATAACACGTCTTAAAAAAACTGCTGATAAAGTGAGTTTCGGTTACAGTATGGAAGGTTATTATTGGCTGGTAGAAGTTAGTATCTCCTGCCTGAAGGGAGGAGACTGAAGGTGAGATAGTCCTCATGTGTTCGGGATCAGAGCGGATCCTGATGGTGAATCAACGGACGTAACTAAGAGGTTGTGAAGGAGGACATGAGGCTGAAGGAGGAGGTTACTTTTGTTTTTATGGGATTGTTTTATTCTCTCCTCAGCAATGGGAAAGGAGACCCGGCCCAACAGGGTTTCAGTACGAGCCTGCTCCAGGCTCTGCTGGAGAACATGCCTTATTTACCTGCAGCAGCGACAGGAGGTGAGTCTGAGTGAGAGAGTGGCACCTCAGCCACCATGCCGGTATCTAACCCTCACCACTCTGTGTGCAGGCTCCGTGTTTTGGTTCTTTGTCCTGCTGAACTACGTGAAGGAGGAAGATCTGGCAGGCTGCAGCACCTCCTGCGCCTCCCTGCTCACCACCATCTCCCGCCAGCTGCAGGACCGCCTCACACCACTCGAGGCTCTGCTGCAGACCAGGTGAGACAGAAACTTACTTTATAATCCATATTTCCTGATCTATAGAGTGTACCTGAGTATAAGCCACACATGTTTCTAAGCTACACCGCAGCAGGCTGCCACCTATCACGGTGCCAGTGGTGGGAGAAAGGGGGATTAGGTGTCTTCTCCAAGGACCCTAGACGTGAACTCAGTGGGAATCAAACCCACAAACGTAAGGTTACCTCTGATCTGCGGGCGAACACGCTGAGCCACTGTCTCCTTAAATGGCCCCATCTCCTGCAAAATACCTCTTTTCACATTGTATCCTCTGCACACACACACGTTTACAACATGCATTACACCATAGTTATGAAAATATATTGATTTGGTGGAGCGTAGTCACAGACCTGGAACTATGAAAGGCCGGGTATCGCTCATCCCCCCGCCCGTCCTGAGAAAGTACAAGCTCCGCCCTCTGCTCTCACTGAGCCGCTATTCCTCCGCCCATCTCTGAGCGGGAGGGGGAAGGCAGGCGTAAACCCGTACGTAGCTACAAAAAGCGTGTTTCAAGCAAGAAAATAAAAAAGACGCAGAGCAGCGAACCAGCCTGTATATCGGACGTTGAAAGCCAGTTTGTGAGGGCGTAAGGCCGGAGTGGAGGCGGGTGAGGAGGGCGGGCGGGTGGCGAGGAGGGAGGGGGCGTGTGTGAAATCCGTCCTGGCTACGTCAAATACGTCATACTTTAGACATCTGCTCATTGGTTGTTTTGTCTGAGCGTTCCAGAAATCCACAGAAAAACGGGCTAAATCAATCTAGAAACACACACACACACACACACACACACACACACACACACAAGGTAGAAAACTCTGTGAAGTCACTTTTGCATAAGATGAACCCTTTAAACTTAACACTACGTTTACGTCCAGCAGCTCTGTTTCCTTCTTTTTCAGTAGATCCATTACTTTTAAATTAAAAACCGCATTATTTCCTCTAGAATTTTCCACAATGAGAGTTTGTTTACGTTTCCATCTATGAGGAAAGGATGAGTTTTATTTCCAGTTCTTTTATTGTGATAAGTTTAGAACAGGAAGTGGTGGATGGTAGTGGTGTTCAGACGGTGGATGGTTACTTGTTGTTCTTCCTGCTTCCATCCATCAGTGTAAATACAAAACACCCGGCTTCACTAGCTTCTTCCTCATACCTCAAGTGTTCCTGGCGGTCCTTAGAAATATCTATAATTAAGCCGCAGGATTAGAACCATGTGAAAAAAGTTGCAGCTTATACACCAGAAGTTACGGTAATCCAGGTCTGCATCACATCTCCACCCATAAAATCCCTGAAGATTCTAAAGCTTTGTACCAGCATTAGGAAGCTGGTTTCATGGTTTTTGTTCCCTCCACTAACACCCTCTGCTCTTTAGGTACGGGCTGTACAGCTCCCCATTCGACCCGGTGCTGTTTGACCTGGAGGTGAGTGGCTCCTCCTGCAAGAACGCCTTCAGCAGCGGTATCGGGGTTCAGTCGGACGAGATAGACCTCTCCGACATTCTCTCAGGTAGGTGCTTCCGGGCTCCGCCATCAGGAGGCGCTGCGGTGCGAGTAACAGCGACGCTTCGTCCTTCCAGGGAACGGCAAAGTGAGCAGCTGCGCCGCAGCTGACGGCAGTTTTACTGCACTAACGGGACTCCTGGAGGTGGAACCTTTGCACTTTACCTGCATCTCCACCAGCGACGGCACGCGGGTGGAGCGGGATGACGCCAGCATGTTCACTGGTAATGTGCTCATTACACACACACACTCATTACACACCCATAACACCAGTTAAATGTGACTTAACTGTACTCAATCCATGTTCATCCCGACCTGCGCGGACCTGGCCTCGCTGTCCATGAACATCTGGACGTGTTTTATTGACTCATTACTTTCTATTTACAGTCATTTTGAATTGTTTTACATTTATAATCGTGTTTCATGAACATTTCACAGCTGTTATCACTCTTTACACGATTAAACACAAGCGTAAAACTCGTCATGCTCTCATTAAACCTTCGATAGACTCTAATGACAGCCTCATTAAATGCTTTTATACACTGATGACACACATTGGGTGGAACCAGTGTGTCCCTGTTCGCTAACCCGTACGTTTCGTCTTCACAGTGAGTACGTTTGGCGTGACGCCGGCAGTGGGTGGGCTGTCCACGGGGCCGGTGGGCGAAGCGTCCACTGCTTTGAGTTCTGCAGCTCAGGTGGCGCTGCAGTCGCTGTCCCATGCCATGGTGTCTGCCGAGCAGCAGCTGCAGGTGCTGCAGGAGAAACAGCAACAGCTGCTGAAGCTGCAGCAGCAGGTTAGACACAGTCAGAGGTTGGACTGCTCTGTGTGTGTGTGTGTGTGTGTGTGTGTACCTCACTGTGCCCCCTCTCTCTCTCCGATTAGAAAGCAAAACTCGAGGCCAAACTTCATCAGACCTCAGCAGCCGTCGCTTCTGGTGTGGGACCCATCCATAACTCGGTGCCTTCTAACCCCTCCACCGCCCCCGGCTTCTTCATTCACCCCTCAGACGTCATCCCACCGACGCCAAAAACCACACCTCTTTTCATGACCCCGCCTCTAACTCCACCCAACGAGGTGGTGACCGCCTCTTTTAGCGCCGAGCTGGCTCATCTGTTCCCCGGTTCTATGATGGAGTCCGGCACCGTCAATCTGGCAGCACACAAGAACCCACAGAAGACCAAAGCGGTGAGAGACGCAGCGAGGTTTTGGTAATGTTTTTCTGTCCCATGTTTCCATGGTAACAGTCTGACCTCACAGCATTGGGGTTTATTTTCTCCATGGGGCATACTTTTATTTTGGAGGGGACCAGACGTATGTAATTCACTTTGACACCCAGTGTAGTCCAGAAAAGAGAGTGTAAAACCAAACCTTTCCCTTTCGGTAGCGGGACGACCGTTCTGGGTTTGGATTTTCCGGATGTTCTGGATTTAAATAGTTTAGTAATGGATCGTTTAGAAACTACAGGTGTTCGGTAGGTTGTAGGAAACATCGGTTTAGACTCCACCATTGTGACGTTACAATAAAAATTCTTCAAATGCTTCCAGGTGGTGTAGCCAGTGATTGAGATATGAGCTATCGACCGGGTGAACCGGGTTCGATTCCCACTGGATGCAAAGTTTCCCTGGGACCACTGAAAGAAATTTCCACAAAAAAAAACTGAAAAGATAGAAAAAAAAAATTCTTCAAATAGCAGCATTTTTGTGAAGTAGCAGGTCATATTGGTAAGATAGGAAACTGGTCTCTATTAAATCCCAACAGGCGTATCTCAAGTTAGCGTCATGAAAAGTTTGGTACTTTTAAACCAAATAAAGTAATTTTTTTAACCAAAAATATTTAAATTACCAGAAGAAAACTGGCAAGAGACAAATAAATAGGTCTTAATTTCTACTTAAATTGTGAAGCCAATCAGAATAGACCGTGTGATGTGAGTCTTTTTTTCTGTTCCTTCGTCTTCCGCTTATCTGGGGCCGGGTCACGTGGGCAAACAGCCTCAGACGGGAAGACCAGGCTTCTCTCACCCCGGCTGCATCCTCCAGCTCACCCAGGAGGATCCTGAGGTGTTCCCCACCCAGCTGTGAGACATAGTCTCTCCAGCATGTCTGGGGTCTGCCGCTTGGTCTCCTCTCAGTGGGACGTGCTCGGAACACCTCACCAGCGAGGAGCACGGGGGCATTCTGACCAGATGCCCGAACCACCCCATCTGGCACCTCTCCAACTGGAGGAGGAGCGGCTCGACACCGAGCAGCTCCTGGATGGCAGAGCTCCTCACCCAGTCCCTGAGTGAGAGCCCAGCCACCCTGCGGAGGAAGCTCAATCTAATATAAACAATGAAAGAGGAGGCGTGATGCTGGTTTGAGGAACTTTGAAAGTTTAAGATCAGACGTGGATCAAACTTTTATAAACAGTCTGAAAGTTAAAAAAAAAAAAAAAAAGTAAAATATTGTGAAACTTCTGATTTTGGTCACAGCTCGGTACCAACTGGAACTGGACTAAGCTGCTCTGACTCCACTGGAAAGTGTGTTTTAAAATCAAGCTTCCTGAAGGATGAACAGTGAAATGACAGTTTGAGTTACAGCAGACTCCAGATGTGGACAGACGTTTAAATCCTAGAGTTCAGACAGAATCAGTAACTTCTTCACAGGGACTGATCTCACTGTAAACATGTCCGGAATTTTATTTACTTATTTCAAGACAAACTATGATGTCCTTTTTTCTTCCTGTTTTATCGCTTCTCTTCCTGCATTGCCTCGTTGTGATTGGTGTGTAGGTGTTTTATGGCAGGTGTTAGCGTTGCCTCGGTGGGATTATCAACTTTATTCTGACTCTAAAATTTCAAAATAGAACAATTCAATCAACCAAGCGATAAATCTGTTATATTTTTATTCTAAGCTTTTATTGTGAAGTTCTGTTTTTTTTTTGTTTTTTTTTTAAGCTGCTGCATTAATAAGTTTTACTTGAGCTGTTGGCAGTGCCAGCCTCTCTTACTTTGCTGGTTTCCCTCCTCAGGGCCAGATGGGCAGCGGCCTGGCTCTGGCCATTTCCCAGGCTTCACACTTCCTGCAGCCGCCTCCGCACATGTCCATCATCATCGAGCGTATGCACTCTGGTAGGTAACCGCACCGACGCCGCTGCGTGGCACAGACGCTTCCCGCTGTTTACCGTTCCCGTTTCCTCCAGGAGCTCGGCGCTTTGTCACGCTGGACTTCGGCCGCCCGATTCTTCTAACCGACGTGCTCATCCCGACCTGCGCGGACCTGGCCTCGCTGTCCATCGACATCTGGACGCTGGGAGAGGAGGTGGACGGACGGCGGCTGGTGGTCGCCACGGACATCAGCACCCACTCGCTCATCCTGCACGACCTGCTGCCACCGCCCGTCTGCAGGTTCATGAAGGTTAGCGAGAACACACACGTCCACACCCGAAAAACTACACCGACTCACATCTAATTTCAAAATAAAAGTCCTACATGAGGATGGCTTGAAGTGGTCACTAGATTAACGGTTCAGTACTTTGGTTTCAGATCACAGTTCAGTTCATTTTTTACAAGATCGAAACAAAATGAAAAATTTTTTATCCATTTTTGGAGGGTGGATCTTACAGCTCGTTAGTTTGGAGATCTCGTTAGTGAGATCACGGATACAAGCGGCCGAAATGAGCTTCCTCCACAGGGTGGCTGGGCTCTCACTCAGAGATTGGTTGAGGAGCTCTGCCATCCGGGAGGAGGTTGGTTTTGAGCCGCTCCTTCTCCAGGTTGAGAGGAGCCAGATGGGGTGGTTCGGGCATCTGGTCCGGATGCCCCCCGAGCACCTCACTGGTGAGGTGTTTCGGGCACGTCCCACCGGGAGGAGACCAAGAGGCAGACCCCGGACCTGCTGGAGAGACTATGTCTCACAGCTGGCCGGGAACGACTTGGGATCCTTCCAGGTGAGCTGGAGGATGCAGCCGGGATGAGAGAAACCTGGGCTTCCCGTCTGAGGCTGTTGCCCCCACGACCTGGCCCCGGTTAAGCGGAAGACGACGGAACGGAACTAGTTAGTTCTGTCTCAACAAGTGTTTTTTCTCTCAAGTAATCCACAACTAACTTCCTCCAAGTGGTCTGGTAACCTAATCACAAGTTGGTAACAGTATCAAACGGAACCAGCTTTGGTTCCCCTTCTCTGGTCATTTAATTTGAACATGGTAGGTTTGCGTTGCAGTTTTAACTGCAGAAGGAATACAAGTGAAGTCATGGGAGAGAGGAGTTGAAACGAAACCAAAGGTGGGCAAACGTTTTGGTTCGCGGGCCACAGTTCTAACATTTGACCAGGGGTCTGGAACAGGATCAGATGGATGGCATGCTTTGGTAACCTCTAAATTAGACCGATAGAATGACGCTAGATTTTAAACAAGCGCTAAATGTTACATCAAGCGTGATAAATTTAAAATCTAGCGGCGCTAGGTTTGAAATATAAGTGCTTGATG
The DNA here is from genome assembly GCA_902685375.1 of Neostethus bicornis. NCBI lineage: Eukaryota > Metazoa > Chordata > Actinopteri > Atheriniformes > Phallostethidae > Neostethus > Neostethus bicornis. The sequence continues at coordinate 2,699,660 of LR738548.1, forward strand.
TAACATTTTGCTTTTTTTACCATCTAACACGCTTGTTTATGTGCCTGTATTGGCCCCGATGGCTTTCCATATTTGTGCACACTGTTTATTTTCACATCACGGAGACACACATTTTAATGGGAGCAGTGTTGTTTTGTTACTTGATGGCACCAAAAATACAACATCAGAAGTACAGGAGAAATCAAACTAACATGGTTTATTTATTTAAGTTTTTTACGTCCCATCGGGCTAGATTAAAATGTTTAACGGGCCCCATGTGGTCCGCGGGCCATAGTTTGCCCAGGCCTGAGCTAGACTGAGGACAGAAGGAAGAATTTCTGAGCAGCAGGGCAGTTTTATGGTGAACGAGTTCTATAGATGCAGGATTTGGTTTGAGGATGCTGGTAGAGTAGATCAGAGGTAGATGGTTTCTAACAGGATGATCAGGGAGGAATGAGGTTTAAACACAGTGTTTCTTTCTTCACTCAGATCACCGTGATCGGTCGCTACGGCAGCACCAACGCCCGGGCGAAGATCCCGCTGGGCTTTTACTATGGCCACACCTACATCCTGCCCTGGGAGAGCGAGCTGAAGCTGATGCACGACCCTCTGCGGGGTGAGAGCGAGGCGGCCAGCCAACCCGATGTGGACCAGCATCTCAGCATGATGGTCGCCCTGCAGGAGGACATTCAGTGCAGGTGAGACGGGAAAGGAAAAAAAAAAAAGAGCTTGAATCAAATTTAAAACTTAAAGGAAAACAGCTTGTTTTCTGTTTTTGGAATTCTGATCTTTCAAATGTGAATATTGTTCATAAATAACAGACCACCTCTCAGCCAATCAGAGCTGGGTATTCACTCAGACCCCTCGATATTTTTACCATAATTACACCTCTTATTTTTTAAATTATTTTTATTACTATGTTTATTTTTTGCACATTAGTTCCTCGGCACGTTCCTAGTCTCTGAATCTTGTTCACTGACCTTCAAAATAAAAGTCTTTCTGATATAATTAGCCGTTACCCGTCTGATGGCTTCCTCTCTGTCGTCAGGTACAACCTGGCGTGCCACCGGCTGGAGACGCTGCTGCAAAACATCGACCTGCCGCCTCTAAACAGCGCCAACAACGCGCAGTACTTCCTGCGTAAGCCGGACAAGGTGGTGGAGGAGGACCAGCGTGTGTTCTCAGCATACCAGGACTGCATCCAGCTGCAGCTGCAGCTCAACCTGGCCCACCACGCCGTGCAGCGGCTGCGCGTCTCGCTGGGCGCCCCCCGCAGACCGCCTCCCGCCCAGGCTCAGGAGCTGGTCTACGCCTCATCGACGGAGCAGCTGCGCACCATCATCCGCTACCTTCTGGACACGCTGCTCAGCCTGCTGCACGGAAACAACGGTAAGACTTCCTCCTACACGGTTAAGCTGGCACCACCACCAACCCCACACTCACCTTCACCTCTTCCTACAGGCCACTCGGTGCCCTCCGTGCTGCAGAACACATTTCACGCGCAGGCGTGCGAGGAGCTCTTTAAGCAGTTGTGCATCAGCGGCACGCCGAAGATCCGCCTGCACGCCGGCTTGCTGCTGGTGCAGCTGTGCGGGGGCGAGCGCTGGTGGGGCCAGTTCCTCTCCAACGTCCTGCAGGAGCTTTACAACTCGGAGCAGCTGCTCATCTTCCCGCAAGACAGGTGAGGCCGCCGCTGGCACCTTGGTGACACAACCTGACCCCCAGATGGCCGATACCTGTTACACAACATGTGGAAAAAAATGTTATTAAAATAACTAAACCTCTTCCTGTAGAAGGGGTGGAGCTAGTGAGTGTGACATCATAGTGTTTGGATCCAAACCAGGTGCCAGTATGTGCCCTACGCATGGCGCCATGTTGAATTTTTGGAGTCAGAAATAAGCAATTTTTGGTTTAATGTGTTTACTTGGCAACCACCCCGACAACCAGGAGTGTAAACATCCAGTAGAGACCCCGACTGCAGCCAATCCGTCTCACTGACAGTCTGGCTTCCTGCTGTCATTGGCCAATTAAAATCTGTATCTCAAAAACCTGTGAAACGCCCGAGCATCGTTTACTCAGTTCTTCTGATTAACGAGTAAACAACTTGAATGACCCGTGCCACGGGGTAAATAACGACAAAAACAAGCATAAGTCGACGCAACCAATAAAGTGCCTCCGCCTGTATGATGTCACTAGCTGTGTTCATGAAGGGGCGAGGCATTCAGATTTAAGGGTTTCTAAATTTATGGTCGCATAACCCATTTGAACTATTCAGTCCATCCATAGCTGGTACTGAGTAACTGGGAAGATAACATGATGACAATAGCGACAGAGTAACGGCTGTTAACAGGATCCTGTTTGGCACGCTGGGTGCTGCAGCTCTGCTGCGTCCACTTCTGTTTAGACTGATTGAAACTTAACGAGGCTCTGCAGCATGTTGGTAACGATCAGTGATGACGATCCCTCTCACCCACTCGCAGGGTCTTCATGCTGCTGTCCTGCATCGGCCAAAGATCTCTGAGTAACAGTGGAGTCCTGGAGGGTCTCCTCAACCTGCTGGACAGCCTGCTGTCGCCTCTCCAGCAGCCGCACATCACGGCTCACCGAAGAACTGAAGGTAGTACGGGTTCTACCTCCAACGGGACGTTTAGAAAAACGCTGTTTTTTTTTCTCTGTCATTGATCCAAAAATGGCTTTGATTGATGATTTTTTTATCCTTTGCAGACCTGCTAACATGGTGGGTCATACCATTTAAAGGGTTAATGTGTTGGACATGCTCTTCCAGGTGTGCTGGACATCCCCATGATCAGCTGGGTGGTGATGCTGGTGTCCCGCCTGCTGGATTACGTGGCCTGCATCGAAGACGAAGCATCCGGAGGGAAAAAGCAGCTCGCAGGAAAAGAACCAAATCGAAGCGTTACAGGTTCGTTCACTCACAGACAGGACTGTTTTCAGCTGGGTTTTTTGTTAGCATTTCATTTAATGAGAAGGGGTTCATGTTCCATTCCGCCGTCTTCCGCTTATTATTGTGTGGACAAAAGCCTCAGATGGAAACCCAGGCTTCTCTCACCCCGGTTGTATCCTCCAGCTCCAGGACGCCGAGGTGTTCCCTGTCCAGCTGTGATACATAGTCTCTCCAATGGGTCCGGGGTCTCCTTCTGAGTCTCCCCCCAGTGGGTGTGCACAAAACACCTCACCAGCTAGGTGTTTGAGAGGCATCCTAACCAGATGCCACCCCCATACCACTCCATATAGCTTCTCTCAACCCAGAGGACAAAGGGTCTACTCCAAGCTCCTCCCAGTTGGTGTAGCTCCTCTCTCTATTTCTGAGAGAGACCCCGCCGACCCTAAAAGTAAACTCATTTGGGCCGCTTGTATCCAAAATCTCGTTCTTTTGGTCACCACCCACACTGGTTACCATGATGAGGGTAGGAACATAGATCCTGGTTACCATGGTGAGGGTAGGAACGTAGATCCTAGTTACCATGGTGAGGGTAGGAACGTAGATCCTGGTTACCATGGTGAGGATAGGAACGTAGATCCTGGTTACCATGGTGAGGGTAGGAACGTAGATCCTGGTTACCATGGTGAGGGTAGGAACGCAGATCCTGGTTACCATGGTGAGGGTAGGAACGTAGATCCTGGTTACCATGGTGAGGGTAGGAATGTAGATCCGAGCGTCTTTCTTTCCCACTACGGACTGATGCACCATCCTTATTGTCACACTGATTCATCCCTCGACCTGCTGCACCATCCTTCCCACTTATAAACAAGGCCCTAACATACCCCCCTGCTCACGTGAGAAGGGGGTAATGTGTTAAAGCTTTATGTAGGATGTGTTTTTTTTTACTCACAAACCATCCGATTGAGCAGTTGACACTATTTTAACATGTAAAATGATGATGATGAACCGTGTGCCGCAGGGATCCAGTGGAGCTTCATCAACAACAGCCTGCAGTCTCAGACGTCCAGCCGCTCGGCCAAAGGAAGCAGCAGCCTGGACCGGCTTTACTCACGCAAGATCCGCAAACAGCTGGTCCACCACAAGCAGGTAGCTGTGTCGTTGGCCGGTTGATTATATTGAACAGAAAACCACAGCAAAATACACATATTGTCTAGCCCTGACCCTCAATGTTTCTAACATGTCGGCGTTCCCTGCAGCAGCTGAACCTTCTGAAGGCAAAGCAGAAAGTTCTGGTGGAGCAGATCGAGAAGGATAAAATTCAGAGCAACAAAAGTTCCTCCTACAAACTGCTGGTGGAGCAGGCCAAGCTGAAGCAGGCCACATCCAAGGTAACCATACACACCTCGTTCTGTCCGACCCCGCTCCCTCTCACCACCTCCTGCATCCCTCCTCAGCACTTTAAGGACTTGATCCGCCTACGGAGAACGGCCGAGTGGCCTCGCTCCTCCCTGGACACAGAGTCCACCTCCACCAAAGAAGCTCCGGAAGTGGAGCCGCTCCCCTTCACGCTGGCGCACGAGCGCTGCATCTCGGTGGTGCAGAAGCTCGCCCTCTTCCTGCTGTCCATGGACTTTACCTGCCATGCTGACCTGCTGCTGTTTGTCTGCAAGGTAAACGCCGCCTCCTGCTGGCCACACATCTCATTTATTTGATTGTCTTTATAAATGAGGCCGCTGCGCACGCCCACTGTGAGCAGTGTGTGAGTGACTGTGGTGCCCACTGTGAGCAGTGTGTGAGTGACTGTGGTGCCCACTGTGAGCAGTGTGTGAGTGACTGTGGCGAGTTGAATGCAGGGAATTCTGTGTGCTTCTCTGCAGGTGCTGGCGAGGATAGCGAACGCCACCCGACCCACCATCCACCTGTGTGAGGTTGTGTCTGAGCAGCAGCTCGAGCGCCTCCTGCTGCTGCTGGTTGGAACGGACTTTAACCGTGGCGACATCTCCTGGGGGGGTGCATGGGCACAGTACTCCCTCACCTGCATGCTGCAGGACATCCTTGCAGGTCTGTCTGTCCGTCCGTTTATTTATCCCCCCATCCTTCTGGTCCGTCACCGTCTCTCTCTCTCCTCCAGGCGAGCTTCTGTCTCCGGTCTCCATGGATACCATGGACGAGGCAGGAAGTGATGAAGCGGGGGCATCCACATCGGTGGGGGCGGACCCTGAGGACTCTCTTCCCCAGCCGCCCCCGATCCCACTGGTGGAGAGCATCGATGAAGCCCTGGTTCCTGACATCATCGCTGGGAACGCGGGGGCGTCTTCCTTCTTACAGAGTAGGTTTAACACACACATTCAGATTTATGTGGTGTTTAAATTCACACAGTAAATCAAACTCTGTGTTCCACAGATGCCCCTCCGCTCTGCCCGATGGAAAAAGATAAAGACATAGACTTTGACCTGCTGCAGGACCTGATGGACGTGGATATCGATCCTTTAGATATCGATCTGGAAAAAGATCCTCTCGCTGCCAAAGTCTTCAAGGTACGTCGGGTTGTTTTAAGTCAGGTCTGACCTGCTGGATGATTAGAGTCGTCTCTCTGGAGGAAGTAGGAATGCCCTGATACCGTGGCACCGCGTAGATACACGTGTCCACCTTTTAACCCCTTCGTGTTGGAGGCACTGGTATCTGTGCAACCCTAACAGGATGTGTCTCTGTGTGTCCTTCCAGCCAATCAGCAGCACCTGGTATGACTACTGGGGCGCTGACTACGGTACATACGGCTACAACCCCTACATCGGAGGAGTGGGGATCCCTGTTTCTAAGCCCCCAACCGTGGTGGAGAAGCCCGGCTCGCAGGGTCTGTCCGTCTCCGTGTCTCAGGGTGAGCAGACGGTCGTTTCTGGTCTTATGGAAGTAGGAGTGTGTGTGACTGTGAGTGTGTGTGTGTGTCCCACAGCGCTGGACGCCCGGCTGGAGGTTGGACTCGAGCAGCAGGCTGAGCTGATGCTGAAAATGATGGCCACCCTTCAGGCCGACTCCATCCTGCAAGCCCTCACCTCCACCCCGTCTACTGGTGAGAAAACCTGGGAATGGAGGCATGAATGAGGGAGGATGGAGGTCTGAGGGAGGATGGAGGTCTGAGTGAGGGAGGGATGGAGGCCTGAGTGAGGGAGGATGGAGGTCTGAGTGAGGGAGGGATGGAGGTCTGAGTGAGGGAGGATGGAGGTCTGAGTGAGGGAGGATGGAGGTCTGAGTGAGGGAGGGATGGAGGTCTGAGTGAGGGAGGGATGGAGGTCTGAGGGAGGGATGGACGGAGGCCTGAGGAAGGGAGGGATGGACAGAGGCCTGAGGGAGGGAGGGACGGAGGTCTGAGTGAGGGAGGATGGAGGTCTGAGTGAGGGAGGATGGAGGTCTGAGTGAGGGAGGATGGAGGTCTGAGTGAGGGAGGATGGAGGTCTGAGTGAGGGAGGGATGGAGGTCTGAGTGAGGGAGGATGGAGGTCTGAGTGAGGGAGGGATGGAGGTCTGAGTGAGGGAGGATGGAGGTCTGAGTGAGGGAGGGATGGAGGTCTGAGGGAGGGATGGACAGAGGCCTGAGGGAGGGAGGGACGGACGGACGGAGGCCTGAGGGAGGGAGGGATGGAGGTCTGAGGGAGTTAGGATGGAGCGAGGGAGGGAGGGATGGACGGAGGCCTGAGGGAGGGAGGGATGGATGGAGGCCTGAGGGGGGAGGGAGGGAGGCCTGAAGGAGGGAGGGATGGACGGAGGCCTGAGGGAGGGACGAAGGCCTGAGGAGGGACGGAGGCCTGAGGAGGGAGGGACGGACGGACGGAGGCCTGAGGGAGGTAGGGATGGAGGGAGCGAGGGAGGGACGAAGGCCTGAGGGAGGGAGGGTTGGACGGAGGCCTGAGGGAGGGAGGGACGGACGGAGGCCTGAGGGAGGGATGGAGGGAAGGACGGAGGCCTGAGGGAGGGATGGAGGTCTGAGAGACGCAGGGATTTTTAAAAATTTTTCCTCCTTGTTTTTCCGTTCCAGTGAGCCCCCCCTCAGCAGGCACCGATGACTCTCTGCTGCGGGCTCTTCACAGTGGGGGTTCCCCGCCTGGGGGCAGCTTATTGGTCCAGCCCTCCTCCGTCCCCATCCTGAGCGCCTGCTTTAACAAGCTGTTCTCCATGCTGCAGGTCCACCACGTCCAGGTAAAACCAACAGGGGGCGGTCTCCTCTTATCTACATAAAAATATTTAAAATTCTTAAATCATTTTAAGAAAGTTTCAAATTAAAAGCTTTGATAAAAATGTTCTAAATGATGAGATCCTTTTAAAGTGTAGTACCAACTGTAGATGAACTGAATAGATTTCAACGATGAAGTCAGGGTCGGAAACATTCCGGGCAGCCAGAAGCTTTGTATTTGATGCGCCAGCCTCGTCTTGTTTTTTCTTCTCTGGGGAGGGACGTTGTGATGCCAACCTGCCGTGTGTGTGTTTGTCCCTCACAGCTGGAGTCCCTCCTGCAGCTCTGGCTGACCCTCAGTCTGAACACGGGCACCAGCGAAGACAGCGGCTCCGACATTTTTCTCTTTAACGCCAGCAGGATTCCCACCGTCCCCCTGAACCAGGGTATAGAAGCTCAGTCTGAACCCTCACCCCACGACCCGTACCCTCACCCTCCATGACCTGTTCTGACCCCATCTTTCTGCAGCCTCCATCAGCAGCTTCCTCACCGTGCTGGCCTGGTACCCCAACACCTCGCTGAGAACCTGGTGCCTGGTGTTACACTCCCTCACACTGATGACCAACATGCCAGCCTCTGGTCAGTCCTCCCCTCCCTTTACACACCCTGGGCAGGACCCACACCTTCCAGACCTGACCCTAAACCTCTCTCTGAAATCTTTTAGGGTCCAGCAGTGGGATGAACTGTCCAGAAAGCACCGCCCAGCAGATGGTGTCCGACCCCACGCTGGTCCACGTTCTGGTGCGGTTCCTGTCAGGCTGCAGCACCAACGGTACCAGCCAGCACAGCTCGCAGGTGGGACCCACGGCCACGCAGGCCATGCACGAGTTCCTGAGCCGCCTGCAGGTCCACCTGTCCTCCACCGCGCCCCAGATGTTCAGCGAGTTCCTGCTCAAGCTTATGCACATTCTGTCCACGGAGAGGTGGGTTCACAGGTAGATGTGCAGGAGGGTGGGAGGGGCTGGGAACGGGTTGTGCCCACATCTAGTGGGCGGAACCAAGCGGGAACTGAGAAGACAAACTCTGTAGACTCCCTTTAACACTGGTTTTGTCTCTGCAGGGGTCCGTTTCAGTCGGGCCAGGGTCCGCTAGACGCCCAGGTGAAGCTGCTCGAGTTCACCCTGGAGCAGAACTTCGAGGTGGTCTCCGTGGCAACGATCTCCTCCGTCATCGAGTCCATCACCTTTCTGGTGCACCACTACATCACCTGCTCGGACAAGGTGGTGTCTCGCAGCGGCTCGGACAGCTCGACGGGCGCCCGCGCCTGTTTCGGCGGTCTGTTTGCCAACATCATCCGGCCGGGCGACGCGAAGGCGGTGTGTGGCGAGACCACACGGGACCAGCTGATGTTCAACTTGCTGAAGCTGGTCAACGTCCTGGTGCAGCTGCCGCTATCCGGGGACCGAGAGTTCAGCGGGCGCCTGCCGCCGGCGGGCAGCAGTGCCGACAGCAGTGTGTCCGACGAGGAGAAAGTCTGCGGCAAAGAGGGCGGCGGGTCCTCCAGCAGCCTCCCCACTGGCGTGGCAGACCTTGTGCTGGCTAACCAGCAGATCATGAGCCAGATCCTGTCAGCGCTAGGTCAGTGTAACAGCAGCGCCATGGCGATGATTATAGGTAAGAGAATCCTGATACCCCCCTGCTCTAAACCCACCAACCAGCTCTCCTCACGTAACCCAGCCAATCCAGTCGTTCCTTTCCTGCTCGTATAAACGGCGCCATGTTGAATTTTTTTAGACCTGTTCTTCACAGGGATTGGTCCAGTAGAACGCGGAGGAGGAGTCTGTCTGTCTGTCCAAAACATTACGTAAACGCTCCAAAGTAATCCACGGGTTTTTAATCAGACTGCTTGTAGTTACTCAGTATCCACTATAGATTAACTGACTAGGTTTTCTTGGTAGGAGCCAGACCTCGTTCGCCCACAGAAGGGAAGAGAGAACATATTACCCACACTAATGTGAAAGTCTATAAAGCACCCAACGTACCCACCAGGCTCACTGTGTGTGTGTGTGTGTGTGTCCGTCCGTCCTCCAGGAGCCAGCGGTCTCCATCTGACCAAACACGAAAACTTCCACGGCGGTCTGGACGCCATTTCCGTCGGCGACGGGCTCTTCAGCATCCTAACCACGCTGAGTAAGAAAGCCACGTCGGTGCAGGTCATGCTGCAGCCCATCCTCACCTACATGGCCTGCGGCTACATGGGCAGACAGGTGGGCACGCCAACCGTCTCCGGGACAACCGGACCCCCAAAACTCCTGCTTGTATTCATCCGTCCTCTGTGTTGCAGGGTTCGCTCTCCACATGCCAGCTGTCCGAGCCTCTGTTGTGGTTCATCCTGCGGGTGCTGGACACCAGCGAAGCTCTGAAGGCGTTTCACGACATGGGTGAGTGTGCGCCCCGTAGCGGTGGGGGCGGTCTTTCGTTGAACTGTTGAAGTACCCACTCAGGCTGTAACGTGAGGATCGATGCTGAGCGTCTTTCTGTGTGCAGGCGGAGTCCAGCTGATCTGTAACAACATGGTGACCAGCACCAGAGCCATCGTCAACACGGCTCGCAGCATGGTGTCCACCATTATGAAGTTCCTGGATTCCGGTCCTGGTAAGGCGGCAGACGGAAACCTCAAGTCCAGGGTTATGACCACCGAGGCGGACAACGCCGAGGGTCTCCACAACTTCGCCCCTCTAGGTTCATATCGCTGTTATTCATTATGTTCCTGGTACACGTCCTCTCTGCTAACCAGGGTTGGTTTAACCCTCCCACCAGGTACCATCACGTCCAGCAGTCCCACCGCTCAGCCGGCGGAGGTGCTCCTACAGGCCACGCCCCCTCACCGCCGTGCCCGCTCGGCCGCCTGGTCTTACATCTTCCTTCCAGAGGAGGCGTGGTGTGACCTGACCATCCACCTGCCGGCGGCGGTGCTGCTGAAGGAGCTGCACATCCAGCCCCACCTCGCCTCTTTAGCCAGTGAGTTATTTAACGGCTTTTTATTTTTTTTATTGTTGACAAATAACTGAACTTCCTGTCGCCCGTCCCTCAGCCTGCCCATCCTCCGTCTCCGTGGAGGTCAGTGCAGACGGAGTGAACATGCTGCCGCTCTCCACGCCGGTCATCACCAGCGGGCTAACCTACATAAAGATCCAGCTGGTAAAAGCGGAGGTGGCTTCGGCCGTGTGCCTGCGTCTGCATCGGCCACGCGACGCCAGCACGCTGGGCCTGTCGCAGATCAAGCTGCTGGGCCTCACCGCCTTTGGGAACACCTCCTCCGCCACTGTCAACAACCCCTTCCTGCCCTCCGAGGACCAGGTCTCTAAAACCAGCATCGGGTGGCTCCGCCTCCTTCACCACTGCCTCACCCACGTGGGAGACCTGGAGGCCATGATGGCCAGCGCGGCGGCGCCCACCGCTAACTTGTTGCAGACGTGCGCGGCGCTGCTCATGTCGCCGTACTGCGGCATGCACTCGCCGAACATCGAGGCGGTGCTGGTGAAGATCGGCCTGCAGTCCACACGCATCGGCCTGAAACTCATCGACATCCTTCTGAGGAACTGCGCCGCTTCAGGGACAGACCCCGCCAGTAAGAAACGGGTTTTATAATCAAACATGGCGGAAACCTACAAGAAGTCTGTTCTGATTGAACTCCCCCCGCCTCCCCACCCCGGTCTGATCTATCTTGTGTTTGCAGACCTGAACAGCCCGCTGCTGTTTGGCCGCCTGAACGGCCTCTCATCGGACTCCACCATCGATATCCTCTACCAGCTGGGCACCACGCAGGACTCTGGCACCAAAGACAGGTACTGTTGATCTGATGGGGGGCAGATCCTTCCTCCTAGCAGTTCACCTCATAGCGGCTTGTCCATTAGAGTTAGCTTCTAGTGGTTAGCCCCCATTTGTTAGCCGTCAGCCCTTACTGGTTAGCGCCCAGGGTTTAGCCCCTTGTGCCTAGGTTCCAGCAATCAGCTCTTAGCTGGTTGTAATTAGCCTCCAACGATTGGCTCAGAGAGATTGGCACTTAGTAGGGATGGGTTCTGAGAACTGTTTTTTTTGGAACCGGTTCCGCGGCCGTCATTTTACCCGGACCGATAAGCGCTAGTCCAAACGGATCTGCTATCGGTTCCGCCCCCTCACTTGCAAAGGGGCGGTGCGCACGTGCGCTGCTGCTGCACACACGCAAATTTTCAAGCTGAGCAAGGCGTAATGGCAGATTGTGCATCTTGAGTTTGTCTTTATTTTATCTAAATCGATGCCGACAACACACGTTGTTTAAAGTGCAATAAAGTATTTTAATGTAAAAGTAGAACCACATGCGATTTGTTCAAACATGGCACCAAAATCCACCACATTCAGACTGAAAGATGTAGTGTGTTTGATGAGCGCGTTGAAGCAGCTCACACTCCAATGCAACAGGTGCTAAGAAACGGCACACGCACGTGCTCCATGTTTTATCATAAAAAAAAAAAAACGTGAAATGAAAGTGCTTTAGTTACTATTTTAACAGATTTTTTTTTTAGTAAAAAAATTTGCATATTTTTTCTTGTTGTTTTGTGTTTTCTGACGGTTCTGCTGTTAAACTTTACAACCAGTAATATTTATTTATCTTTCTAATTTTGACATTTTTTCTTTTTATTTCAGTCCAGTTCAGATTTATTTTGAAGTATATTATTATTTAATTAAGTAAGGTCCAATTAAAGTTTTTATCTTCACAATACTTATTTGTTTGTTTCTAAAATTCTGTATCGATAAGAGGTCAAAGTACTTGTAAATCTTTATCAAAACCCAACCCTAGCACTTAGTGGTTCAAACCTAGGGTTTAGTGCCCACAGGTTAGCCCTTAGTGGTTAGCACCCAGTGCCAAGGCTCTACCCGGAGATAAACATCTCTTTTATGACCTGAGGGTTAAACAACACTTTCTCTGTTTCAGGATCCAGGCTCTGCTTCAGTGGGTCCATGACTCCTCCCGCGTGGCGGCTCATAAAATGGGCGTGCCGATGAGCTACACGGGGTCTCCCACGACGTCTTCCAGGGAGTACGGGCTCCTCATGCCATCTCCGTCGCACCTGCACTGCGTGGCGGCCATCTTGTGGCACAGCTACGAGCTGCCGGTGGACTACGACCTGCCGGGCCTCCTAAACAGAGAGCTGTTTGAGTAAGACTGGTTGTACCCTCCCTCCTCTGGTTCCCTTGACTCCTGCTGACCCCTCCATGTTCCTCTGCAGGCTGCTGTACAGCTGGTCCATGTCGCTCCCCTGTGAGGTGGTCCTAAAGAAGTCAGTGGATAGCCTGCTGTGCGCCATGTGCCACGTGCACCCCTCCTACTTTTCTCTGCTCATGTCCTGGATGGGCATCGTGCCCCCCCACTCTGACCGCCTCTCCATGACCGACGACGGCAAGAAGCAGCACGATGCCAGCGCGGCTGCGGCGGCCGCTCAGACCGATGACTCCAAACACGGCGCCCTGCCCGTCGACCTATCGCCCAGCCAGCTCAGCACGCTAGCCGCCGCCTCACAGTCACCCGGCGCCATCCGGCAGCTGTTGGATTCCGGGTTGCCCGCCCTGCTGGTTCGCAGCCTCGCCCAGTTTTGCGTGGGGTTGCTGGTCAGTGCCGACCTGCCGCTGCCTGCAGCGCAGGCGGACCGCAGGCACGCACCCTATCGCTCCACCCTGTCCGGCGACCTGGCCGCGCCTGTGCTGCGCTTCCTCACCGACGTCGGCGGCAGCCACGCCATGAAGGACTGGCTGGGCGGGTCAGAGGTCAACCCGCTGTGGACCGCCCTGCTCTTCCTGCTGTGCCACTCCAGCGCCAGCAGCGGGTCAGCTGCCCCCTCCCACCATCAACATGCCAGCTCCCGCTTCTCCCTCACCAGCCCCCCACAGGCTGGAGGGCTGAGCACGCAGCAGAGGACGGCGCTGGAGAACGCCACCGTGGCTTTCTTCCTGCAGTGCATCTCGTGTCACCCTGGTAACCAGCGCCTCATGGCACAGGTATGCCCTCTCTTCTAAAATAAAACATGATTTATTTTTATCACATAAACCTCGCTCTTATGTCGACTCTGAGAAGACGGGACGTTTAGGTTTGATTTCTCTCAAAACTGTTTTTCTTCGTAGGCAAATGAGTGGGCGGGTTTTATGGATGAGTGGGCGGGTCTTATAAATGAGGGGGTGTGTCTTATGGATAAGTAGGCGTGTCTTATGATGAATGGGCGGGTCTTGTGGATGAGTGGGCTGGTCTTATTGGTGTCACTGCTCAGTCATTGGTCAATTTTCTGAAAAACATTCTTAAGGAATCCTTTTAGAGACTGTAAAGTAGTTTCTCAGAATTACTGTTTGTTTTTCTCCGTATCGTTTGATAAACTAGATAACATAAGTCTGGTGTAAAACGTATTAAAATGCCAGCCTGATTTCAGATGTTAGATCTATAACTAATGTTAGCTCGGCCATGATGCATCGCTATAGCGTCCTGACAACCCCGATCCCACCTGCAGGTCCTCTGTGAGCTCTTCCAGTCGGCCCCCCAGCGAGGAAACGTTCCTGTCTCAGGAAATATTTCCGGTTTCATCCGGAGGCTCTTTCTGCAGCTGATGCTGGAGGATGAGAAGGTGACGGTCTTCCTGCAATCCCCCTGCCCGGTCAGTACCACTCCTGCATCCAGCAGAGGGCGCGATTACACCAGAAAACTTATTGGATGCCCTTTTCAGGCTTAAATAAGATGTATACTGTGTCGTGCATGATGGTGTTTACTGAGCATGCTCAGTGTGGTTGTATTAACAGTTTGTGTTTTACTGACATCTGATTGGTCCGCGTCTCCTCAGCTCTACAAAGGACGCATCAACGCCACCAGTCACATGATTCAGCACCCCATGTACGGCGCCGGGCACAAGTACAGGACGCTCCACCTGCCCATCTCCACTACGCTGGCTGAAGTCCTCGATCGGGTCTCAGGTACGTCCCATTAATCTGATCACCGACTGTTGGCGCTCCTACCTGCCTCTAACTCAGGGATACCCACTCAGTGCCAACGTGTGAGCTTCTAATAAAACGTCTAAGTTGAAAAGATCGTTCAACTTAGACGATCAATTAAAAAAAAAGTCAGATATTTAATTTTAAACCCTGTAAAACGTGTCTTTAAAACCTTTAAATGGTGAGGCTTGAATTTAAATCACTGTCTTTATGGTTTTATTTGTTTTTATTGAGATACTTGCACTTTATTTTATGCACTTTTGGAACATTTTGAACTTTATTTTGACGTGTTTGGTTTGAAACAATGAGCCTGTACCTTTAAGAGAATTTACCCAGAATGCAACAGGAACGTTTTCCTCTTTAATATCTTGGAATTTAATGAGAATCCACAATTTTTCTGCCTCGAAACACAACCTTGATATAAAATATGAGCCAAGAGTTCCAGCGTGTAGTTTTGTAGAGACTTGGACGTTTAGAAGAAGACCAGGTTGGCATGGTTACAGTAAACAACTGCTTGTTAAAAAAATAAAATAATAAGGTCACATACCGATGATCAATAATATGAAAACACTTTATTGAGCCCGAGGAGAAATTCGATGCTGCAGTGCAAACACTTCGATGCCCCCCTCCTTTCTTCTTACTGGCCGCGTGGCGCCCTGGTCCACTCGCACAACCGTTGGAGTCCATAATGACCCCATGAAGCCAGATTATAGTGAATCACATTAAACTGGCGTTTCTGTATTCCTGCTGGGTCAGAGTCGGTGCCTCCAGCTCCTCCAGCTCCTCCATCTTGTTAGCAAGAGTCCGAACGTTTCCAGGCCGGGACACAGGATTTTTTTAAAGTGGGGTGCCTAACCGGTCGACCGCAGTCTACCGGTAGATCACAGCCTGGTCCTGAGTCGACCGCGAGACGCGTTGAAAAAATAATGAAGAAAAAAAATATATCTTTTTTTTTTTTTTTTTTAATGACAGAAAATCCGTGTTGCCAATTTAGCGACTTTGAGACTAAATTTAGCGACAATTCAGCCGCTCAAAAAAGTGACTGGAGACAATCTAGCGTCTTTCACCCACGTGACTAAAACCCGGAATGCAACAGGGTTGATGACGTCATGTGAGAAGTCATCAACACGAATGTTGATTGGATAATCAACTGTGGATCTAGAGGAAGTACTCAGAACCAATATTAGTTTTAATACAGGATGGAAATATCTGTGGCGGTTTGCAATGTTTTCGCAGGACTGGTAGATCTCAAGAGGTTTGTTACTTGAAAAGTAGATCTTGGGATAAAAAGGTTGGGCATCCCTGTTTTAGAGGGTCTCCCTCTCCTCAGCTCTGTTGGGATCGAAACGTTGTCCAGCCACAACATAGATGTGGTTCTGGGGGCTATCAGCTGGTTGCTCATTTAAACAGGGGGACGGCAAACGAGGAGGTAGCCGGATGAGGGAGGAAAAATATTTAAAGTCAAATCTCTAGAATGAGACACAACGAGGGCAGAAGAACGGACAGAAATACACCGATAACAGACGATCAAACGGGATCCACCAAAATATTCACTTCTCTCTCTCTCTCTGCAGACACTCCCAGCATTACGGCCAAGCTGATAAACGAGCAAAAAGAGGACAAAGAAAAAAAGAACCATGAAGAAAAGGAGAAGATGAAAGCTGATAATGGTTTCCAGGACAACTACAGCGTGGTCGTGGCCTCAGGTACCTCGTTAACGGGACGAGTTGGTAAAAAATTCTCATTATTTTTCTCTAATGAGTGTTTGTGTGATCAGGGTTGAAGTCCCAGTCCAAACGGGCCCTCTCCACGCCCCCTCGACCTCCATCCCGGAGAGGACGCGTTCTCAGTGACAAACTAACGGCGTCATCAGGAGTCGACCCGTCGGCCAAAACCATCAGCGTGCCCGTCTTCCACCTCTACCACAAGCTTATCCCTGGTACGTTTATCACGCTGAGGGCACTCAGACGGACCCTGCCCGTCACCCGCTTCTCACCGTGTCCCCCTGCCCCCAACAGGTCAGCCCCTCCCACCTGAGATGACCCTGGCTCAGCTGCTGACGCTCCTGTACGACCGCAAGCTGCCGCAAGGCTACCAGTCCATCAACCTGACGGTCAAACTGGGCTCGAAGATCATCTCTGACCCGGGTCTCTCCAAGACCGACTCGTTCAAGAGGCTGCGCACCGAGAAAGGTAGAGTCCGGGTTCGGTTCCATCACCGGCTCTGTTTCCATGGATACCCAGATGTTACAGGTGTGTGTGTGTGTGTGTGTCTCCCTCACAGTGGACCACTGCGACCTGCTGAACAGCTGTCCAGAGGACGAATCGATGATGGCGGCGGAGGAATGTCTGGATGCGGGTACGGACGAAACCCTGCTGGACACCAACCCCATCCAGTCGCCCCTGCAGGTCTTTGCTGGCATGGGAGGTCTGGCGCTCATCGCGGAGAGGCTGCCCATGCTGTACCCCGACGTCATCCAGCAGGTGAGTTCTGCAGGACGGATCGTGAAGCCTGAATAGACTCGACGTGTTCATCCCTCGGTTTACCTGAGTTGCTCTGAGTTACTCAGTACCAACTACAGATGAACTGATTGTGTTTCAGGGTCATAAACTTAAGCCAATAGGCTTCTGCCTGCCTTGACCCCGTTAACCTGTGTCCCCTCCCCCTGCAGGTCAGCGCCCCCGTGGTGCCCTCCACCTCACAGGAGAAGCCCAAAGACAGCGACCAGTTTGAGTGGGTGACCATCGAGCAGTCGGGCGAGCTTTTGTACGAAGCTCCGGAGGCCATCGCCGCCGAGGCTCCGCCCTCCGTCAAGCAGCCCTCGCAGTCTTCCTCGTCTTCCTCGTCATCGTCGTCGGTGCAGACCATGTCGCCCATCCCCGCCCACTCCCTCGCCGCCTTTGGACTCTTCCTCCGCTTGCCCGGCTACGCCGAGGTGCTGCTGAAGGAGAGGAAACACGCCCAGTGTCTGTTGAGGCTGGTGCTCGGGGTCACAGACGATGGAGAGGGAAGTAAGTAACGCTCACACACACACACACACACACATATGCCCCCTTCTTCTCTCACCACCACCTCCCCTCCCTCCAGGCCACATCCTGCAGTCTCCATCAGCCAATGTTCTTCCCACGCTCCCGTTCCACGTGCTGCGGGCGCTCTTTAGCAGCACGCCGCTCACCACCGACGACGGCGTGCTGCTGCGCCGCATGGCGCTGGAGATCGGCGCCATCCACCTGATCCTGGCCTGCCTGTCCGCGCTCAGCCACCACGCACCGCGCAGCCCCAACGCCAGCGGCAGCGTCTCCGAGGTAACCGTCTACCACCTAATGAATGCCTAGCTACAGGCTGCCGTCTGATTGGCTGTAATAACGTCTAACTGTGTGCGTGCAGCCGCAGATGTCCAGCTGCCACGGTGCCGGGACCAGTGAGGAGCAGCAGCTTTACTGGGCAAAAGGAACTGGTTTCGGTACCGGTTCCACGGCTTCGGGCTGGGACGTGGAGCAGGCGCTCACGAAGCAGCGTCTGGAGGAGGAGCATGTCACCTGTCTGCTGCAGGTAAGTCCCGCCTCTTCACACCCTGCCGGCTAAGCCCCGCCCCCACAGTGCAGGTGTTCTGACCTGTGTACCCCTCCAGGTGTTGGCCAGCTACATTAACCCATCCTGCCTGAGTGGTGACAGCGCCTCGGCAGACGGCAGGAGCTCCGCCCTGCCCGCCGTCCTTCAGGAGCTGCTCAGCCAGTCCTGCCTCATCCCTGCCATGTCTTCATACCTACGCAACGACTCAGGTAGGCCGACTCGTAGGGGCAGGCATTCCTCTTCACTTCCCAACCTACTGTTACTCAGTACCAACTCTCATAGGGGGGAGTTAGAGAGAGATGTTCCGGGTGTCCGTTTCTGAGGGAACGAAGCCCGATGGGCACAGTTCGATACCTTATAAGGCGGTCTTCCACCTCGTGTCGGTCGCCAGCAGGAGCCACACAGAAACAGTGGGAGGGAGAAGTCAGGAAGCTCGTCTCTGATTGGTTACATTTGTTATAAATGATACACACACACAAACGGAAATAAACTAGGACCGTGTTTGACGGCTGCGCACACACACAGCAGCCCTGGACTGGACTCATTGTCTCACACTGAAATCTTTTGGTATGAATACCGTTTAGAACCCTGATTAGACATCCAGGTGGTTCTCTTCCTGAGCCGTCTCATGCTCCCTGGTTTTAAAAGACGGATTTAGAGCCTGGACGGCGCACACACGCTGCTTCTGATGCTCCTAAAAATAAATCCCACTGATTTGATATTTAAACAGAATTTAACACGGCAGCTTTTCTGCAGGTGCTCGGCTTTAAACTCAGGTTTAACCTGGTTTTTATTCTCATCATATTCACTGTGTGCCTCCAACACGCTGGAGGAAGGATGTAAAGTGTAGAAAACCGTGGTGAGAGCGACCATGCTGACTGGTCTAGAGACAGCGTGGTGAGAGCGGCCATGCTGATTGGTCTAGAGACAGTGTGCTGAGAGCGGCCATGCTGATTGGTCTAGAGACAGCGTGGTGAGAGCGGCCATGCTGATTGGTCTAGAGACAGTGTGGTGAGAGCAGCCATGCTGATTGGTCTAGAGACAGTGTGGTGAGAGCGGCCATGCTGATTGGTCTAGAGACAGTGTGGTGAGAGCGGCCATGCTGATTGGTCTAGAAACAGTGTGGTGAGAGCGGCCATGCTGATTGGTCTAGAAACAGTGTGGTGAGAGCGGCCATGCTGATTGGTCTAGAGACAGTGTGGTGAGAGCGGCCATGCTGATTGGTCTAGAAACAGTGTGGTGAGAGCAGCCATGCTGATTGGTCTAGAGACAGTGTGGTGAGAGCAGCCATGCTGATTGGTCTAGAGACAGTGTAGTGAGAGCGGCCATGCTGATTGGTCTAGAGACAGTGTAGTGAGAGCGGCCATGCTGATTGGTCTAGAGACAGTGTGGTGAGAGCAGCCATGCTGATTGGTCTAGAGACAGTGTAGTGAGAGCGGCCATGCTGATTGGTCTAGAGACAGTGTAGTGAGAGCGGCCATGCTGATTGGTCTAGAGACACTCAGGAAAAGACAGGAAACAGAGATGTTTGTATCAGAGATGAAGATGCTGAGGATCTCTCTGGGAGTGACCAGGATGGACAGGATCAGAGGAACAGCACATGTTAGAGGTTTTAAAGTCAGAGAGGTCAGACTGAGATGGTTTGGACATGTGCAGAGGAGAGAGAGAGAGGACATCAGAAGAAGGATGCTGGGTTTGGAACCACCAGGAAAGAGGACTAGAGGAAGACCAAAGAGGAGGTTCATGGATACAGTGAAGGAAGACATGAAGATAGTTGGTGTGACTGAAGAGGATGCAGCAGATAGGGTTAGATGGAAGACACTGACTTGATGTGGCGACCCGTGAAGGGAGATGATGGAAGGAGAAGAAGAAAGAGGTGTTCCCATTAAAATGTTTGATGAGCCTGTTCTGGCTCGTGGGGGCGTCGTACTGAGAGCTTCTGTGGGTTCATCACTTCTAATGTGAAGCTGGTGGGTGGTGGGTGGGTGAGCTGTGTGATTTCAGAAGGATCTCCACTGTGAGACTACATCTGCCAGGATCTGAGCCCCACAGTGCACACACAGTACGATGCTCTGATAGTCTACTGTGAGTGAACCATTCACACTGTACTAGCAACATTCTACCTGGAGGCTGTAGGTTAGCCTCCATCTGCACGTTACCATGACGACTGTTCTACGGACGCACAGTTTTATCTGAAAGAGAAGTTTTATGTCCATGCAGTGAGGTTTTAGACCAACGTGTGGAGTCATCGGTTTAAGTCGGCTGAATCTCAAACAGTCTGCGTCCAGGTTTAGATTTAATGACCCCCGACGTGAGGCCTGAAAGTTTAAATCCTCATCTGGGTTTGTTGTGACGGTCCATCATCGATGGCGTCCTGTAAACCGTTCAGGTCGTGTTTGGATCACCCCTCCCTTTTTCTCTGCCATTGTTCAGTCTCTGCTTTTGTCCTGCTGTTGCCTAGCAACCACTTCTTCTCCTCGCGGTTGTTCCCCGCCTGTTTGTTTATCGCACAGACCATAATAACCGTTTCCAGTGAGCTCGGACGGCTGTCGTCATGGAAACAAACAGTTTGCAAGGTTCTCCTTAAGCTTCACAGCAAACATGTTTAGGACCAGAACTTGGCCAAATGCGGGTCAGAGCGGTCCAGGTTACCTTCACCCTAACAGGAGCTTAGCTGTGGCTCTAAGGAAAGGGTCGTCCTGCTCCAGTCACTAGGACTGATTCTCTGATTTAATCTGATGATGTGAAAAAAAAAAAAAGACAAACATCTAAACGGTTAAATATTTGTTGCACAATTTTATTTAAATTGGTATAAAAACAATTAAAATTTAGAGAAAAAAACAAAGAATTTTATCCATAAATTAGATTGATTTTTATCACATATTTTTTTTTTTTTATGTGGAGCCTCGTCCCGGGCATCGGCAGCTTGGCAGAGCGATGCCACACAGAACTTCTTGACAGATATTTTTGATCCTTTTAGCCCAGAACAGATAGATGATGTAGATCTTGGCAAATAATCCGTTCCGTTGTCTTCCGCTTATCCGGGGCCGGGTCGCCGGGGGCAACAGCCTCAGACAGGAAGCCCAGGCTTGTCACACCCTGCCTGCATCCTCCATCTCACCCAGAAGGATCCTGAGGTGTTCCCCAGCCAGCTGTGAGACATAGTCTCTTCAGCAGATCTGGGGTCTCCCTCTGGGTCTCCTCCTGGTGGGATGGAACATCTCACCAGCGAGGCGTTTGGAAGGCATCCTGACCAGATGCCTGAACCCTCTCAATCTGGCTTCTCTCGACCCAAAGGAGCAACAGCTCTACTCCAAGCTCTTCCAGGATAGCAGAGTTCAGCCACCCTGCAGAAGGAGATTATTTCTCCCAATTGTATCCTGAATCTTTTTCTTTGGGTCACCACCCACACTAGTTACCATGGTGAGGGTAGGAATGTAGATCCTGGTTACCATGGTGAGGGTAGGAACGTAGATCCTGGTTACCATGGTGAGGGTAGGATTGTAGATCCTGGTTACCATGGTGAGGGTAGGAACGTAGATCCTGGTTACCATGGTGAGGGTAGGAACGTAGATCCTGGTTACCATGGTGAGGGTAGGAACGTAGATCCTGGTTACCGTGATGAGGGTAGGAACGTAGATCCTGGTTACCATGGTGAGGGTAGGAATGTAGATCCTGGT
The DNA here is from genome assembly GCA_902685375.1 of Neostethus bicornis. Classification (NCBI taxonomy): domain Eukaryota; kingdom Metazoa; phylum Chordata; class Actinopteri; order Atheriniformes; family Phallostethidae; genus Neostethus; species Neostethus bicornis. Next base: position 2,720,975 of record LR738548.1, read on the forward strand.
CACCATGGTGAGGGTAGGAACGTAGATCCTGGTTACCATGGTGAGGGTAGGAACGTAGATCCTGGTTACCATGGTGAGGGTAGGAACGTAGATCCTGGTTACCATGGTGAGGGTAGGATTGTAGATCCTGGTTACCATGGTGAGGGTAGGAACGTAGATCCTGGTTACCATGGTGAGGGTAGGAACGTAGATCCTGGTTACCATGGTGAGGGTAGGAACGTAGATCCTGGTTACCGTGGTGAGGGTAGGAACGTAGATCCTGGTTACCGTGATGAGGGTAGGAACGTAGATCCTGGTTACCATGGTGAGGGTAGGAAGCTAGATCCTGGCAGGTATCAACCACAGCTGAGACCTGTTAGTGCCACTGAGTGGTCACGGAGGCAAACACCCGGGCTTGGCAGGAGTTTGGTGAGACCATGGAGAACAGCTTTCAGACTGATTGGAAGAAATGTGGTCCACCATCTGGCAAATAATCAGATCCATCAAAATCTCAGCCAAGCTGGCGCCACCTAGTGACTGCTTAATTTCATGTTACTTCAACATCTAGGTCAGGGATTCCAATAAAACAATAATAATGTAAGTAAATACGTTCAAAGAAACAGTGAAATTAAGAGGAGAAAACTTCATGTGGCCTCTCAACCTTAGGTTGCCCATCCCGGTCAGGTGGCTCCTGTTCTAGCCTGGTATCATCCACTGGGTGTCTCACTGGTCCTTCCAGAAAACGGGCAAGTTAAAAAGTTCCTGAGGGACAGGCGTGGCTTCACATCCAGCCCTCTGTTATCTCCCCGTAACGTCACAGCGATCGGGCACCATGACTCCTTCCTCCCCCAGTCTGTCCCCCTTCCTGTGTGGGCGAGTCATGGTCCTCGCCCGTCACACGGTGGTGTAAATATAAACAAAAACAATCACAAAGAGGTTCAGGAATGTACCGATGATGCCCAACAGAGCTAGGATGGACTCCTCCTGCTCCTCCTTGGCCTCCAGCGCCCGTACGTCATCCAAGGTTATGATCGTGGTGCCCATGATGCTTCGTCTCACTCAGCCTGGCAACAGGGTGTTTTTTATCTGATGGTGAAAAAGAAAGCTCACGTTAGACCGGGTTATCTCAGTTGTGAACGTGCACTCTGATTGGAGAAGCACCGGCATCGGAGACGCTCAGAGTTAACGACGTTTAAAACTCGCTCCGTTAGAACTCAGACCATCCAGTGATGTTTTGTTTTTACTTCTCATGATTTAAATGTTTAAATACTTGTGTTTAGATTCGTATCATTTGTCCGAGGGCACCATCCATCGCTGAGTCAGCCCCTACTGATTAGAACTCGGGTCGTTTCAAAAGTAATAAACACATCGGTGTCTAAATCTGTCTAATTTAGAGACACTAGAACGCCACACGTGTTCTAACACTGACTACCTCGTCTTCATTTACTTCCATTGTTTTTAATTGTAGTTTTTTATCAGTAAAAAAGTTTGTGTTTAAAATAGAAGAAATGAGCCGGACAGTAGGATTGTTAAAGGTACCATTTTTATTTAAACAGATTAAACCTTAAAGATAAAAGCAATAAAAAATTCAATTTGATTATTTTTGATAAAATCAGAGAAAAAATTTGACGTTCAAAATGATTGAAGTCATTTTGTTTAAAAACTACACATAATGTTTTTAAAGCAATTTAAGACGTTTTTAAAAGTTTGTGCCTTAAAACTATTTACAGAATGAAAAAAGAACGAACATGACGTGCATTTAATTAGAAATTCACACGAGTCTGACGATCAAGTCCTTACATCATTGGAGACAATGCTAGTTAGTCTGGATGATGTCGTTAAAGTCGGTAGTACTAAAAGCCAGGTCGTATTTCTGCTCCATGTCTCCCCAACAGTTGACTCAGTAAAAATGAGTGTTGGAACGTAGATCCTGGTTACCATGGTGAGGGTAGGAACGTAGATCCTGGTTACCATGGTGAGGGTAGGAACGTAGATCCTGGTTACCATGGTGAGGGTAGGAACGTAGATCCTGGTTACCATGGTGAGGGTAGGAACGTAGATCCTGGTTACCATGGTGAGGGTAGGAACGTAGATCCTGGTTACCATGGTGAGGGTAGGAACGTAGATCCTGGTTACCATGGTGAGGGTAGGAACGTAGATCCTGGTTACCATGGTGAGGGTAGGAACGTAGATCCTGGTTACCATGGTGAGGGTAGGAACGTAGATCCTGGTTACCATGGTGAGGGTAGGAACGTAGATCCTGGTTACCATGGTGAGGGTAGGAACGTAGATCCTGGTTACCATGGTGAGGGTAGGAACGTAGATCCTGGTTACCATGGTGAGGGTAGGAACGTAGATCCTGGTTACCATGGTGAGGGTAGGAACGTAGATCCTGGTTACCATAGTGAGGGTAGGAACATAGATCCTGGTTAACGTGGTGAGGGTAGGAATGTAGATCCTGGTTACCATGGTGAGGGTAGGAACGTAGATCCTGGTTACCATGGTGAGGGTAGGAACGTAGATCCTGGTTACCATGGTGAGGGTAGGAATATACTGTAGATCCTGGTTACCATGGTGAGGGTAGGAACGTAGATCCTGGTTACCATGGTGAGGGTAGGAACATAGATCCTGGTTACCATGGTGAGAGTAGGAACATAGATCCTGGTTACCATGGTGAGGGTAGGAACGTAGATTCTGGTTACCATGGTGAGGGTAGGAATGTAGATCCTGGTTACCATGGTGAGGGTAGGAACGTAGATCCTGGTTACCATGGTGAGGGTAGGAATGTAGATCCTGGTTACCATGGTGAGGGTAGGAACGTAGATCCTGGTTACCATGGTGAGGGTAGGAATGTAGATCCTGGTTACCATGGTGAGGGTAGGAACGTAGATTCTGGTTACTATGGTGAGAGTAGAAACATAGATCCTGGTTACCATGGTGAGGGTAGGAACGTAGATTCTGGTTACTATGGTGAGAGTAGAAACGTAGATCCTGGTTACCATGGTGAGGGTAGGAACGTAGATCCTGGTTACCATGGTGAGGGTAGGAATGTAGATCCTGGTTACCATGGTGAGGGTAGGAACGTAGATCCTGGTTACCATGGTGAGGGTAGGAACATAGATCCTGGTTACCATGGTGAGGGTACTTACGTAGATTCTGGTTACCATGGTGAGGGTAGGAACATAGATCCTGGTTACCATGGTGAGGGTAGGAACGTAGATCCTGGTTACCATGGTGAGGGTAGGAACGTAGATCCTGGTTACCATGGTGAGAGTAGGAATGTAGATCCTGGTTACCATGGTGAGGGTAGGAACGTAGATTCTGGTTACCATGGTGAGGGTAGGAATGTAGATCCTGGTTACCATGGTGAGGGTAGGAACGTAGATCCTGGTTACCATGGTGAGGGTAGGAACGTAGATCCTGGTTACCATGGTGAGGGTAGGAATGTAGATCCTGGTTACCATGGGGAGGGTAGGAACGTAGATCCTGGTTACCATGGTGAGGGTAGGAACGTAGATCCTGGTTACCATGGTGAGGATAGGAACGTAGATCCTGGTTACCATGGTGAGGATAGGAACGTAGATCCTGGTTACCATGGTGAGGGTAGGAACGTAGATCCTGGTTACCATGGTGAGGATAGGAATGTAGATCCTGGTTACCATGGTGAGGGTAGGAACGTAGATTCTGGTTACCATGGTGAGGGTAGGAACGTAGATTCTGGTTACCATGGTGAGGATAGGAACTAAAATTTATGGTGATAGAAGTGTGACGTAGAGACATGTAGAATAGATAATCAACCAATCAGAGAGCTCGAACTGATGGTCTAATTAACATTGATCAAAAAGTTCTTGAAGAAAAATCCTTTTTCTCTTCAGAGGAATTAAAAATCTCTCCAAAAAAGAACGAAAAACATCTAGAAATGTTTTTTTTTCTGTTTTTGTTCATTTTAATTTGTTTTCAATTAAAAATCTGAAAACTGAGCAGCCCGACAACCTCTTGTTGCCACGGAAACGGGGGTTAAAATCTACTCCGTCTGTGATTCCGTTACAAGAAAAAAGAAAAGGGGAAAAAAACAAAGACTTAAAGATGAATAAAGTGGAGCTGATTCAGCAGCAGGTGGCGCTGTGCGGTGAATCAGTGAAGCTTCTCGATACGATTAGGGGGTAAACAAAGGAAACAAGAGAGGGGGGGTTTCTTACCCGCTGGCGCTTCGCGACCCCTTCATCTCGCTCGCCGCTCCGATCCTGTAAAGTCATCCTCCATGTGGCGTGGGGGGGTCTGCCCCCACCACCCTGCCTCCAAACTTTTCAAATGACCAGGTGAATCAGCCCCCAGTCCGTGGCGACGAGGTGTGTGTGTGTGTGTGTGTGTGTGGCGGGAGCGTAGAAGATCCTCCAGAGGAACGCAGCTGAATTCCAGCTCGGGGGGCGTCCGTCGCCGTGCCAACACACATCTGCCCCCGCCAGTGGGACTGAGCGTTGCATAAGCAGGCAGAGGAAAGAGGACGGTCCTCGTCGCCGTGGTAACCGGGAAGCATGAGGACAGAAAGGGAGGGGCAGGGGGAAGGATGAGAAAGGGGAGCAGTGTATCCCCTTCACACACACACACACACACACACACACACCCCTCATAGCCCTTCTTCTGCTCTCTGATTGGTCCGGACGAGTGTCGTCAAATTTCTAACTTTGATTCAATACCTTGAAAAATATCATGACTCAAAATCCAACAAAAAATATGAAGATTCTTTTTTTTTTTAAGTCAAAGATAAATTTAACTCTTTAAAAACATTGTGTTTAAGAATATTTTGTGTTTTGGTTTAACAATTAGTGATTAAAAGACGTGAAATGTGGTTCAAACAACGCCCGGGTTCAGATGGACGTAAAATTCTGGAGTTGGTTGATGTGTTCAGCTCCTCCCAGGAGTCCTCCAACGTACTCGATTCAGACTGTTGGCTTTTTTTTTTTTTTTTTTATCTCTCATGATCACTGATGACGATGTGGGTTTTCACTGGTCCATCATTTTGAAGTCTGCATATGAAAAGTGAATCAAGAATAAAGCGGAGGGAAGAGGTGGAGAAAAAGCTGGAGAGGTGGAGGTTTGAAGATTAGTCAGAGTAAAACAGAGTACATGTGTGTGAATGAGAGGGATCCAAATGGAAAAGTGAGGTTACAGGGAGAAGAGATAAAGAAGGTGGAAGATTTTAAGTATCTAGGATCAACAGTCCAGAGCAATGGAGAGTGTGGAAAAGAGGTGAAGAAGAGTGTGCAGGCAGGCTGGAACGGGTGGAGGAAAGTATCAGGTGTGATGTGTGATAGAAGAGTTTCAGATAAAATGAAAGGAAAAGTGTACAAAACCGTGGTGAGAGCGGCCATGCTGATTGGTCTAGAGACAGTGTGGTGAGAGCGGCCATGCTGATTGGTCTAGAGACAGTGTGGTGAGAGCGGCCGTGCTGATTGGTCTAGAGACAGTGTGGTGAGAGCGGCCATGCTGATTGGTCTAGAGACAGTGTGGTGAGAGCGGCCATGCTGATTGGTCTAGAGACAGTGTGGTGAGAGCGGCCATGCTGATTGGTCTAGAGACAGTGTCACTGTGAAAAAGGCAGAAAACAGAGATGTTTGTATCAGAGATGAAGATGCTGAGGATCTCTCTGGGAGTGACCAGGATGGACAGGATCAGAGGAACAGCACATGTTAGAGGTTTTAAAGTCAGAGAGGTCAGACTGAGATGGTTTGGACATGTGCAGAGGAGAGAGAGAGAGTACATCAGAAGAAGGATGCTGGGTTTGGAACCACCAGGAAAGAGGACTAGAGGAAGACCAAAGAGGAGGTTCATGGATACAGTGAAGGAAGACATGAAGATAGTTGGTGTGACTGAAGAGGATCAGAGGTGTCAAAAGTACCAACATTTTCTACTCAAGTAGAAGTATAAATACCGAGTTAAAAAACTACTTTAGTAAAAGTAGAAGTATCAACTCAAGTTTTCTACTTAAGTAAAAGTAAAAAGTAACCTATTTTAAAACTACTTAAAGTAAAAAAAGTAAAAGTAATTTTCAGAAAAAAAGGAATATTGTTAACAAAAGCGTATGAACATATTTTTTAACTATTATCACATGCTTTAAGGAGCAGAAAATATGATAATAACTGAAAGTGTTTTGGTGTTAAACTTTATGAATCAGAAACATTTATTTCTTAATAATCTTTATTGGAAATCGATTAATGAACACAATCAAATGTATTATCATAAGCAGGGCATTATGTAACGTCCCTTCAGCTACCAAGCTTCACTCTGCATCACCTAATTTAACCAACTTCAAGACACAAACACACTCAATGTAAAAAAATAAATAAATAAATAAAAAAAAAAAATGACCAAAAGGCTTTTTCAAGCCTTGAAGGCAGCTAGTTTTCAAAGTTCTTTGAAGCAATACTGAATAGTCTTTGGGAGTGCCACATACAGCCTGCGTGACACCTGGAACCAGCGTTGCCAGGTGGGAGGTGCTGGATTATCGTACTAATGACGTAAAATTATCGTATTTTACAAAAAATATCGTACACCCAGTAAAACCACGCCCATTGACAAAATAACACCCTTTACATGCACTCGTAAGGCAGTGGGAGTGAAGGAAACACACAGGAGGAAAAATCCTTGGATTCTTTTTCTAAAATTTTAAGAACTGTAAAAATGAAAAAGTAACCAGGGAAATAAGATTTTAAAAAACCAGTAGGGGCGGGACCTAGGAGACGGTATATATAAATTTACATATATACATATCTACATATATGTGTACATATAAGGTTTTTTTAATGTTAACCCAAACATCTTCATGATACAAAATCTAAGCGATGTGTAGTTTTAATCTCCTCAGTCAGTCTTTATAAACTAATCAATAACATTTTGGATGCTTTTAAGCACAAATACTTCATCCACTACTATTTATGGATGAATCAGTTCAATTAGCTTTGTTTCTAAAGATAAAATAGTGCGTCACAGATCAAAGTTATTTTTATAAAAATACCATCTACAACATTTTCAGCAAAGACGTTTACAATAACCGCAGACTGAAAATAATAATTAAAAAAAAATTTTCTTTGCTGTTGTTTTTTTAAAAAAATTGATAATTCAATCAAAGTTCAGTGTCGCAGCATCAGAAACACTTTGATTTCCGAGCCCGAGTCTCAAACACGGAAATTGACGTCCCTGCTCTTTAAAAGTTTGTGGGCGGGGCTACCCGCCCCAAAGTAATGATTGACTGGACCTTTCAGCCAATCATTCATCTGTTCCTTTGTTTGATGCATTCAGGGTTCATAAAAAAAAAAAAACTCCGACAAACAGTTGCGGCTTTTTAACGGTGACAAAATGGAGAAAGTAGCGACTACTTTTTACAAAATGAACGAAGTAAAAGTACAGATAATTGCATAAAAAAGTAGTGAGTAAAAGTAAAAAGTAGACAAAAAATAATTACTTCGTTAAAGTAAAGATAACAAGATTTTCTACTTGAGTAAGGTAACGAAGTAGTCTTACTTCGCTACTTGACACCTCTGAAGAGGATGCAGGAGATAGGGTTAGATGGAAGAAACTGACTTGATATGGTGCCCCCTGGAGGGAAATGACGGAAGAAGAATAAGATCTGCGTTCACATATTTTTGTTTTTAAATAAACAGTAAAATCAGCCGTCTCTCTTCTGTCCTGCTTTTAGCAGCTTTTTGTCGGGACAGGTTTTACATGTGAACATGGATTCCATGTGATTAAAAACGGTGACGACAGGAACACGCGTGTGACATTGAGACGAAGCAGGATGAGTTACACGCCGTGTGGTGGAGCACAGGACAGTGGGAAGGTTGGGATTCCAATATAAATGTAAAGTAGTCTGAAAACAGGAGCTGATGTATTTACTCTGAGACGAGCTCACGGAGGAGCACCGCCACTGTATCAACTCACTCCAGCTACTAGATCAGGAGCAACAATAGAAATACAAGCATCCATCCAGGTCTGTTTGTAGTCGGTACTTCATATGGATGAAACGCATAATATTGTTACCTTCTTTATCACCTAACCTCTGATTGGCTGAGTGGAGAATTAAACCATCCCTCTAATTGGGTGTACACTCTGTACATGAACCATCAGATTTAAACCAGTCCCTCTTAAATAGTGCCCTGCTGGGTAGGGAGGGTCATCAATGCCATCTTATCGATACTTTTTAGGATAAAACAAACGATATCGAACGGGCAGCCTTCTGGGTACAGGACGGTCGCCCACCCACGGAGTCATCCTTACCCGTTACCTGTTTAAATTGTTTTAATGCTTTACAGAGATTGGTTAAAGTTGTGGTAGAGACCAGGTGGTGGTGGGCGGCGGGTCACCAGGGTGTGAACCAAGCAGCGCAGCAGTGAGTAACCATTGTGTGTCCCACAGTGTTGGACATGGCGCGCCACGTGCCTCTGTACCGGGCCCTGCTGGAGCTCCTGAGGGCCATCTCAAGCTGCACGGCGCTGGTCCCTCTGCTGCTGCCGCTGTCCGGGGGCCACGACGAGGAGGAAGAGGAGGAACCAGACGGTCAGACCTCTGTAGGAATGCTGCTGGCAAAGATGAAGACTTGTGTGGACACCTACACGAACCGGCTCAGGTAGGAGCAGAGTGTGTGTGTGTGTCTGTGTCTGTGTGTGTGTGTCCCTGATCTCCTGGCTGTCATTGCTCTGAAGGTTTTCAGGGACACTGGATGTTTTATCTCTCCATTGAGGAGGAACAGCCCCCCTCGTCCTCTCCTCTCTCCCTCTGACCGAGTAGCTCCCCCGCCTCGCCTCCCCCCGCCATCATCTCCGTGGCTGATGGATGACGTATCCCAGCATGCATTAGAAACACTGAGGTCACCATCATCACGACCGTGTCCCAAACACACCGTAAATTAAACCAGCCTGTAACGAATGGAGCTGGGCAATGCCCACAAAATAACACCTCACAGATTTTTACAGGAACGTCTAGTTATATCGTCCATTCTGATTGGCTGCAGGTTGAGCCCACAGCTATAACCAGCGTTTCTTCAGGGTAACTTTAACAACAAGCCTGGTGAATCAGAAGCAACCATGTAAGATTTTGGCTACGCGTCCATTCATTTTGGAAAACGTCCACCTTTTAGGTGTTTCTCTTAACTTCAGTACTTCAACTGGCAATGCCAGCCTTTCAATACCTGATCCCGTCAGACCTCAAAAGCTAAGCAGGCTGGGCCTGGGCAGTACATGGATGGGAGACAGCTGGAACCCCTGGTACTCCAGTGGGACGCTCAGACCCCTGGTACTCCAGTGGGACGCTCAGACCCCTGGTACTCCAGTGGGACGCTCAGACCCCTGGTACTCCAGTGGGACGCTCGGACCCCTGGTACTCCAGTGGGACGCTCGGACCCCTGGTACTCCAGTGGGACAATCGGACCCCTGGTACTCCAGTGGGACGCTCAGACCCCTGGTACTCCAGTGGGACGATCGAACCCCTGGTACTCCAGTGGGACACTCGGACCCCTGGTACTCCAGTGGGACGATTGGACCCCTGGTACTCCAGTGGGACACTCGGACCCCTGGTACTCCAGTGGGACGATTGGACCCCTGGTACTCCAGTGGGACACTCGGACCCCTGGTACTCCAGTGGGACGATCGAACCCCTGGTACTCCAGTGGGACGATTGGACCCCTGGTACTCAAGTGAGACGATCGAACCCCTGGTACTCCAGTGGGACACTCGGACCCCTGGTACTCCAGTGGGACGATTGGACCCCTGGTACTCCAGTGGGACACTCGGACCCCTGGTACTCCAGTGGGACGATCGAACCCCTGGTACTCCAGTGGGACACTCGGACCCCTGGTACTCCAGTGGGACGATTGGACCCTTGGTACTCCAGTGAGACGATCGAACCCCTGGTACTCCAGTGGGACGATCGAACCCCTGGTACTCCAGTGGGACAATCGAACCCCTGGTACTCCAGTGAGACGATCGAACCCCTGGTACTCCAGTGGGACGATCGGACCTCTGGTACTCCAGTGGGACGATCGAACCCCTGGTACTCCAGTGGGACAATCGAACCCCTGGTACTCCAGTGGGACGGCTGTTGAGAGTAAATTATTGCTGTATCCCTGGGCAAGACACTTCACCCACGTTGCCTAGTCTGGATGGCGTGCGTGGGTGTGTGTGTGTGTGTTATGACTCGTATGGTCTAGGGTTAGGCCGACATGTAGACAGAACCCCAGGAGTAAAACTATCAACTGAAGAAGAAGAAGGGGGTGTTAAAAAAAACTATTTATTTACAATCAAACTTTTACCAAATCTCAACATCTGAAAAGCTTCTTCAGGGAGCGCTGCAGACGGGTCGTCTCTCAGCGTGGCACCAGTCCTTTTGATTCAGCCAACTAGCAATCATCTGTAACTGCCAACAGATGGGAAAGGTTGGGAGCTTAGGTAAGGGAAAAACCAAGAGGGGGACAAAAACAAAACCCAAACACCTCCCGAATGACTTTGCCCATAACAGTGTGATTGGTTGGTGATGGTCAGAGGGGCCGATGGCTTCTGTCAGTCTGCTCCAGGGCAGCGGTGGCAGTAGCTTACCAGTACCTGCTATGGAGTGAAGCATCTTTGAGAGTCCTGAAAAGCACTGTATAAATACAATGCATTATTATTATTATTATTTAACTGGCCCTGCACCAGTCACCAGTTTCTTTCTTCAAACTGGCTCGCTGGGTTCTAAAGGATGCCAACCAGGTCTGAAATCAGTCTAACCCGACGTGTCTCGTGTTCCAGGTCCAAAAAGGATAAGGGCAAAGTGGTGAAGTCCGACGGCTCCGACCCGGAACCAGAAGGTCTAACGCTGCTGGTTCCAGACATCCAGAGGACGGCAGAGATCGTCTACACAGCAACCACCAGCCTGCGTCAGGCCAACCAGGGTACCAGCCTCTACACACACATTGAGGGGTCACAGGGTTCCAGCGCTCACGCTCTCTTTTCCCGCCAACAGAGAAGAAGCAGGTGGAGCATTCCAAGAAGGTGTCGAGTCGACCCAAACCGTTCTCCGTGATCCGCTCGCTGGAGGAGAAGTACGTTGCTGCCATGAAGAAACTGCAGTTTGGTGAGTTACCGTGGCGACGTGAAGATCCTGGTCTCTGTGTTGATGGTTTTCTTCGTGTTGTGTCTTACGTCCAATCCTGGTCTGAGATGAGAAAAAATAAACCAATAAAAACAGTCTAAACCCTCCCCACACACACACACACACACACTTTATGGATCATTGTTGGCATCCTTCTTCAGTTGGCACCTCGTCTGTGCAGCTGAATAACTCTTGCTCTCCGTGTTGAGTCTGTCCCTCCAGTTTTTAGTCCCGTAGTCCCAGGGAGAGCTTTGGCCCAGTGGGATTCCAACCCGGTTCTCCAGGTTGAAAGACGGTCATTCTACCTCCAGGCCAACAACCCCTCGAACCTGTGCCGAGACTGAGAAGCTGAGGCGACCTCCTCATGTGTGAGCCTGTATCTCGGCGTGCCCGGTGCCAGGACCTAATTATTGAACGTATTTCTCATGTAAACATACGATCCTCAGACAGCTGGCACAGTTCTGAGCTCAGGTGACCAACACGTCTGAGTGTGTGACAGATTAAAGTAAAGCTGTTTCTGTTAAACTCAGTGTAAAAACATCCTCTTTTTATTAGGTTTTTTTTTTTTTTTTTTTTTAGTTTGCACTTCCAGTTTTCACCCACGTAGTCCCAGGGAGAGCTTTGGCCCAGTGGGATTCAAACCCGGTTCTCCAGGTTGAAAGATGGTAATTCTACCACTAGGCCAACGCCCCCTCGGACCAAAACATCTTCAAACTAAGAAAACACATATTTATAAACAACATCATTTCTAAACAGTGTCGTCACGTCTCTGAAAGAAGTGCAGGTGTTTTTATAAATAAAAACAAATGATAAACAAACAACAAACAAGCTCCAGAATCACTCTACGGTTCAAACTCTGGAGACGTGGTTAGAGTGGTTAGAGCGTTCGCTCGCGCACCGGAAGTTTGAGGGTTCGCATCCCAGTGAGTTCACGTCTAGGGTCCTTGGAGAAGACACCTAACCCCCCGTTCCTCCCTCCATTGGCGCCATCATAGGTGGCAGCCTGCTGCGGTGTAGGAGTGCGGCACATAAATTTCCCCGGTGAGGGATGAATAGAGAGAGTAAAAAAAAAAACTTCTTAATCCAAGGATTTAAAACAACGACTCTTCCGACAGACCAGTCCCAGACTCATTCTGGTTTCTCATCGTTCTTGTGCGAAAATAAAAACAATCCGACCTTTTTTTTATACATAAGGAAAAAAATTTTATGAACTTTAAGCCAACGTTATTCTTCATCAAATTATTGACCGACTGGGAGTGTTGCTAAGATACGGAGCAGTGGACCCCATTGGGTCGTGGACAGAGTCCTTCAGCTGTGATCTTTAAAAACCTCACTGAAGGACTTTAAACTCAAGAAAAACAGTCGGAAGAAGTTTTCTTTAAAACTTCGAGGGTCTCTTTGATTTTTGTGACGTTCAATATTGTTAAAAACAAAAATACTTTGGTTGTGTTTTCGGCACCGTGAGGAGGTGAAGGAGGAGGAGCTTCGGATCATAAGACACACCTCTAAGGTCCAGAGAGAGTAGAAGCTGCTGTAGTGACTGGGGTTGGTCTGCCTGGCGCAGGTCGTCTTGTTCCGCATGTGGAACTGATAGACTTGAGTTTGAACTCTGCCTCGTGAGCGTGTCTCTTGAAAGAAGAGTCTTTACACAAACACACACACACACACACACACACACACGGTGTGTGACTGGAATTCCAACTATACCCGTAGCACCGTTTTTATTGCTGTTTCTTCTGTGTCTCCTTACGACCAATAAATGTTCACATCTAAGGGGCACCGTCTGTGTTTGAGTCTGTGTGAGACCCACGGGCATCAGGACAGGAGTGCCCATCATGAGTCTGGTTTTATTCCCTCCCACAGACACGTTTGAGATGGTTTCAGAGGACGAAGAGGGCAAGCTGATGTTCAAGGTGAACTACCACTACATGTCTCAGGTGAAAAACGCCAGCGACACAAACAGCGCCGCCCGGTCCCGCCGGCTGGCCCAGGAGGCCGTCACCCTGTCCACGTCCCTGCCTCTGTCCTCCTCCTCCAGCGTCTTCGTCCGCTGCGATGAGGAGAGGCTGGACATCATGAAGGTAAGACCTCCGGCCCTTTCTTTTATGACGTGTCCGTCCGCCGCTTTCCACGCTGATTAATGACCGAGGAGCCCGGCTAAATGTCAGGACGTCTGTGGGGTGGGGCGGGCGGCTGAGGGGGGCACCAGCTGATCTCCATTTGTGTTGTAATTCAGGAACGTTCTCCATCCCAGAAGCAGACTGGGCGTGGCTCGTTTTCCACTCACGTTCACCCTCTCATTCATCTCCCCCTCCCCCGGTTGTCACGACAACCTGTATCCGGGGTCGTTAACCGAAGGTCGCACGAATATTTTATCACCCAACGTTTTAAAAATAGGTCTGTTTATTGATCATTTCAGTTTAATGGTCTCCACTCCTCGTCCAATCATCATCCAGAGCTCAGTCACCAGCTTCATATGTAGTTTTTTTTTTTCCTCCCTCCACCTTCGAGGAGCCCCGATCTCTCCGTTCAGGAGATTTTCCAGAGCTTAGATTCTGATGAAGCGTTACCGTGGGTTTTATTGGATCTCATGTTTTAAACGTGACGCAAACAAGAAGAAAAAAAAGAGCCAGTTTAAAGATTTACATGAGCCTCCTGCCCGAGGGGAGTCGCTCAAAAAGTCCATGTCCAGAGTGGGAAGAGTCAGCTGCTATCCGACCTGCACGCCCCCGAGTCCTGGAGACGTACAGGTCTTGGAGAGATGGAAGGCTGCAGCCGATCATCTTCTCCACAGAGCGCACAAAGCGCTGCAGTCTGTGTTTGTCCCTGGCTGGGGCTCCAGCGTACCACACGGTGATGGAGGAGGCGGGCAGCTTGGCTTTCTTCATCCTCTGCTGGGCCTTTTTGATCAGGGAGCAGATGTACAGCTCCCACTTTAGGTCCTGTGTGATGGTAGTGCCGAGGAAGCAGAAAGAGTCTACAGTGGTGATGGGGGGAATGAGAATCTCCTCTGCACATGTCCAAACCATCTCAGTCTGACCTCTCTGACTTTAAAACCTCTAACATGTTCTCTTCCTCTCAGTGCCACTGTGTCTAGACCAATCAGCATGGCCGCTCTCACCACACTGTCTCTAGACCAATCAGCATGGCCGCTCTCACCACACTGTCTCTAGACCAATCAGCATGGCCGCTCTCACCACACTGTCTGTAGACCAATCAGCATGGCCGCTCTCACCACACTGTCTGTAGACCAATCAGCATGGCCGCTCTCACCACACTGTCTGTAGACCAATCAGCATGGCCGCTCTCACCACACTGTCTGTAGACCAATCAGCATGGCCGCTCTCACCACACTGTCTCTAGACCAATCAGCATGGCCGCTCTCACCACACTGTCTCTAGACCAATCAGCATGGCCGCTCTCACCACACTGTCTCTAGACCAATCAGCATGGCCGCTCTCACCACGGTTTTTTACACTTTCCCTTTCATTTCAGCTGAAACTCTTCTATCACACATCACACCTGATACTTTCCTCCACCCGTTCCAGCCTGCCTGCACACTCTTCTTCACCTCTTTTCCACACTCTCCATTGCTCTGGACTGTTGATCCTAGATACTTAAAATCTTCCACCTTCTTTATCTCTTCTCCTTGTAACCTCACTTTTCCATTTGGATCCCTCTCATTCACACACATGTACTCTGTTTTACTCTGACTAATCTTCAAACCTCCACCTCTCCAGCTTTTCCTCCTCCTCTCACTACAGATCACAATGTCATCTGCAAACATCACTGTCCATGGGGATTCCTGTCTGTCCTCGTCTGTCAGCCTGTCCATCACCATAGCAACAGTCCCACCCCCACACTGAACTCCTCTGTCTCACCTACAGCACACCTCTCCATGTACAGCCCTCACACATTTTCCTGTTATATTTCTTTTCCTGTTACAGGTCAGAAATCTAGTTACCATGGCAACGTGGTTAAAGTTTACCTCACTAAACACCCGTCATGTTTTTCAGGTCCTCATCACAGGCCCGGCTGACACGCCCTACGCCAACGGTTGCTTCGAGTTCGACGTGTACTTTCCACAGGACTACCCCAACTCACCCCCTCTCGTCAACCTGGAGACCACCGGAGGGCACAGCGTTCGCTTTAACCCCAACCTCTACAACGACGGCAAGGTAAGAGGCGGGCCACAGTAATCAGATTACTCTGTGGGCGCACAATGGCACCATGGTAGCAGCAGCTGAGGTGTAGCACCAAAGACGGGACGGGTGACTTTTTTAAGTCTAACTTTTAGCTCCAAACATCCAGACATATGACTCTCGTTACGTCACACCTGATAAGTGTTTGTTCCGTTCCGTCGTCTTCCGCTCATCCGGGACCGGGTCGCAGGGGCAACATCCTCAGACGGGAAGCCCAGGCTTCTCTTACCCCGGCTGCATCCTCCAGCTCACCCAGAAGGATCCCGAGTCGTTCCCAGCCAGCTGTGAGACATAGTCTCTCCAGCAGGTCCGGGGTCTGCCCCTTGGTCTCCTCCTGGTGGGACGTGCCCAAAACACCTCACCAGCGAGGCGCTTGGGGTGCATCCTGACCAGATGCCCGAACCTCCCCATCTGGCTCCTCTCAACTTGGAGGAGGAGCGGTTCTACACCCAGCTCCTCCCGGATGGCAGAGCTCCTCACCCGATCTCTGAGTGAGAGCCCAGCCACCTTGCAGAGGAAGCTCATTTGGCCGCTCGTACCCGCGATCTCATTTCTTGGTCACCACCCACAGCTGGTTATCATGGTGAGGGTAGGAACGTAGATCCTGGTTACCATGGTGAGGGTAGGAACGTAGATCCTGGTTACCATGGTGAGGGTAGGAACGTAGATCCTGGTTACCATGGTGAGGGTAGGAACGTAGATCCTGGTTACCATGGTGAGGGTAGGAACGTAGATCCTGGTTACCATGGTGAGTAGGAATGTAGATCCTGGTTACCATGGTGAGGGTAGGAACGTAGATCCTGGTTACCATGGTGAGGGTAGGAACGTAGATCCTGGTTACCATGGTGAGAGTAGGAACGTAGACCCTGGTTACCATGGTGAGAGTAGGAACGTAGATCCTGTTTACCAAGGTGAGGGTAGGAATGTAGATCCTGGTTACCATGGTGAGGGTAGGAATGTAGATCCTGGTTACCATGGTGAGAGTAGGAACGTAGATCCTGTTTACCAAGGTGAGGGTAGGAATGTAGATCCTGGTTACCATGGTGAGGGTAGGAACGTAGATCCTGGTTACCATGGTGAGGGTAGGAACGTAGATCCTGGTTACCATGGTGAGAGTAGGAACGTAGATCCTGTTTACCAAGGTGAGGGTAGGAATGTAGATCCTGGTTACCATGGTGAGGGTAGGAATGTAGATCCTGGTTACCATGGTGAGGGTAGGAACGTAGATCCTGGTTACCATGGTGAGGGTAGGAATGTAGATCCTGGTTACCATGGTGAGGGTAGGAACGTAGATCCTGGTTACCATGGTGAGGGTAGGAATGTAGATCCTGGTTACCATGGTGAGGGTAGGAATGTAGATCCTGGTTACCATGGTGAGGGTAGGAACGTAGATCCTGGTTACCATGGTGAGGGTAGGAACGTAGATCCTGGTTACCATGGTGAGGGTAGGAACGTAGATCCTGGTTACCATGGTGAGGGTAGGAACGTAGATCCTGGTTACCATGGTGAGGGTAGGAACGTAGATCCTGGTTACCATGGTGAGGGTAGGAATACCTCCATGTGTTTCCCACACTGTGTCACACACTGCACACCACGGGATGAGCGAGCTGGACTGGATTCAGGGTTTAACGATGTTTTTCTGTTGTATGAAATGTTTTCCAGGTGTGTTTAAGTATCCTGAACACCTGGCACGGACGACCTGAGGAGAAGTGGAACCCTCACACCTCCAGCTTTCTACAGGTGAGGGGTCGGAGCGTCGCTCACACTCTGACAGCGGACCCGCTGCTCAGATCGGAGATCATGATATGAGTCGTGTGTGTTCCTCTCCATCCTCAGGTGCTCGTCTCGGTCCAGTCCCTCATCCTGGTGGCGGAGCCTTACTTTAACGAACCGGGCTACGAGCGCTCCCGGGGAACGCCCAGCGGCACCCAGAGCTCCCGCGAGTACGACGGGAACATCCGGCAGGCCACGGTGAAGTGGGCCATGCTGGAGCAGATGCGCAACCCGTCTCCCTGCTTCAAAGAGGTAGGAGGTCACAGGGAGCACATCCCGTAGGGGGCGCTGTGGTGTTAGGACTGAGTGAACCCGGGTTGTTTTTGTTTCAGGTGATCCACAAACATTTTTACCTGAAGAGAACGGAGATCATGTCCCAGTGCGAGGAGTGGATCTCTGACATCCAGCAGTACAGCAGCGACAAGCGGGTCGGACGGACCATGTCCCATCACGCCGCTGCCCTCAAGGTAAAACAGCAAGCAGCCAATCAGACGTCACCATCAAAAATGTCTTTTTAAAAACCATCGTAAATAAAGTCAAATGTCGCCGTTTTATGACGAGGTGGAGCTGTAGAGGAGGGGGAGGGGGTTCTTTGGGCATGCTCAGAAGAGCTCAGCAGCTCATCTCGATGGGGGGAGTCGCTCAGTTCGATCGAGCCATGGGGGCGGAGTTTGGTTACGTCGTGCTGAGCCTCTCATGGATGGAGAGAGAAGCTGGAAGGGAGGGGGAGGGAATCATGAGTTCTGAGCATGCTCAGAAGAGCCGAGCCTCACATCTCGACGGGACACTGGTCCCGATTCGCCCACTGTGGAGCGAGTGATCCTCGGTGCTGCGAGGTCAGACTGTTTCCATAGAAACAAAGAAACAGTCTGATTTATCAGGCTACTGAAAACCAAATTTGTTCATCTATAGTTGGTACTGAACTAATCGGGCAGTTTAGTTCATCAAGGTGTTACAGACGTACAGACGTGCCGTGATGTTGGCGTGTAATGATTTTCTCATGTTTTTGGTGACTGACTCCGCCCCTCTCCGTCTCTCCCCCTGCAGAGACACACGGCCCAGCTCCGTGAGGAGCTGCTAAAGCTCCCCTGCCCGGACGGCCTGGAGCCCGACGCCGACGACTTCTCAGAGAAGAGTTCGTCCCTCATCCTGAAAGACCTCCCCGGTCAGGAAGCAGAAAAGCCGGGGTGCAGCCAGGACGCCAGCGAGGGGCAGCTATGAACCCCCTCCTCTGTAACCCCCTCCCATCCTAACAGAGACTTTGTCCATATTTGTATGTAAAGGAGGCGTGTCGGCCAGAGAGTTTATTTACCTGTAAAAGATTTTGTGAATTAACCACTGATTGGTTCGTTATTCTGTATCATAACCAGGAAAGGAGCGAGAATTATGAGGGAACCGTTTACTGAATGTTTCTGTTTGACCCCTCCCATACACACCGGCTCCCCGCAGACTGCCTGGTAGCCCCTCCAGGGTGTGCATGTGTATGTGTGTTCCTGTGCGTGTGCAACAATCCCCCCCTCGACCCCCTTTCAGTGAGATGCAAAGCTGTGACGTGCCTTTGATCTACACCGTACCACCAAAAAACTTTATTAGAACCTGCTCCTTCGACAGAATCAAGCGGCTTTTTTTATGTTTGAACCGGGATGAACAAAGAAATGCACTTTCTATTTTATTCCACATTCTCCTTTTGCTAGGACATTAAATGGAGCTTCAAACTTCTCAAAGACTGATGGTTTTATTCTTAAAAAAATGATCACCTTCACCATGGTAACCAGGATCTACGTTCTTACCCTCACCATGGTAACCAGGATCTATGTTCTTACCTTCACCATGGTAACCAGGATCTACGTTCTTACCCTCACCATGGTAACCAGGATCTATGTTCTTACCTTCACCATGGTAACCAGGATCTACTATCCTACCCTCACCATGGTAACCAGGATCTGCGTTCTTACCCTCACCATGGTAACCAGGATCTATGTTCTTACCTTCACCATGGTAACCAGGATCTACTATCCTACCCTCACCATGGTAACCAGGATCTACGTTCCTACCCTCACCATGGTAACCAGGATCTATGTTCCTACCCTCACCATGGTAACCAGGATCTACGTTCCTACCCTCACCATGGTAACCAGGATCTACGTTCCTACCCTCACCGTGGTAACCAGGATCTACGTTCCTACCCTCACCGTGGTAACCAGGATCTACGTTCCTACCCTCACCGTGGTAACCAAGATCTACGTTCCTACCCTCACCATGGTAACCAGGATCTACGTTCCTACCCTCACCGTGGTAACCAAGATCTACGTTCCTACCCTCACCATGGTAACCAGGATCTACGTTCAATGAGCTTTATTTAAAAAAAAAATCTCAAATCGCTCCTGATTTGATGTTAAGATTCTTCAATGGGGGGATTCATGTGTCCGTACCTCAGAGAGAGAGAGAGAGCTCCAATCAGCTACCAGGGATGCTGAGTTGGGTGGTTCGGAGCTGGAGCACCAGCTTGGTGGAATAGAGCTAGAGGAGCCGTTGGTGGAACCAATGACGGTTGGATCTACGCTGGTTGGAAGGTGGGTTACCGTGGCAACAATGTTTGGAGCTCCAGTAAATCATGAGATCTTAAACCAGGGGTGTCCAACACACACACAATGCACGCGCACACTCTGAGATCTACCAGTCCACAGACACACATACACACACACACTCATAGATCCACCAGTCTATACACACACACACACACACACACAGTCTGCAGTAAAACTACCCTCACATGTTTCGTTTTTACACAACCGTTAGACATCACACACCCTCAAAACCACACACACAAATAAATTCCTCAATGTCTAACACACAGACACTTTTGTGCGGATGCAGTGCTTCGGGAGGGGCCAAGCAGCAGATGGTGCTTCTCATTGAAAACGGGCATAACAATGTACTTTCATGTCACACACTCCAGTATCACTATAAAAAGCAACTTTCTCCAGGATCTGAATACTTGCTAACATGGCGTCAACGTCACTGAGTTAAAAACACTGACGACTTGTCATTTGATATTTTTTTAGTCCATCTTTTGTTTTGCTTCACTTTTTCACGTCTCTTCTTCTTCTTAAAACGCAACCTAAATGTTCTCATGTCTCAAAAAAAAAAATTGGGGGGAGGTGTTGGCTTAGGTTCTAGGACATTTCAGCCACGGACATTTGGGCCAAAAACCTATTTTATGTAGAAAATTGTGATATTTTATGTAAAACATAGTGATATTTTGTAAATAGCCTAGTTGCAGTTTCACAATTCGTGGAGGACAACTAAACTTGTAAAATATTGTGTAAAATTGTTATTGTGTATTATGTAAAATATGTAAAAAATTTATTGTAAATAAACAGTTGCACTACAGAAAATAATTGGTTTTAGTCATTTTTATCCCATGGCTCATAATAAAAATTCTGATATTTAAAAAAAAAATTGATATTTTATGTAAAAATTTTATCGTAAATAAACAGTTGCACTACAGAAAAATTGCTTTTAGTCTTAAAAATTTTTATCGTGCTTTTAGTCGTTTACATTTTTTTTTATCTTTTTATCTTTTTTTAAATAAACAGTTGCGCCCAGGTTGCAGTTCTTCAAATGTCCGTGGCTGAAATATCCGATCACCGTTGGCTTAATGGTAGAGTGTTTGTCCTTGGAGCAGGGGAAGCTGGTTCGAATCCCACTGAGCCACTTAGGTGTCCCTGGAGCAGACACCCTAACCCCCTAGCTGCTCCCACCATTGGTGCTGGCATGACTGCCTGCTGCGGTGTAATGCAGCTTAGGGATTTCCACATTGTGAGACAAATAAAGGTATTCTTCTTCATGCCAACAGTCAGTGTGGTCGTTAAAAAAAACTTATCTTGAATAAACTTTAAACACTGTTGTTAAATTTTCAATACCAACATCGACTGAAAACATGGTTGGTCTCCTTTAACCCTATAAAGCCCACCCAAAGAAATAAATGTCAGAAAATTCTAATTTTTTGGGAAAATAATTAAATAATAATAATAAAACAAAAAAATTAATAATTAATTAGTTAATCATTAGTAATTAATTAATATTATTAAAAAATTGCGTATCAAATATGATACGTGGGCTTTATAGGGTTAAATAATCAGAACTACAGAACTACAAAAATGGTCATCTTTGATCAGCTACAGAACTACAAACATGGCCTCCTTTTCAAAGCTTCAGAACTACAAACATGGCTTCCTTTGATCGGCTTTAGAAATACAAATATTTCTTTTTTCCACTCGAAGGACTACAAACATGGTCTTTTGTGTTTACGTCACTATTCCCTGTAGCTGTGAGCTCGTGTCTGCGTACCTGACAGAGTTCTACAAGTAAAATTAAATCAAGTAAAAGAAGAAAAAAACGATTTTATTTTTAACATTTTGAAGCTGTTTCACCCACAATGCACCGCGCTGGTGTCATGGCGGCGCCCTGTTTGCGTCACGTGTAGAAATAAAGAGTTTTTTTAATTATTATTTTTATTATTATTTTAATAAAAAAGAATAAGTGTAGATTGTTCTGGGATGTTGATGGAGGTCTCCATCCTGCGGGGCTTCATGACCCCAAACCAAGCTGAAGAATGGAAACAAAGCAGCTGCTTCTCATCAGGTCAGTTTTTATTTACTAATAAAAACATTATAATTAATCAAATGAGTTTTAATCAGATTTAATGTTTACATCCGGCCAGCGGTCGGCGGGGAGAGGCTCGAGAGGAACTCCCGGGAAAAATCAGAAAATTTATATTTGTAACATTTAGAAAATGTTCATAACAATAAACCGATATTTATTTAATCATAAAGAATATCGAATCTTTTAGCGTAAATCGGCTGTTTTTATCTTTTTATTTGACTGAATAAAAATAAAAACAAGTCCGAAAATCCAGCTAATGTTAGCTTAGCTTCAATTTTATCAATGTACAAAAATTCATGGTTTTTAATTAGACTTTTTTTTTTTTAATGATCTTATAATTATCAGTAAATGTCTGATTTGTTAAGAATCTCATGTAAAATTGACATAAATACAGATTAATAACATGTTAATAAAGCTGGTTTATTCATGGTTTTAGTTTGATGTAAACAGAATAAAATAAAAACATTTACAGAAGAAAAAAAAAGTTATTTAAATTTAAAGATTTCATCAACAAAAACTAAAACCAGGAGAACATTAGAACATAAGAGACATAGGAGACATAGGAGAACATAAAAGACTTTGGTTCCACAACGAACAAGATCACGGATACAAGCGGCTGAAATGATCTTCCCTTGCAGGGTGACTGAGCTCTGTCGTAGAGACAGAGGAGCTCAGGCATCGGGAGGAGCTCGGAGTAGAGCTGCTGCTCCTCCAGGTCGAGAGAAACCAGATGGGGTGGTTTGGACATTTCGTTAGGATGCCTTTCTCGCTCCCTGGTTCCGTCCGACCAGGAGGAGACCAAGAGGCAGAACCTGGACCCGCTGGAAAGACTATGTCTCCACAGCTGGGCCAGAAACACCCAATGAGCTGCCAGCATGGCTCCTGATTCAGTCTTCATCTGTTTGAATCTATTTCACACTGCAAAACAAATTCCTTTTTATTTTTAAGTTTATGGGCAGGGGCTGCACGGTGGCCTCACAGCAAGAGGGTCAGGGTGGGGGTGAGGCTTGAAACACTTGACTTTCTGTGTGGAGTTTGCATGTTCTCCCCATGTATGTGTGGGTTTTCTCTGGTCTCCAACCACCCTCCAAAAACATGCATAGTACAGTATTTTCACAACTTAAAGGCACCCCGTATTTAAAGGCACAGTCTCAGTTTTGTGTGCTCTGTATTTAACACACACATAAGGCGCATCTAATGATAGGGCATGGGTTTTATATACATATCCTGTACTACGGACGACCGCCTTACAATAACACACACACAAACAGACAAGTGTGTGTATTTAAAAATAGATCAGGAATAAAACTGAGTTTGTTTGTCTTTATTTAAATATTAGTTACAGTCGTCATAAAGTCATTTATCAAATCCATCCAAGTCCTCATCCTCTGTTTCAGAATCTAACAGCTGCTATAAATCCAACATGGCAGGTTCACTTTCCACGCTGTCAGAGTCACTTTCTGAACCGTGCAGCTCCTCGGAAATGATGCCTGCTTTTGGGAAAGCTCGGACAACAGTGCCAGCAGACACGTTAGCCCGAGCATTTACATGTAACTTGCCTGGTGCTGCCTTCTACCCTTCATGAAGCTGTGGTCTCCTTCGGTCATCCATCGCTCCCACACCACTCGCAGCCTTTCTTTGAACGTCCGGTTCATGCTGATGTCCAGCTGTTGGAGTTCTTTTGTCAAACCTCCTGGAAAAACAGCAAGTGTAGCGTTCATCTGCTTCACTTGTTTTTTTACAACACACATAGGGCACACTGCACGATAGAGCACGCTGCTTATTTTGAAGATAATCTAAGACTTTTATGTGCTCCTTATGGTCGTGAAAATACCGTAGTTTGATTGGCTGTTATAAAATTTCCCCTAGGAACGAGTGTGTGTGGATGGTTGTCTCTGTGTGTGGCCCCTGAACAGACTGGTGACCTGATCGGGTGTATCCTGCCTCTGTGTAATCAGCCAGGATAGACTCCGGTGCCCCCTACAGGCCCGTTAGGAATGAGAGGTTCAGAAGATGAAATAAAACGTTTGTTTTCTTTCAGACTCAGACGTTCTCCTTCGGTTCCTGCTGGACGGAGACTTCCAGGCTGTCCTCTTGAGTCCTCAGATGAAAGAGCTGCTGGACGGCAGCTGGGGGGAGGACGAGGAGTTCCAGGCGTACCTGGAGAGACAGGTCGTCCTCTACCAGAGTGGTGGGTCTGAGGCTGAGCAGGAGAACAGGTATGATGTCACTGGTTATCATCTCCTACATGCTGGATGTTTAAAGTGGTCTTCTACCACAGGGAGGCGCTGCTCTTGGTCCTCGGGGTCTCATGCCTTCACATGTTCGCTCAGAGTAACTGGACCGGACCACCCGTCACGCTCTGTGTCACGGACATGCTGCCCATCGCCGTGACAACGTCTCAGGTACCACAAATAAAAAAAATCCTGATTCGGTCTTTAAATGGTTCTAGACCTGGGGAGGGCGAACTTTTTGATTCGCTAGGTCTGAAATCTAAGCACTTGATGTAACATTTTCTTGTTTTAACATCTAACACGCTTGTTTACGTGTGTGTATTGGCCCTGATGGCTTTCCATATCTGTGCACACTGTTTATTTTGTTGGCGTCACGGAGACACACACATTTTAATGGAGCAGTGTTGTTGTTTTTTCTAGTGACGAAACATCAGAATTAAAGGCAAAATAAAACATTAACAATGTTTATTTATTTAATTTTTTCAAGTTCAGCGGGCCGGATTAAAATGTTTAATGGGCTGGATGTGGCCCGCAGGCCGTGGTTTGCCCATGCCCGGTCTAAATTCATTCATAAAGTTTATTTTAATTTGTAAACTTCCGGTTCTAGACGAGTTTCTCAGGTTCTGGCTGCTGATGAACAAGATCAAAGATTTTGATCCATGACTTCCTTCTAAGGAGGAACGTTCTTCCTCCAAGAATATTTTAGGAGTGAGAATTCTTTGTTACGTATGAAGAAACTCGTCCATGATAGATTCACAGTGTTCCGATCCTGGACACACGCGGTGCCAGGATGTAAACACACACACACACACACACGCTCAACCATTCACTGAATCAATCCCACACCATCATCATGTTCCCTCCACCAGGAACGTCTGCATGAAGCCGTCATGTCCAGCCTCCTCCTGGACGGGGAGTCCGTCTACAGTTTGGTTGTGAATCCTTTGCTGCTCCTGCTGGCTCGGGTCATCCTCACCAAGCTGTCCGCAGAGACAGAGACGCTACAGGTAAGGCTGGATGGATGGAGGGATGGACGGATGGATGGAGGGATGGGTGGATGGATAGATGGATGAAGGGGTGAAGGGGTGGATGGGTGGATGGACGGTGTTTCTCCGTGTATGCTGATGGCATCTCTGTCCTCTGCAGACGGTGTCCTGGTGGACTCTTCGCTGCATCAACCTCCACCAGCAGATCCTGGAGGCCCGATCCCCCGTCCTGCTCAGCGAGGCGCGTTGCTGCATCCAGAAGGGTTCGTTAAATCGATCTTTAATTATTAAATTATTTCTAGTTTCACTTTTTAAATGATGCAAAACAAAAAAAGCAAAGAATTGAAAACACTTTGATCCCTGAAGGTAGAGTTGAGATGATGCCAGATGTTTTTCTAGAACTAGGGTGCCCAACCAGTCACTACTGGTAGCCCTCGGACCCGTGAAATTTGTGTGCTGCACTCCTTACACCGCAGCAGGCTGCCCTTCGACGGCGCCAATGATGGGAGAAACGGGGGTTAGGTGTCTTCTCCAAGGACCCTCGACGTGCTCTCTGTGGGACGCAAACCCGAGACCTTCCGCGCACAAACGCTCTAACTACCGAGCTGCCGTCTCCTCCCGTCTGCCGTCACCCTTTACGTGCGTGTATTGGCCCCGATGGCTTTCCATATCTGTACACATTGTTTATTTTGACAGCGTGGGCATCACAGAGACACACATATTTAAATGGGAGCAGTGTTGGTGTTTCTTTGGCGCCATCTAGTGATGAAACAACAGAATTGCAGGAAAACAAAACATTAGCAATGTTTATTTATTCTATTGTTTTAAGTACCAGCAGCCCAGATAAAAACGTTTAACGGGCCGCATGTGGCCTGCAGGCCGTAGTTTACCCATGCCTGGTCTAGCTGCAAACCTAGTGTTATTGGAGATTTTAGAGTCTGTGACGTGAAAGCACGTTGTCAAGCCTGTTCTTAACGAGCAGCGCCTGCTGCTACTGCGGCCCCTCTCCCTCTTAAAACACAGTGTGTGTGCAGAAAGTGACTGTATAAGTGTGTGAGTGTGTGAGTGAGTGAATGAGAGAGAGGGGGGGAGAGAAAGAGGAAATGTGTGTGTGTGATGACTACTGGTTGTGTAACGACAACAAAAATCTTGTAAGGGTAGTTTTACTGCAGGCTGGAAACGAGCTCTGTGTGGGTGGGTGTGTATGTGTGTGTGTGTGTGTGTGACACTGGTATCTCAGGAGGTTTGATACTTAAAGTAGATCTTGGGCCACATAAGGTTGGACCCCCCTCTGGTTTAAAAGCTGCATCTGATACATTTGTTGTAGAATTTCGATCAGAGTTTGTTTACGTTTTTTTATCAACGAGGCTCAAAATTATAATAAAGTTCAAACTTGTGTAAAAAGAGGAAATGATGAGTTTTATTTTCTGTTCTTTTATTTTGATAGGTTTAGAACAGGAAGTGGTGGATGGTAGTAGGATTCCATCCATCGGTGTAAACACAAACACACCAGTGTCTCACTTGTACCTTTTCTACCCGCGCCCTCCTGTTGGTCGTTAGAAAAATCCATGAATAAGTGGCATCATGGAAAAAAAGTCTCAGGTTACACACCAGAAATTCCATTCTGTCGTCTTCCGCTTATCCAGGGCCGGGTCGCGGGGGCAACAGCCTCTGACGGGAAGCCCAGGCTTCTCTCTCCCCGGCTGCATCCTCCATCTCACCTGGGAGGAACCCGAGTCGTTCCCCACCCAGCTGTGAGACATAGTCACTCCAGCGGGTCCGGATCTGCCTCTTGGTCTCCTCCTGGTGGGACGTGCCTGAACAACTTCAACAGCGAGGCGCTCGGGAGGCAGCCTAACCAGATGCCTGTACCACCCCATCTGGCTCCTCTCGACCTGGAGGAGGAGCGGCTCGACACCGAGCTCCTCCCGGATGGCAGAGCTCCTCACCCGATCTCTGAGTGAGAGCCCAGCCACCCTGCGGGGAAGCTCATTTTGGAAATTCCACCATCAAATAAAACCATTCAGCCATTTTGTTTGTTGCCATGGTGATATCATAGTCTTTGTGTCATGTGGTTGACATCTGATTTCTGATTGGTTCCAGTGTTAGAACGTGATTCTGTGATTTCGGAGGAGATAAATCTGTGGATCCAGCTCCACCTGGAGTGTGTGTACACGTATCTGACGTACTACGAGTACCAAGCAGCGAAGGATCACATCAGCAGAGCCCGGACGCTGTGTGGTCTCACCGTCAACTTCACCGGTATGTTAATGAAGCCTAGCGGCTGGTGGACCCTCACACTGACCCCCCCGCCGGTTACCTTCCAGGTGCTCTGGGGAAGAGGACTCGCTTCCAGCAGAACTTTCTGGCTCAGTTAATCGTGGACGTGAGACGAGAAAAAGAACCGGATCAGAGTCTGATAGAAACTAGTCCCACCCCCACGCCGCAGGACCAGCTGCCCAAAGTAAGAACCCCTCCTTTAGACTCACAGTGTGGGTAATGAGAAAAAAAAGAAGGGCTTGTTTCTGATTGGAGGAGTTTTCCTCCAATGGGAGACCTCTGTAGTTTGGTATCCATGACGATAGGACCGTGTGTGTGTGTGTGTGTGCGTGTGTGTGTGTGTGTGTTTTTAGGACTACAGTCTTGGAGATGACACCATTCTAGACCAGATCAGTTTAGCAGAACCAGACCAGTTCCAGATGCCCGACCTTCGGGTGGAGGAGCAGCTCTTACTGCTGGGAGTCTGGTGAGTCCGTCACCGTAACGTACCGTTATTATTCGACCACACACACACACACACACACACACACACACACACACACACACCTGATTCTCATTAAAAATTTGACCTAAAGAATGAGATTGCGGATACAAGCAGGTGAAATGAGCTTCCTCTGCAGGGTGGCTGGGCTCTCACTCAGAGATCGGGTGAGGAGCTCTGCCATCCGGGAGGAGCTCGGTGTCGAGCCGCTCCTCCTCCAGGTTGAAAGGAGCCAGATGGGGTGGTTCAGGCATCTGGTCAGGATGCCCCCTGAGCGCCTCGCTGGTGAGGTGTTTCGGGCACGTCCTACCGGGAGGAGACCAAGAGGCAGACCCCGGACCCGCTGGAGAGACTATGTCTCACAGCTGGCTGGGGAACGACTCGGGATCCTCCCGGGTGAGCTGGAGGATGCAGCTGGGGTGAGAGAAGCCTGGGTTTCCCGTCTGAGGCTGTTGCCACCGGCGACCCGGCCCCGGATAAGCGGAAGATGACGGAACAGAACAGTATAAAATTTTGTTTAGCTGTTTCTCGTCTTCGACCAGAGGGGCGGAGCTACGGAAGCGGTAACCAATGAGGCTGATGACACGTTTAATTATTGAATACCATTTCCTTAAACACACCTCTGCAGTAATGTGGATACTGTTACTAAAAATAGTACCCAGGGTCCCGGGAGGCGTGGCCCAGTGGTAGAATTTCTACCTTTCGACCAGGAAATCCTGGTTCGATTCCAACTGGGCCCAAGCCATCACTGGGACTACCTGACTAAAGGAAACAAAAGATAGAAAAAAAAAAGATGGCAAAAATAGACCCTCTGCGTTTTGTGGGCGGAGCCATGTGGATTCATTCAATGTTTTGTGTTTATTTTCATCAGTGTCTTCGACTAATGAGTCATAATAATATCCTCATGTCACCTAGACCCTCGTTTAACACGCACCCAAACTTAGAGCTCTTTTTTAGGTTGAAAATTTTGTATGTTTGACTCGAATAAAAACAAAAGTTTGTTACAAACTAAAGTAATTATAAAACCTCAAGATTTTTGACAGTAAAATTTTACAGGTTAAAATATTTAAGAATGTATTAATAACAGAAGAAATGAGTCGGTGTTCTTAACGAAGCGATCCTCACCATAACTCCATCTCTGGGTTCCTCTCTCCAGTACAGATTACCAGAAGAACAATCCTGTCCATAAACTGACGGAGGAGGAGCTGCTGGCCTTCACCTCAGTAAGTTTAATCCACCCTCACCGGGTGAACAGGCTGGTTCATGAAGCTTCTAAAACCATAGAGGTGATCTGTTAAACATGAAACCTACCAGTCCGTTCCAAAGTCTTCACCTTATCCAGGGTGGGTCGAGAGGGCAACAGCCTCAGACAAGAAGCCCAGGGTTCTCTCAACCCGGCTGCATCTTCCACCTCACCAAAAGGATTCATGTGGCATACCAGGGTGACGGTAGTAACGTAAATCTTGGTTACCATGGTGAGGGTAGCAACGTAGATCCTGGTTACCATGGTGAGGGTAGGAACGTAGATCCTGGTTACCATGGTGAGGGTAGGAACATAGATCCTGGTTACCATGGTGAGGGTAGGAACGTAGATCCTGGTTACCATGGTGAGGGTAGGAACGTAGATCCTGGTTACCATGGTGAGGGTAGGAACGTAGATCCTGGTTACCATGGTGAGGGTAGGAACGTAGATCCTGGTTACCACGGTGAGGGTAGGAACGTAGATCCTGGTTACCATGGTGAGGGTAGGAACGTAGATCCTGGTTACCATGGTGAGGGTAGGAACGTAGATCCTGGTTACCACGGTGAGGGTAGGAACGTAGATCCTGGTTACCATGGTGAGGGTAGGAACGTAGATCCTGGTTACCATGGTGAGGGTAGGAACATAGATCCTGGTTACCATGGTGAGGGTAGGAACGTAGATCCTGGTTACC
The DNA here is from genome assembly GCA_902685375.1 of Neostethus bicornis. NCBI lineage: Eukaryota > Metazoa > Chordata > Actinopteri > Atheriniformes > Phallostethidae > Neostethus > Neostethus bicornis. The sequence goes on from LR738548.1 coordinate 2,750,633, forward strand.
ATGGTGAGGGTAGGAACGTAGATCCTGGTTACCATGGTGAGGGTAGGAACGTAGATCCTGGTTACCATGGTGAGGGTAGGAACGTAGATCCTGGTTACCATGGTGAGGGTAGGAACGTAGATCCTGGTTACCACGGTGAGGGTAGGAACGTAGATCCTGGTTACCATGGTGAGGGTAGGAACGTAGATCCTGGTTACCATGGTGAGGGTAGGAACGTAGATCCTGGTTACCATGGTGAGGGTAGGAACGTAGATCCTGTTACCATGGTGAGGGTAGGAACGTAGATCCTGTTACCATGGTGAGGGTAGGAACATAGATCCTGGTTACCATGGTGAGGGTAGGAACGTAGATCCTGTTACCATGGTGAGGGTAGGAACGTAGATCCTGGTTACCATGGTGAGGGTAGGAACGTAGATCCTGGTTAACATGGTGAGGGTAGGAACGTAGATCCTGGTTACCATGGTGAGGGTAGGAACGTAGATCCTGGTTACCATGGTGAGGGTAGGAACGTAGATCCTGGTTACCACGGTGAGGGTAGGAACGTAGATCCTGGTTACCACGGTGAGGGTAGGAACGTAGATCCTGGTTACCACGGTGAGGGTAGGAACGTAGATCCTGGTTACCATGGTGAGGGTAGGAACGTAGATCCTGGTTACCATGGTGAGGGTAGGAACGTAGATCCTGTTACCATGGTGAGGGTAGGAACGTAGATCCTGTTACCATGGTGAGGGTAGGAACATAGATCCTGGTTACCATGGTGAGGGTAGGAACGTAGATCCTGTTACCATGGTGAGGGTAGGAACGTAGATCCTGGTTACCATGGTGAGGGTAGGAACGTAGATCCTGGTTACCATGGTGAGGGTAGGAACGTAGATCCTGGTTAGCATGGTGAGGGTAGGAACGTAGATCCTGTTACCATGGTGAGGGTAGGAACGTAGATCCTGTTACCATGGTGAGGGTAGGAACGTAGATCCTGGTTACCATGGTGAGGGTAGGAACGTAGATCCTGGTTACCATGGTGAGGGTAGGAACATAGATCCTGGTTACCATGGTGAGGGTAGGAACGTAGATCCTGTTACCATGGTGAGGGTAGGAACGTAGATCCTGGTTACCATGGTGAGGGTAGGAACGTAGATCCTGGTTACCATGGTGAAGGTAGGAACATAGATCCTGGTTACCATGGTGAGGGTAGGAACGTAGATCCTGGTTACCATGGTGAGGGTAGGAACGTAGATCCTGGTTACCATGGTAAGGGTAGGAACGTAGATCCTGTTACCATGGTGAGGGTAGGAACGTAGATCCTGTTACCATGGTGAGGGTAGGAACGTAGATCCTGTTACCATGGTGAGGGTAGGAACATAGATCCTGGTTACCATGGTGAGGGTAGGAACGTAGATCCTGTTACCATGGTGAGGGTAGGAACGTAGATCCTGGTTACCATGGTGAGGGTAGGAACGTAGATCCTGGTTACCATGGTGAGGGTAGGAACGTAGATCCTGGTTACCATGGTAAGGGTAGGAACGTAGATCCTGTTACCATGGTGAGGGTAGGAACGTAGATCCTGGTTACCATGGTGAGGGTAGGAACGTAGATCCTGGTTACCATGGTGAGGGTAGGAACGTAGATCCTGGTTACCATGGTGAGGGTAGCAACGTAGATCCTGGTTACCATGGTGAGGGTAGGAACGTAGATCCTGTTACCATGGTGAGGGTAGGAACGTAGATCCTGTTACCATGGTGAGGGTAGGAACATAGATCCTGGTTACCATGGTGAGGGTAGGAACGTAGATCCTGTTACCATGGTGAGGGTAGGAACGTAGATCCTGGTTACCATGGTGAGGGTAGGAACGTAGATCCTGGTTACCATGGTGAGGGTAGGAACATAGATCCTGGTTACCATGGTGAGGGTAGGAACGTAGATCCTGGTTACCATGGTGAGGGTAGGAACGTAGATCCTGGTTACCATGGTGAGGGTAGGAACGTAGATCCTGGTTACCACGGTGAGGGTAGGAACGTAGATCCTGGTTACCACGGTGAGGGTAGGAACGTAGATCCTGGTTACCACGGTGAGGGTAGGAACGTAGATCCTGGTTACCATGGTGAGGGTAGGAACGTAGATCCTGGTTACCATGGTGAGGGTAGGAACATAGATCCTGGTTACCATGGTGAGGGTAGGAACGTAGATCCTGTTACCATGGTGAGGGTAGGAACGTAGATCCTGGTTACCATGGTGAGGGTAGGAACGTAGATCCTGGTTAGCATGGTGAGGGTAGGAACGTAGATCCTGTTACCATGGTGAGGGTAGGAACGTAGATCCTGTTACCATGGTGAGGGTAGGAACGTAGATCCTGGTTACCATGGTGAGGGTAGGAACGTAGATCCTGGTTACCATGGTGAGGGTAGGAACATAGATCCTGGTTACCATGGTGAGGGTAGGAACGTAGATCCTGTTACCATGGTGAGGGTAGGAACGTAGATCCTGGTTACCATGGTGAAGGTAGGAACATAGATCCTGGTTACCATGGTGAGGGTAGGAACGTAGATCCTGGTTACCATGGTGAGGGTAGGAACGTAGATCCTGGTTACCATGGTGAGGGTAGGAACGTAGATCCTGTTACCATGGTGAGGGTAGGAACGTAGATCCTGTTACCATGGTGAGGGTAGGAACATAGATCCTGGTTACCATGGTGAGGGTAGGAACGTAGATCCTGGTTACCATGGTGAGGGTAGGAACGTAGATCCTGGTTACCATGGTGAGGGTAGGAACGTAGATCCTGGTTACCATGGTAAGGGTAGGAACGTAGATCCTGTTACCATGGTGAGGGTAGGAACGTAGATCCTGGTTACCATGGTGAGGGTAGGAACGTAGATCCTGGTTACCATGGTGAGGGTAGGAACGTAGATCCTGTTACCATGGTGAGGGTAGGAACGTAGATCCTGGTTACCATGGTGAGGGTAGGAACGTAGATCCTGGTTACCATGGTGAGGGTAGGAACGTAGATCCTGGTTACCATGGTGAGGGTAGGAACGTAGATCCTGTTACCATGGTGAGGGTAGGAACGTAGATCCTGGTTACCATGGTGAGGGTAGGAACGTAGATCCTGGTTACCATGGTGAAGGTAGGAACATAGATCCTGGTTACCATGGTGAGGGTAGGAACGTAGATCCTGGTTACCATGGTGAAGGTAGGAACGTAGATCCTGGTTACCATGGTGAGGGTAGGAACGTAGATCCTGGTTACCATGGTGAGGGTAGGAACGTAGATCCTGTTACCATGGTGAGGGTAGGAACATAGATCCTGGTTACCATGGTGAGGGTAGGAACGTAGATCCTGTTACCATGGTGAGGGTAGGAACGTAGATCCTGGTTACCATGGTGAGGGTAGGAACGTAGATCCTGTTACCATGGTGAGGGTAGGAACGTAGATCCTGGTTACCATGGTGAGGGTAGGAACGTAGATCCTGGTTACCATGGTGAAGGTAGGAACATAGATCCTGGTTACCATGGTGAGGGTAGGAACGTAGATCCTGGTTACCATGGTGAGGGTAGGAACGTAGATTGACTGGTAAATCAAGAACTCTGCTTCTTCTCGGCTCAGCGCTTTCTTCCTCATTCCGGACCGATGCATCGTCCTGATTATTGCAGACGCTGCACCGATCCGGATCGGTTTATAATAATAAACCATGTCCTGTAGAACGGGGTGGGGATGGTTCATCCATCCATCCCCACCCCGTTCATGTCTGACTCTGAGGTTCCAGATGCTGCTTCTCTGCAGATGTTTGCTGTGTTTTATTCACCGTTTGATGAATGACTGCATCGTTAGGATCGTTTACTGTTCCTCTAACGACTCCAGGAAGACTAGCTCTGCATCTTCATTACAGTTTGTTTATCTCACCTGTGACCATGGATCACTTTCACGATGCCGTGTACGAAGCATGAAGACCATCTGATGAAGAGACTCTGCTGCTTTTAATCAAACCATCTAACGCTGTGCCAGCTATTATCCATCCCATAATCACCCTGCTCGCAGATAACGAGCCCTGCCTTTAATAGCTTTAATAATTAGCTGTTCTCACTGAAGCCTGATGCTTTATTTCCCAGAAGCTGAGGCCAGCAGGAGAGACCCTCGCTCGCTCTGAAGCTCCTGACGTTAGAGAGAATGAATGTTTGTTAATCAGAGTGAAATCCGTCCCTTGTTCAGAACGAATCCTGACCTTTAACCTACGTGTCCCCCTCTTTTCATCAGACCATTTTGTCTCAGAGGAAGTTCTGGGCGGTGACGGTGACCACGTTGTGTCTGAGGGCCAAACTGGAAAAAGAAAAGTCTCGCTGTGTGGAAAGAGCCATGCTCCAAACGCAGGTAGGTTCTTGTTTAAAACCGGACGTGACGTCATGAACCATGTCTGTCGTGTTCCTTTCAGGCCCTCGTTGACCACTTTGAAGACAAGAGCTGTCCGGTTACTGAACGCCTCAAAGGTTTCTACGGGTGTCAGGTGCCGCCCAGATGGGCTTTACAGGTAACACACCACACGTTACGGAACACACAGACACAGCTCTACGGCAGCTGTGTGTGGTAGAAACCATCCCTGGTAGTACGTCATCTTTAAACCGCTCGTTTCACCACATGCTCTGCTGACCGTGGGATGAGCTACTCGAGGTCCATCAGATCATCACTGATCTGTTCAGATTGATCTAAGAACATCACGTCCAATCACAAACCAGAATGGAATGATTGGTCAAATAAAGTATCCGCCCACTTTGGATGGAGTGAAGGGGAATGTTAGAAGGTCAGACTGTTTCCATGGAGATAAAGTCTAACATCCAAACGGCTCCCTGAGAAGACGGATCTGTCTCCGTCCGACCAGCCGAGTAATAACTGATAAGAGCAATAAAAGAGAAGATGGCCGCCTGGGGACCTCCGCACGAGAGAGGAGGAGGAGGGGGGGGAGTGATCAAGGTCTTCTACTTAATGAGAAAGTCTTTCTGTATCTTTATGGTCATTTTTCTGCTTCACACACACACACACACACACACACTCAGCTCTGTAATGACCAGCCTAAAGGTTCCATCTGGTGTAGAATCACCTTTTCAGCAGCTCTTATCTTCCACTGGTGACGTGTGGGCGGGTCTTTTATTTTGTCATGAAGGTGGTCTTTAGTTGGGTGAGGTGTCTGTGTGTGTGTGTGTGTGTGTGTGTGTGTGTGTGTAGGACCCTCCAGCTCACCTCCAGCTCACCTGGAAGAACTTGTTTTAGTAACCAGTGGTTCTCCACCAGTATCGTCTCGTCCTTCTTTGACCACTTGATTTACGGAGTAGGAAACACAGACTGGTGCTTTGCTCCGCCTCTCGCTCCTCCCCCTCTTTACTGCTGCGGTTCACCCGCTCTACAGGAAGTGACATACTGACTGAAAACCGTTTCCTGGACGTCAGCGGGCGTTTACCTCATTAAACACCGAAAAAAAGATGGCCGTATCAACTCGTGTAACGACACCATTAATAATAATAGTCATACTTTATTGATCCTCAACGGGAAAATTACTGTGCAGCATTACACCACAGCAGGCAGCCATGATGGGACCAATAGTGTGAGTAACAGGGGTTAGGTGTCTTCTCCAGTGTCACTTCAGCATGGACACAGTGGGAATCTAACTGGCAACGCCTCAGTCCAAAGACAGCCTTTCTATCACTGAGCTATGCCTCCCCAAAAACACAATGTGGTCGTGCTTCGTGCTTTTGAGTCCAACGCAATATAAATGTGCTCGTTACCACGGTAACCCACGTTCCGCCTTGGAGTGCCACCAGGTGTGTTCCACCAGGTGGCTGTCCAGCTCCACCCCACCCATCTCTGCCCCACCTAGCAGCTGTTCTGAAGCTGTTTAGATGAACTGTTTGGAGGTACCTGTCTGTACCCGTCTGGTCTTCACGTCTTACCGTTTCCAGATTTCAGCTTGTGAGTTTTCTTAGAGATCTAAACGTCTCCACCACGTTCAGAAACGTCTTGATTCATTAGATACTGGTGTTCCGTTCCGTCATCTTCCGCTTGTTCCGGTCGCGGGGGCAACAGCCTCAAACGGGGAGCCCAGGCTGCATCCTCCAGCTCACCCGGAAGGATCCCGAGTCATTCCCCGGCCAGCTGTGAGACATGGTCTCTCCAGCAGGACCGGGGTCTGCCCCTTGGTCTCCTCCCAGTGAGACGTGCCCGAAACACCTCACCCGCGAGGCGCTCGGGGGGCATCCTGACCAGATGCCCGAACTACCCCATCTGGCTCCTCTCTACCTGGAGGAGGAGCGGCTCGACACTGAGCTCCTCCCGGATGGCAGAGCTCCTTACCCGATCTCTGAGTGAGAGCCCAGCCACCCTGCAGAAGAAGCTCATTTCGGCTGCTTGTACCCGGTTGTACCCGGGTAGGAACGTAGATCCTGGTTACCAGGGTGAGGGTAGGAACGTAGATCCTGGTTACCATGGTGAAGGTAGGAACGTAGATCCTGGTTACCATGGTGAAGGTAGGAACGTAGATCCTGGTTACCATGGTGAAGGTAGGAACGTAGATCCTGGTTACCATGGTGAAGGTAGAAACGTAGATCCTGGTTACCATGGTGAGGGTAGGAACGTAGATCCTGGTTACCATGGTGAAGGTAGGAACGTAGATCCTGGTTACCATGGTGAAGGTAGGAACGTAGATCCTGGTTACCATGGTGAAGGTAGAAACGTAGATCCTGGTTACCATGGTGAGGGTAGGAACATAGATCCTGGTTACCATGGTGAGGGTAGGAACGTAGATCCTGGTTACCATGGTGAGGGTAGGAACGTAGATCCTGGTTACCATGGTGAGGGTAGGAACGTAGATCCTGGTTACCATGGTGAGGGTAGGAACGTAGATCCTGGTTACCATGGTGAGGGTAGGAACATAGATCCTGGTTACCATGGTGAGGGTAGGAACGTAGATCATGGTTACCATGGTGAGGGTAGGAACGTAGATCCTGGTTACCATGGTGAGGGTAGGAACGTAGATCCTGGTTACCATGGTGAGGGTAAGAACGTAGATCCTGGTTACCATGGTGAGGGTAGGAACGTAGATCCTGGTTACCATGGTGAGAGTAGGAACGTAGATCCTGGTTACCATGGTGAGGGTAGGAACATAGATCCTGGTTACCATGGTGAGGGTAGGAACGTAGATCATGGTTACCATGGTGAGAGTAGGAACGTAGACCCTGGTTACCATGGTGAGGGTAGGAACGTAGATCATGGTTACCATGGTGAGGGTAGGAACGTAGATCATGGTTACCATGGTGAGAGTAGGAACGTAGATCCTGGTTACCATGGTGAGAGTAGGAACGTAGATCCTGGTTACCATGGTGAGGGTAGGAACGTAGATCCTGGTTACCATGGTGAGAGTAGAAACGTAGATCCTGGTTACCATGGTGAGGGTAGGAACGTAGATCCTGGTTACCATGGTGAGGGTAGGAACGTAGATCCTGGTTACCATGGTGAGGGTAGGAACGTAGATCCTGGTTACCATGGTGAGAGTAGAAACGTAGATCCTGGTTACCATGGTGAGGGTAGGAACGTAGATCCTGGTTACCATGGTGAGGGTAGGAACGTAGATCCTGGTTACCATGGTGAGGGTAGGAACGTAGATCCTGGTTACCATGGTGAGGGTAGGACCGTAGATCATGGTTACCATGGTGAGAGTAGGAACGTAGATCCTGGTTACCATGGTGAGAGTAGGAACGTAGATCCTGGTTACCATGGTGAGGGTAGGAACGTAGATCCTGGTTACCATGGTGAGAGTAGAAACGTAGATCCTGGTTACCATGGTGAGGGTAGGAACGTAGATCCTGGTTACCATGGTGAGGGTAGGAACGTAGATCCTGGTTACCATGGTGAGGGTAGGAACGTAGATCCTGGTTACCATGGTGAGGGTAGGACCGTAGATCATGGTTACCATGGTGAGAGTAGGAACGTAGATCCTGGTTACCATGGTGAGGGTAGGAACGTAGATCCTGGTTACCATGGTGAGGGTAGGAACGTAGATCCTGGTTACCATGGTGAGAGTAGGAACGTAGATCCTGGTTACCATGGTGAGAGTAGAAACGTAGATCCTGGTTACCATGGTGAGGGTAGGAACGTAGATCATGGTTACCATGGTGAGAGTAGGAACGTAGATCCTGGTTACCATGGTGAGAGTAGAAACGTAGATCCTGGTTACCGTGGTGAGGGTAGGAACGTAGATCCTGGTTACCATGGTGAGGGTAGGAACGTAGATCCTGGTTACCATGGTGAGGGTAGGAACGTAGATCCTGGTTACCATGGTGAGGGTAGGAACGTAGATCCTGGTTACCATGGTGAGGGTAGGAACGTAGATCCTGGTTACCATGGTGAGGGTAGGAACGTAGATCCTGGTTACCATGGTGAGGGTAGGAACGTAGATCCTGGTTACCATGGTGAGGGTAGGAACGTAGATCCTGGTTACCATGGTGAGGGTAGGAACATAGATCCTGGTTACCATGGTGAGGGTAGGAACGTAGATCATGGTTACCATGGTGAGGGTAGGAACGTAGATCCTGGTTACCATGGTGAGGGTAGGAACGTAGATCCTGGTTACCATGGTGAGGGTAAGAACGTAGATCCTGGTTACCATGGTGAGGGTAGGAACGTAGATCCTGGTTACCATGGTGAGAGTAGGAACGTAGATCCTGGTTACCATGGTGAGGGTAGGAACATAGATCCTGGTTACCATGGTGAGGGTAGGAACGTAGATCATGGTTACCATGGTGAGAGTAGGAACGTAGACCCTGGTTACCATGGTGAGGGTAGGAACGTAGATCATGGTTACCATGGTGAGGGTAGGAACGTAGATCATGGTTACCATGGTGAGAGTAGGAACGTAGATCCTGGTTACCATGGTGAGAGTAGGAACGTAGATCCTGGTTACCATGGTGAGGGTAGGAACGTAGATCCTGGTTACCATGGTGAGAGTAGAAACGTAGATCCTGGTTACCATGGTGAGGGTAGGAACGTAGATCCTGGTTACCATGGTGAGGGTAGGAACGTAGATCCTGGTTACCATGGTGAGAGTAGGAACGTAGATCCTGGTTACCATGGTGAGGGTAGGAACGTAGATCCTGGTTACCATGGTGAGGGTAGGAACGTAGATCCTGGTTACCATGGTGAGGGTAGGACCGTAGATCATGGTTACCATGGTGAGAGTAGGAACGTAGATCCTGGTTACCATGGTGAGGGTAGGAACGTAGATCCTGGTTACCATGGTGAGGGTAGGAACGTAGATCCTGGTTACCATGGTGAGAGTAGGAACGTAGATCCTGGTTACCATGGTGAGGGTAGGAACGTAGATCATGGTTACCATGGTGAGAGTAGGAACGTAGATCCTGGTTACCATGGTGAGAGTAGAAACGTAGATCCTGGTTACCATGGTGAGGGTAGGAACGTAGATCCTGGTTACCATGGTGAGGGTAGGAACGTAGATCCTGGTTACCATGGTGAGGGTAGGAACGTAGATCCTGGTTACCATGGTGAGGGTAGGAACGTAGATCCTGGTTACCATGGTGAGGGTAGGAACGTAGATCCTGGTTACCATGGTGAGGGTAGGAACGTAGATCCTGGTTACCATGGTGAGGGTAGGAACGTAGATCCTGGTTACCATGGTGAGGGTAGGAACGTAGATCCTGGTTACCATGGTGAGGGTAGGAACGTAGATCCTGGTTACCATGGTGAGGGTAGGAACGTAGATCCTGGTTACCATGGTGAGGGTAGGAACGTAGATTTACTTGTTTTTTACTTGTGTGTCTGACGTGTTTTTTAAGCCTGTCTACACACACCTTTATCCACCCGTCCCACCTCGTTGGCATTAAATGACGAGGGTCTCCAGAGGGTAGAGCCCCGCTCTGATTGGTCTATCCTCTACAGAAACAACTAGCCGGCCTGCTGATAGACCTGGGCCTGCTCAGCTCGGCTCTGCTCATGTTTGAGGAGCTGCAGCTCTGGGAGGACGTGGTGATCTGTTACGAGAGGCTCGGCCAACACGGGAAGGTACCGGCACACGTTCCAAACCGTACGATCTGCCCCACCTCACCCACCTCGTGTCCCCGCAGGCTGAGGAGATCGTCCGCAGGGAGCTGGAGAAGAAGGAGACTCCCAGTTTGTACTGTTTACTGGGAGACATCCTGAGGGAGCACCAGTTCTACGAGCAGGCGTGGGAACTGTCCGGGCGACGCAGCGCCCGGGCCATGCGCTCCAAAGCTCTGCTGCACCTCCGAAACAAGGAGTTCCAGGACTGTGTGGACTGCTTCGAACGGTCGCTGGAGATCAACGGCATGCAGGTCGGTTAGAGACACACACACACACACACAAAGAGACACACACACAGACACACAGACACACACAAAGAGATACACATACACACACATATACACACAGAGACACACACACACACAAAGAGACACACACACAGACACACACACACACACAAAGAGATACACACACACACATACAGAGACACACACACACACATATACACACAGAGACACACACACACACAAAGAGACACACACACATACACACAGAGGTGTTTAGAACTCAGACTCCATCACAGTAACCCTGTGTGTGTGTGTGCGTGCGCGCGTGCGTGCGTGTGTGTAGCTGGGCGTCTGGTTCTCTCTAGGCTGCGCGTACTTCGCTCTAGAAGGATACGAAGGAGCAGCGAAGGCCTTCCAGAGGTGCGTGGGTCTGGAACCAGATGTGAGTACCTCCATCTGATTTAAACTCATTGTTTTCTATTGGTTACATTTTAAACCCCGCCCTCTTTTCATCCTCCAATCAGAACGCAGAGGCCTGGAACAACCTCTCCACTGCGTACATCCGGCTCAAGATGAAGTGAGTAACAGGTTGTTATTATTAAACATCGTCATGCCAACCTATCGGTCCAGATGTTTCAACATCCTGGGTGAGACCTGATTAGTCAATCACAGGGTGGGTGCTCTCATCAGGGACTCGTTTAAAGACGTGCCATGTGGATTGACATGTGCCAACCCCCACTATGAGGAAGTGCCCGTCTGTGGCTCAGACTGCGGGCGCTGTGGGAGTCAGTGGAACTCTAATTTTGTTGCCCCCTTGTCGTCCAATGACGTACAAGCGTTCTGGATCAGCCTCTCTCTCCGCTGCGGCTCATTAGAGTCCCATCATTTACGTGACCCATATGTGGAGTTTTTGAGGCGGGGTTGGGGCGGGATGGAGATCAAGTTGGTTTATGAGTGACATTTTGTGATTCAAAAAGCGCCAACTACTGTAGTGCAGTGGTCCCCAACCACCGGGCCGTGAACCGGTCCTCCTAAAGGTCATCATTCATTCAGGTATTTTTACTGTTACTAAGGCAACCAGATTACGTTCCAGCAGAGAGAATGTTTCCGTTTTATAAAGACGCAGCTAATAAATTTTCTCGTGACGAAAAAAAAAGATTTAAGTTTATTATTTATTTAAAAAAGCCATTTTTTTCCGGGTCTCATCACCTTTAAACAAGTCCATAGCTCAGGAAAAGTTGGGGACCTCTGCTGTAGTGGATGTGCAATTACACTTTATTCTAGTACAGCAAAAAAAAAACATGTTCCACAGGGTCACACATGCCCCCTGGCATCGTGTCTCGCCCCCCCAGGGCGGTGTGACCTGGTCTTAATGTGTGTGACTGTTTAAAACCACCTCCTCAGTTTAAGATGACTGAGACTGGAACCTCTCCCCCTGCAGGAAGAAAGCCTTCCGGACCCTCCAAGAGGCTCTGAAGTGTAACTACGAGCACTGGCAGATCTGGGAGAACTTTATTATGGTCTGTACTGACATCGGAGATTTTACCGAAGCAATCAAAACTTATCACCGCCTGATGGAGCTCAGAGAGAACTACAAGGACGTCCAGGTGAGGAGGCTCGTTAACCCCCCCTACGCCCACGCCCCCCCTCCGAGGACAGGGCGTTCATGTCTGCTGCTCCCACAGATCCTACAGATCCTGGTCCAGGCCGTGGTGCAGAACCTGAACGACAGCCAGGGGGCGCCGGCAGGTTCACTCAAACCCAGACTCAAAGAGCTTCTGGGACGGGTGACGTCGCGGCACAGCAGCGACCCGGAGATCTGGCGTGTGTACGCCGTGCTGTACGGAGACGGATCCAGTTCTGATCCAGAAGAAAACCACAAGGTTCGTTTACGGATTTTTTTTTTACACTTTTTATTTGTGTCTTTTTTTGCTTTTAATTTACTTCAATCGAAATTTTATGAAGGTTAATAATTCCGTTCCGTCATCTTCCGCTCATCCGGGGCCGGGTCGCCGGGGTAACAACCTTAGACGGGAAGCCCAGGCCTCTCTCTCCCTGGCTGCATCCTCCAGCTCACCCAGAAGGATCCCGAGTCGTTCCCCGGCCAACTGTGAGACTTAGTCTCTCCAGCAGGTCCGGGGTCTGCCCCTTGGTCTCCTCCCGGTGGGACGTGCCCTAAACACCTCACCAGCGAGGCGCTCGGGGGGCATCCTGACCAGATGCCCGAACCACCCCATCTGGCTCCTCTCGACCTGGAGGAGGAACGGCTCGACACCGAGCTCCTCCCGGATGGCAGAGCTCCTCACCCGATCTCTGAGTGAGAGCCCAGCCACCCTGTAGAGGAAGCTCATTTCAGCCGCTTTGTACCCAGGATCTCATTCTTTCGGTCATTATTGTTTTTCGGTTATTAATTCTAATTTTTTTTTAACAATGACCATATTTTCCATTCTATAGAGGGTACCTGAGTATAAGCCACACCCACTATATTTTTAAAGGAAAACACACCTGTTTCTGAGCTGCAGGATCCCCACATTGGAACATGAGAAAGACGGTCCACAGAAAGAGTTTTAATAACTTTTCTTTCTGTGGCGCTGCAGTAACACAGCGTCGCCACGGCAACGCCTCACATCCCAAACATCTCACTATTAACACTAAGTTTACATCCAGCAGTTCTGTTTCCTTCTTTTTCAGCAGATCCATTATTTTCAAATTAAAAGCTGCTTCTTTTCTTCTAGAATTTTACAGGATGAGAGTTTTGTTTACGTTTTAAATACGAGGAAATGCTGAGTTTTATTTCCAGGTCTTTTATTTTGATAAGTTTAGAACAGGAAGTGGTGGATGGTAGTGGTGTTTAGACAGTTGTTATTCTTCCTGTTTCCATCCATCAGTGTAAACACAAACACCCGGATATGCTAGTGTCTCAATCCTATTGTTTCTGCTAGAGCGCCCCCGATGGCCGTTAGAAAAACCATAAACAAAACAATGTGACTTCTTCACTGAAAATGATGGTATTTAGAAATAAAACATTTTCATAATAGTTTTTATTTTATTTTTACTTCTCATGAGATTTTTTTTTGTTGTTTTTATTTGATTTTATTTTTTTTTCGTTGAACCAATCAAAGCCAATCTTTTTGTGTTCCAGGCTCTTCAGTTTCTGTCCAAAGCCCACCGCTGTGAGGTGCAGGCGGGGGGCTGGGAGAGAGATCTGGATCTGTTCAGGGAGGTGATCCAACGAGCCGTCCACCTGGGTCAAGGTCAGAACCTCCTCATACGGTCCAGAAACGACCTGCTCTGTTTTTTATTGTCCTAAGTGGGACAGGATGGGAGGGGGCGGAACGAGATGTACGACTGAGACGTATGAATGTGAGAGAAAAAAGTCTGGAAATCACAAGAAAAATGGAGGAAAATTAGAGCTTTAAAAAAAAGGTCTAAACCAGGAGAAAAGGCTTCAGATTAAACGGGTTGAACACTGGATTCATCCTCGTTAGAACTCCAGACCTCTTCAGTCACAGTGTGATCCTTTAACCACACACCTGGGGGTCTATCTGGACCCAAACCCACTTCCCCTGACTTCCTCTATCTCAGGAACAACTCAAACCTTCAAGCCTCCCTTTTCAGGTCAGATACTGAGAAGCTGCTCCTCGTCTTGGTCTCGTCCAGGTAGGATTACTGGGATCAGCTCCACGGCAGGAATCTACAGTCTAGTCCAGGGATGGGTAAACTACGGCCCGTGGGCCACATGTGGCCCTCAAACCTAGCGCTGCTAGATTTAAAATTTAACGCTCTTGATGTGGACCAGAATTTCTTTGAAGCCATTCGGAAGTCGTTTTCCACGGTCTCGCCGAACTCCTCCCAAGCCCGGGCCTTTTCCTCAACGACCACCGAAGCTGCGTTCCGCGTCGCCCGCCGATACCTGTCAGCTGCCTCAGGAGGCCCACAGGCCAAAAAGGCCCAGTAAGACTCTTTCTACAGCTTGACGGCATCCCTCACCACTGGTGTCCACCTATGGTAACCAGGATCTACGTTCCTACCCTCACCATGGTAACCAGGATCTACGTTCCTACCCTCACCATGGTAACCAGGATCTACGTTCCTACCCTCACCATGGTAACCAGGATCTACGTTCCTACCCTCACCATGGTAACCAGGATCTACGTTCCTACCCTCACCATGGTAACCAGGATCTACGTTCCTACCCTCACCATGGTAACCAGGATCTACGTTCCTACCCTCACCATGGTAACCAGGATCTACGTTCCTACCCTCACCATGGTAACCAGGATCTACGTTCCTACCCTCACCATGGTAACCAGGATCTACGTTCCTACCCTCACCATGGTAACCAGGATCTACCCTCCTACCCTCACCATGGCAACCAGGATCTACCCTCCTACCCTCACCATGGCAACCAGGATCTACGTTCCTACCCTCACCATGGTAACCAGGATCTACCCTCCTACCCTCACCATGGTAACCAGGATCTACCCTCCTACCCTCACCATGGTAACCAGGATCTACATTCCTACCCTCACCATGGTAACCAGGATCTACGTTCCTACCCTCACCATGGTAACCAGGATCTACGTTCCTACCCTCACCATAGTAACCAGGATCTACGTTCCTACCCTCACCATGGTAACCAGGATCTACGTTCCTACCCTCACCATGGCAACCAGGATCTACGTTCCTACCCTCACCATGGTAACCAGGATCTACCCTCCTACCCTCACCATGGTAACCAGGATCTACCCTCCTACCCTCACCATGGTAACCAGGATCTACGTTTCTACCCTCACCATGGTAACCAGGATCTACGTTGTTACCCTCACCATGGCAACCAGGATCTACGTTCCTACCCTCACCATGGTAACCAGGATCTACCCTCCTACCCTCACCATGGCAACCAGGATCTACGTTCCTACCCTCACCATGGTAACCAGGATCTACATTCCTACCCTCACCATGGCAACCAGGATCTACGTTCCTACCCTCACCATGGTAACCAGGATCTACCCTCCTACCCTCACCATGGTAACCAGGATCTACATTCCTACCCTCACCATGGCAACCAGGATCTACGTTCCTACCCTCACCATGGTAACCAGGATCTACGTTCCTACCCTCACCATGGTCACCAGCTGTGGGTGGTGACCAAAAGAATGAGATCGCGGGTACAAGCGGCCGAAATGAGCTTCCTCCGCAGGGTGGCGGGGCTCTCACTCAGAGATCGGGTGAGGAGCTCTGCCATCCGGGAGGAGCTCGGTGTCATGCCGCTCCTCCTCCAGGTCGAGAGGAGCCAGATGGGGTGGTTTGGGCATCTGGTCAGGATGCCTCCCGAGCACCTTGCTGGTGAGGTGTTTCGGGCACGTCCCACTGGGAGGAGACCAAGAGGTAGACCTCGGACCTGCTGGAGAAACTATGTCTCACAGCTGACTGGGGAAAGACTTTGGATCCTTCCAGGTGAGCTGGAGGATGCAGCTGGGGTGAGAGAAGCCTGGGCTTCCCGTCTGAGGCTTTTACCCCCGCAACCTGATCCTGGAACAAGTGGAAGATGACGGAACGGAACACTCTTGATGTAACATTTAGCACTTGTTTAAAACCTAGCTTCATTCTATCGGTCTAATCTAGAGGTTACCAAATCATGCCATCCATCTGATCCTGTTCCCCCTGGTCAAATGTTAGAACTCAATGTGGCCCACAAACCAAAAAGTTTACCCACCTCTGGTCTAGTCTATCCCAAACCGTGCCCCCTGGTTCCAGATGTCAACATACTGTACCACCCCCATCCTTTATAAACCTGGACGCTCCACCCGGCCCTCACCCATCTGATCCTACCCAGGACAAAGCTTTGCTTCCTGCCTTTCCGACAGCGGCTCCACCCCTGTGGAACACCCTACCTGACCATCAGCGGGCGCCACATGGCGTGGGGTCACTCAGAGATAGAGGGAGGAGTAGAACCGAGAAGCCAGATGGGTGGTAGGGGTATCTGGCGTGGATGCCTTCTGAGCGCCTCTAATCTTAATTGGATTTAGATCAAAGTCATTAACCCAAGAAACGGTATCTGATTGGGTAAAGAACAGGCGGTAAACGGGGTGGACGCGGGTTGAACACGTTCCAGACGTGCCGTTCTGATCGTTCTCTCGTATCTCAGTGACGCTCAGCTGCAGCCAGACGATGAGTCCAGCAGAAGCTCTCCAGATGGTGTCCTCGACCCGCTTGAACCTG
This sequence comes from Neostethus bicornis, assembly GCA_902685375.1. Taxonomy (NCBI): domain Eukaryota; kingdom Metazoa; phylum Chordata; class Actinopteri; order Atheriniformes; family Phallostethidae; genus Neostethus; species Neostethus bicornis. Next base: position 2,767,174 of record LR738548.1, read on the forward strand.
CGGAGCCTCATAACCAGAGCGAAGGTGGGTCCTCCGTCCAGCAGGTGGAGCTAAGGTTACAAACCCCTGAAAAATCAAACCCGTAGCTTTAACGGTTTCTATGGTAACACGAGTGGGTGGAGTGAAGAGCCTTCACGTTACCATGGAAACCCAAACTTCCTGTTCCGTCACTTTAAAACCATCTCTTCCTGTTAGAAACTACACACCGACGTCTCTACTGGTCGTGTCCACACCGACTTGGAGGACGGTGTGGTTGCCATGGAGACACTCGTAGACGAGCTGCAGGAGCTGAGCGGACGTCTACGTGGCCAATCGTAATGAAGCTGAAGGCCACGCCTCCTTCACGGGGACAGATTTTATCATCACATCTATTTTTTTTTTCATGCTTTTTTTTTTTTATAATTAAAGTAAATAAAGTTTAAAAAAAACAAAATTTTGTCCATTTATTTTTACCTGAAACTAAAATAGAAGGAGGTTTGGATGGAGAGGTGGAGGAGGTGGAGGAGGGCGGGGGAACCGGAGCCCAACCCGAGTGGTTCAAGGTGAGGGGCAGGGTACACCCCGAACAGGTCGCCAGTCTGTGGCAGGGCCACACTCATACATCCACACACTCATTCTTAGGCACCTGATTATTAACCTAGCATGCATGTTTTTGGAGGTTTGGAGGAAACCCACGCAAACACAGGGAGAACATGCAAACTCCACACAGAAAGGACAGTGTTCCAAGGCTTGTCTCCACCCGGGACTCAAACCCACGACCTCACGACCACATTCATACCTGATGGTGGAAGCTGACATGGAAACTGGAAACCATCACCAGGAGACATGGGGAGGTGCAGTGTCTTACTCGGGAACACCTCAGCATGAACTCTGGGCGGGGGATCAAACCGGCAACCCTCTGGTTACAGGACAGAGGGCCTTACCCACTGAGACATCCTTCCTCATGTGACAGAGCTCAGTCCAAATCTGTTAAACGGTAAGATGTGGGGAAAAGATGACACCTTGTGGACAGAATGTGAAGTGAAGTGAGGAAGTGAAATTAAGCAGTGAAGAAACAATTATACAACCTGTCAGTGTCTGACTGTAATTAAGAAAACTGGAGCACATCATGGAAAATCAGAATCAGAAATGTTTTTATTGCCATGGTCAATATGTTCCTACATATAGACAGCCAGAGACTAGGAACTTGCTGTGGTACTAGTCCAATAGGAGAAGGGAAGAAGCTGTTTTTGTGGCCCGGATGGACCGGAGCCTCCTACCCGAAGGGAGTCGCTCAAAAAGTCCATGTCCAGGGTGGGAAGGGTCAGCTGCTATCCGACCTGCACGCCCCCGAGTCCTGGAGACGTACAGGTCTTCGAGAGATGGAAGGCTGCAGCTGATCACCTTCTCTGCGGAGCGCACAATGTGCTGCAGTCTGTGTTTGTCCCTGCCTGTGGCTCCAGCGTACCACACGGTGATGGAGGAGGCGGGCAGCTTGGCTTTCTTCATCCTCTGATCAGGGAGCTGATGGATGGCTCCCACTTTAGGTTCTGTGTGATGGTAGTGCCGAAGAAGCGGAAAGAGTCTACAGTGGTGATGGGGGAGTCTGTCAGTGCAAGGGCAGAATGGGGGCTGTGACTTTCCTAAAGTCCAAGAAAAGATTGTTAATCATCGTGTTTAAACTCATTTTGAAACCGTGTGCTGGCGTACAGCCGCTGATCCGTCAGTAAAGGATCATAATAGCATCAAACTTGGAGTTAATCAGAGCTCCTCCAGTGACCAACATGGATCTCAGTTCTCCTCTTGTGGTCATACCAGCCTGTCAATGCCTGATCCCGTCAGACCTCAGAAGCTAAGCAGGCTGGGCCTGGGCTGTACATGGATGGGAGACCGCCGGAACCCCAGGTGCCACGGTGGGACGGCCGTGGAGATTAAATTGTCATTGAATCCCTGGGCAAGACACTTCATCCACATTGCCCAGTCTGGATGGTGTGTGATTGGTTGGTGAAGGTCAGAAGGGCCGATGGCGCAAAATGGCAGCCTCGCTTCTGTCAGTTTGCTCCAGGGCAGCAACAGTAGCTTACCAGTACCTGGTATGGATGGAATGAATGATGACTATGTGAAGTGTATTTGAGTGTCCTGAAAGGCGCTGTATGAATACAATGTATTTATACAGCTGGTTATTTAATCAGCTCATTAGAATATCATTACATATTCATCACATCATCTGCATATATTATACATATAGGGAGTTCTAGAGGTGCGTTTGGGTTGGAGATCAAGTTAGCTTAAGCCTGAGATTTGTTGCATAAAGCAAGTATCTCTGTGTGGAGTTTGCATGTTCTCCACTTGTATGTGTAGGTTTCCTCCAAAAACATTCACGGTTTATTGAACACTAAGAAAATACCCCTAGGAATGTGTGTGTGTGGTCCCACAACAGACTGCTGACCTATTCAGAGTGTACCCTGCCTCTCACCTGTATTGTATTCATCCAGGTTAGGCTTCGGCTCAGTGATCCTGGTTGTGAGAAGGATTGTCTATCCTGATCCAGGTGGGTTAAAACCTCAACAAGTCTTTCTAAATGAGCTGTAAGAGTGGAGCATCAAGTCCAGCAGGAGGCGTCACTGAGACTGTCTACTATCCATCATTCTGTCTCTCCATGGTTTGGGGTTGAGGGGGCCATAAAGCCCAAATCACACTGTGGTCCTGAAATAAAAATAGCAGTAATTACCCTCCCACCCCGGTGGTCCTCCCTCCATTCATCAGCAGGTTTCATCAGCTCCACAGATGGCTGACTAAACGTCTTATTCTGAGATGAACGAGTGATGAGATTCTGTTCTTTCATCAGCGAGAGGAAGGTTTTAATAAAACCTCCTGCTGACGGGGAACGAACTAAACCCTGATGAAAGAGGTTTAAACGAGAAACACGTCAGACGATTAAAGATGGACCCGAGTCTGTGGACCTGATGGACCTGATGTACCATGGTAACCAGGAACTACGTTCCTACCCTCACCATGGTAACCAGGATCTACGTTCCTACCCTCACCATGGTAACCAGGATCTACATTCCTACCCTCACCATGGTAACCAGGATCTACGTTCCTACCCTCACCATGGTAACCAGGATCTATGTTCCTACCCTCACCATGGTAACCAGGATCTACGTTCCTATCCTCACCATGGTAACCAGGATCTACATTCCTACCCTCACCATGGTAACCAGGATCTATGTTCCTACCCTCACCATGGTAACCAGGATCTACGTTCCTACCCTCACCATGGTAACCAGGATCTACGTTCATACCCTCACCATGGTAACCAGGATCTACGTTCATACCCTCACCATGGTAACCAGGATCTACGTTCCTACCTTCACCATGGTAACTAGGATCTACGTTCCTACCCTCACCATGGTAACCAGGATCTACGTTCCTACCCTCACCATGGTAACCAGGATCTACATTCCTACCCTCACCACGTTAACCAGGATCTACATTCCTACCCTCACCATGGTAACCAGGATCTACGTTCCTACTCTCACCATGGTAACCAGGATCTACGTTCCTACCCTCACCATGGTAACCAGGATCTACGTTCCTACCTTCACCATGGTAACCAGGATCTACGTTCTTACCCTCACCATGGTAACCAGAACCTACGTTCCTACCATCACCATGGTAACCAGGATCTATGTTCCTACCCTCACCATGGTAACCAGGATCTACATTCCTACCCTCACCATGGTAACCAGGATATACGTTCCTACCCTCACCATGGTAACCAGAACCTACGTTCCTACCATCACCATGGTAACCAGGATCTACGTTCCTACCTTCACCATGGTAACCAGGATCTACGTTCCTACCCTCACCATGGTAACCAGGATCTACGTTCCTACCCTCACCATGGTAACCAGAACCTACGTTCCTACCATCACCATGGTAACCAGGATCTACGTTCCTACCCTCACCATGGTAACCAGCATCTACATTTCTACCCTCACCATGGTAACCAGCATCTACATTTCTACCCTCACCATGATAACCAGGATCTACATTCCTACATTCAACCGTGGTAACCAGGATCTACGTTCCTACCCTCACCATGATAACCAGAATCTACGTTCCTACCCTCACCATGGTGACTGTATCCATGAACCTCCTCTTTGGTCTTCCTCTAGTCCTCTTTCCTGGTGGTTCCAAACCCAGCATCCTTCTTCTGATGTACTCTCTCTCTCTCCTCTACACATGTCCAAACCATCTCAGTCTGACCTCTCTGACTTTAAAACCTCTAACATGTGTTGTTTCCTCTGATCCTGTCCATCCTGGTCACTCCCAGAGAGATCCTCAGCATCTTCATTTCTGCTACAAACATCTCTGTTTCCTGTCTTTTCCTCAGTGACACTGTCTCTAGACCAATCAGCATGGCCGCTCTCACCACACTGTCTCTAGACCAATCAGCATGGCCGCTCTCACCACACTGTCTCTAGACCAATCAGCATGGCCGCTCTCACCACACTGTCTCTAGACCAATCAGCGTGGCCGCTCTCACCACACTGTCTCTAGACCAATCAGCGTGGCCGCTCTCACCACACTGTCTCTAGACCAATCAGCATGGCCGCTCTCACCACACTGTCTCTAGACCAATCAGCATGGCCGCTCTCACCACACTGTCTCTAGACCAATCAGCGTGGCCGCTCTCACCACACTGTCTCTAGACCAATCAGCGTGGCCGCTCTCACCACACTGTCTCTAGACCAATCAGCGTGGCCACTCTCACCACACTGTCTCTAGACCAATCAGCATGGCCGCTCTCACCACACTGTCTCTAGACCAATCAGCATGGCCGCTCTCACCACACTGTCTCTAGACCAATCAGCATGGCCGCTCTCACCACACTGTCTCTAGACCAATCAGCATGGCCGCTCTCACCACACTGTCTCTAGACCAATCAGCATGGCCGCTCTCATCACGCTGTCTGTAGACCAATCAGCATGGCCGCTCTCATCACGCTGTCTGTAGACCAATCAGCATGGCTGGTTTGAACCAAACCATGATGGGTTTAAATCCACTCTGTTCTCCCACGCTGCAGATTTACCAACAGTAGTTTAAAAAAGCTCCTCCTTCTTCACTAAAACCAGCTTCACTGGAGAGAAAATGAAGGGGTTTTTTTTCTTTTATTTGTAAAGTTGTTCTTAGTAAAAGTTTAAAAGTTCGCTATCTTTAACAATAAACTACGGAAGCTCAGAGAAGACACTCATTGAAACATGTGTTTAAGTGTGGAAGGCCGCTAGGTGGTGCTGGGTGGAGCTGGACCAGCCGTTGGTGGAACATGACAGTTGGCTCTGCTCTGGGCTGAATGTAGGTTACCGTAGTAACAATGTTTTTCATCTCCACTGAATCCTAATAAGATCTAAAAGCTCCACATCTTGTTCCTTCACTGTGGTGGAACAACACCAGCAGTCCACCATCTTTAGTTCCACATGTTCAGACAGGAAGCACTGATGATGTCACTCAGAAGATCCTGTCTTCATTCCTTCTGAACATCTCCACACGTCCATGAAGACTCCACATGAAGGAGCTCAGCTCCACACGTCCATGACGACTCCACGTGAAGGAGCTCAGCTTCACACGTCCATGAAGACTCCACATGAAGGAGCTCAGCTCCACACGTCCATGAAGACTCCACGTGAAGGAGCTCAGCTTCACACGTCCATGAAGACTCCACATGAAGGAGCTCAGCTCCACACGTCCATGAAGACTCCACATGAAGGAGCTCAGCTCCACACGTCCATGAAGACTCCACATGAAGGAGCTCAGCTCCACACGTCCATGAAGACTCCACATGAAGGAGCTCAGCTCCACATGTCCATGAAGACTCCACATGAAGGAGCTCAGCTCCACACGTCCATGAAGACTCCACATGAGGGAGCTACATGGACCTGCTGCCATCACGAGTAGCAGTTTTTTTTTTCCCCTCTTATAACATATTATGTAGGTGGCACAGTGGGTATCACAGTGGCCTTACAGCTAGAAGGTTGTGGGTTCAAGTCCCAGGTGGGGATGAGGCTTGGAACACTGTCCTTTCTGTGTGTAGTTTTCATGTTCTCCCTGTCTATGTGTGGGTTTCGTCCCACCCTCCATAAACACACATGTTAGGTTGATTGGCCACTACATGATTGCCTCTAGGAACGAGTGTGTGTGTGAATGGTTGTATGTGTGTGACCTTGCAACAGACTGGCGACCTGTTCGGAGTGTAGCCTGCCCCTCGCCTTGAATCAGCCAGGACAGACTCCGGCACCCCTGTAACCCTCTAAAGTATGGACGGTCAACAAGGTGACTGACTGTCGTGTGACATGATGATGTAAAAATGTAACATGTTTTATGAAGAAATAACAAAACTTTTATAAAAACTAAACCATAAAAATGTTTTGTTTCGTCTTCTGAACCCTTTTTTTTAAACGGAGTCACGTGGGGTGCCGAAGCCTATCCTGGCTGATTTCAGTTAACAGGCAGGATACACCCTGAACAGGTCGCTAGTCTGTTGTGGGGAATGCATGTTTTTGGAAGGTGAGAGGAAATCAGAGAAACCCACACATACAGAGGGAGAACATGCAAACTACACACAGAGGACAGTTATTCAAGTCTCATCCCCACTCCGGGGTCTTGAACCCTGACCTGAGCTTGCGCCAGTGCGTCCCCTCCTTCGTGGACATCAGGACTTTAATCTGTTTGTTTATTTTATTGTTTATATTCAAATCGATTTGATTGGTTGAAAAAAATTTAAAATAAAAACATAGAATTCTTTTATAATTGGTTATAAATGAGTAACTAGTAATCTAACTAGTTTACATGACTGCTGGTTACCATGGTAATTAATGAGGACCTAATTAAACATATGTATACCCTCCTCGTCCCCCCTTCTCTCCACCAGCTCTCTCTGCTCTGTGTCCATACAGGAGCAGGAGGAGTAGGGGAGGGGTTTGGGGGTCCCCTCTGGGGGCCTCCCCCCTCATGACGTCATGTCTGGAGGAAGGCGCGCCTGCGCAGCAAGAGTTTTTCTCCTGCAGAAAGTTGTTGAGAGGAGGCATGGCGCGGCTCGGCCTGGCCCTCCTGCTCTGGCTCTGTGGCTGTCTGATGGTGAGCCGCGCTGGGACGCTGTGGGGGGGCAGGATGGGGAACCAGGCGGACCAGGTCCAACAGCTGTCCGGGTAAGACACCGAACCTCTGGGGTACCACAGGAGGAGGGGCGGGGCCGCTGGTAGACAGCCAGTCACATGGCAGCGGTACATAGACAGCCAATCACATGGGATTATTTATGTTGACAGCCAGTCGCATGGCAGCTGAAGGTAGACAGCCAATCACATGGCAGCATCATATAGACAGCCAATCAGATGGCAGCATCATATAGACAGCTAGACGCATGGCAGCATCATATAGACAGCCAATCAGATGGCAGCATCATATAGACAGCCAATCAGATGGCAGCATTATATAGACAGCCAATCAGATGGCAGCATCATATAGACAGCCAATCAGGTAGCAGCATCATAAAGACAGCTAGACGCATGGCAGCTGAAGGTAGACAGCCAATCAGATGGCAGCATCATATAGAGGACTAGTCACATGGCAGTAGATATAGGCAGCCAGTCACAGGGCAGCATTGTGTAGACAGCCAATCAGATGGCAGCATCATATAGACTCTGAAGACTTGGTATACTCTATATAATACATTGCTGCCATGTGATTGGCTGTCTATAATATAACCACATAGCATCGTTTCCGTGGTGATCACAGATCCACCGGTTTATCATTTTTTCTTTGGAACAAATTGGTGAAGAAATTTTAAAAGGTTAAAAAAATTTAAGCAGCAAAACTTTTCAAACTCTGCAGTTCATTTACTCACATCTGGAGGGCGCTGTTCTTCCGCCTACTGACTTTTTAATCTAATAAAATATTTAAATGGTTCATAAATTAATGTTATTATTTCTACGATCCTACCCTCACCATGGTAACCAGGATCTACATTCCTACCCTCACCATGGTAACCAGATCTACCCTCACCATGGTAACCAGGATCTACGTTCCTACCCTCACCATGGTAACCAGGATCTACGTTCCTACCCTCACCATGGTAACCAGGATCTACGTTCCTACCCTCACCATGGTAACCAGGATCCATGTTCCTTCCATCACCATGGCAACCAGGATCTACGTTCCTACCCTCACCATGGTAACAAGGATCTACGTTCCTACCCTCACCATGGTAACTAGGATCACGTTCCTACCCTCACCATGGTAACCAGGATCTAAGTTCCTACCCTCACCATGGTAACCAGGATCTAAGTTCCTACCCTCACCATGGTAACCAGATCTATGTTCCTACCCTCACCATGGTAACCAGGATCTAAGTTCCTACCCTCACCATGGTAACCAGATCTATGTTCCTACCCTCACCATGGTAACCAGGATCTACGTTCCTACGCTCACCATGGTAACCAGGATCTACGTTCCTACCCTCACCATGGTAACCAGGATCTACGTTCCTACCCTCACCATGGTAACCAGGATCTACGTTCCCACCCTCACCGTGGTCACCCTGGGTCTACTCCTGGTGGGACGACTCACCTCACCAGTGAGATTTCGGGAGCCATCCTAACCAGATACCTGAACCATCCCATCTGGCTTCTCTCGACTTGGAGGAGCAACGGTTCTACTCCGAGCTCCTCCCTCTATCTCTGAGTGAGAGCCCACCCACCCTGCAGAGGAAGCTAAATAATCTACCACAACCTGGTCCGTCCTGCATGCTTGTTTAACATGTTTTTTGGGAGGAGTTTTATGAACACATGAGTTTAGGACATTAAAATCTGAAAAATGTATGTTTTAAAAATGAAACCAACAGGTTTTCAGCAGGAACTGGTTTACTTCACTACAGCTGGAATGAACCGGTCCATGTGGAGTTTGTTTTTTAAAATCAGGTTCAGTGGATGGTTCCCAGTAGATGGTTCACCTCCTGGTTTCTGCTGTGTAAGTCTTTGCTGTGTGTCTGACTGGCAGGGTGAACGTGTGTGGAGGCCAGTGCTGTCACGGATGGAGTCAGACTCCTGGATCCCAGCGATGCACCAAACGTAAGTCTAGACGGGTACGACCGTTCATCCAGGGATTCACGCCATGTTTATTTAGTCTAAAACTACTGATTTTATCAGAAAATTTACTAAAAGTTGGAATATTTTAAAAACAAAAATCTACAATTAAATTAATGGTTTTTGTCAATTTTAATCACAATTTATAAAGATGTTAAAAAACTAAACAAAAACAATTTTATTGAAAAAAAAAAACCATGATCCTCTTTTTTGCTGATGGTTAAAAATGCGCTACTTGTGATGGCAGCAGGTCTATGTAACGCTACTCGTGATGGCAGCAGGTCTATGTAGCGCTACTCGTGATGGCAGCAGGTCTATGTAGCGCTACTCGTGATGGCAGCAGGTCTATGTAGCGCTACTCGTGATGGCAGCAGGTCCATGTAGCGCCACATTTCGTTGGATTTTTTATTGTAGTTTGAAGAGCTGATCCCCTCCATCAGCTCCTTCATGTGGAGTCTTCATGGACGTGTGGAGATGTTCTGAAGGAATGAAGACAGGATCTTCTGAGTGACATCATCAGTGCTTCCTGTCTGAACATGTGGAACTAAAGATGGTGGACTGCTGGTGTTGTTCCACCACAGTGAAGGATCAACATGTGGAGCTTTAAGATCTTTTTAGGATTCACTGGAGATGAAAAACATTGTTCGTACAGTCTGATTAAAGATGGCTCCTCTCATTAGTACTAGAGTGTTCACCCTCGGATCGGAAGTAACCAGAAATTCCCAGGTTCAAATCCTACTGAGTTCACATCTTGGGTCCTTGGAGACACCTGACCCCCGTTTCTCCCACCATCAGTGCCATCATGGCAGCCTGCTGCGGTGTAATGCAACACATAAATTTCCCCGTTGAGGATCAATAAAGTAGACATTATTATTAAACATTCCCAGTAGAACGTGTGAGGCTCTGTGTGGACCCCTCCATCCTCAGTGTGGACCCCTCCATCCTCAGTGTGGACCCTTCCATCCTCAGTGTGGACCCCTCCATCCTCAGTGTGGACCCTTCCATCCTCAGTGTGGACCCCTTCCATCCTCAGTGTGGACCCTTCCATCCTCAGTGTGGACCCTTCCATCCTCAGTGTGGACCCTTCCATCCTCAGTGTGGACCCTTCCATCCTCAGTGTGGACCCCTCCATCCTCAGTGTGGACCCTTCCATCCTCAGTGTGGACCCCTTCCATCCTCAGTGTGGACCCTTCCATCCTCAGTGTGGACCCTTCCATCCTCAGTGTGGACCCCTCCATCCTCAGTGTGGACCCTTCCATCCTCAGTGTGGACCCTTCCATCCTCAGTGTGGACCCTTCCATCCTCAGTGTGGACCCCTCCATCCTCAGTGTGGACCCCTCCATCCTCAGTGTGGACCCTTCCATCCTCAGTGTGGACCCTTCCATCCTCAGTGTGGACCCCTCCATCCTCAGTGTGGACCCTTCCATCCTCAGTGTGGACCCTTCCATCCTCAGTGTGGAGGAATTCTTTGTGGAGGAATTCGGTCCAGGCTAAAGGGTCCTTCACACATCTGTCCGGTAATGCGTAGGTTTCCGGCCCGTGTGGACCCTGCTTTACATTCTCCGCTCTCTAACGTCTTCCAGATGCTGCTCCAGTCTGATGACGTGCTTCATTCTGTCTTTAAAGTTTCATTCTGTGGTGTGTAACGACCTGAGTCATGGTGTACCTTACACCAGTCACACCAGTGAGGGGGACAACCCTCGTTCTGCTGTAAGGGCCCCATAAAGTACCCCTCTAACCCGACCCCTCATCCCCATCTCTGCTTCTGTTTGACACGATGACTGCAATGATCCGTCCATCTGGTTAAAAATCAGTGAGTCAGAGACCCATCCTCTCTCTCTGTCATGAGGTGGAGATGTAAGAGGGGTACACCAGGAAGAGGGGTACCCTACGAAGAGGGGTACACCAGGAAGAGGGGTAGACATGTGCAGGCTACAACCCAACAGGGGCAGGCTATAGGGGACCAGACAGAGGATCAATAGAAGGGGAAACATGAGGCTGAGGGACCAGACGTAGGACACCATCATGACTGCAGAGGGACAGTAGATGATCTGATACCAGAGTGGTGGACACCAGGGGGAAGAGGAGACACAGGTGTGGACATGAGGGAGAGGAATTTGGGAACACGTGTGCTGAATTAGGGCGCAGAGCAGGAGGAAGGAAGGAGGATCGGGACAGTCTCCTGCCGAGCGTGGTCAGTCACGAAAGAACCATAAACTTTAACACACAGACACAGACACACATACACACATACACACACACACACACACACACACGTACACACTTTACACAGCTTTACTTACACTGTGTTAGCATCCTATTCTCTCTGGAGACGATGGACCTGGATACTTATCTGCCATAGCCGATGCGGGAGCTGCAGCTCCTACCTGTAAATGTGATAGGTGGTATGAGTCATGGGGGGAGCAGTGTCAGACTGACTTCTCTGCTGTTTCCAGGTCTTTGTGACCTCGTCCTAGATCTCTTTGTTCTCCTCGGCCTCCTTGATACTGATTCTGACAGTTACAAGCCACCTGTAGAGGTCAGAGGTGACTGACTCATGATCTGCTGGGTTGATGTTGTAAGACTTCAGATCCTCTTGTAGGGGTCTTTGTACCACAGGGCAGGTCGTTCAGTTGGCTGCGTTCCTGTGGCGAGCTCCCTGTAGAGGATGTCCTTTGGAATGCGGCCATCGTTCATCCTGCCTGGTCAGGGCAGGCGCCTCCGGGAGAGGATGGTGAACATCCTGGACATGCTCGTCTGGGTCAGACAACATGTGACAGTAACCACAACCCATCGGGAGCAACTTGGTGGTTACGTGTCTTGCTCAGGGACACCTAAGCATGAACTCGAGATGGGGGAATCAAACCCGCATCCTCCGGTGCCAAGACGTTTGCTTTACCTGCTGAACCATCCTACCCATCACATACAGCGATGGAACACCGTCTTACCCAATCTGAGAACAGACATCAAGGTGTGACATGAACTCAATCCCCTGTCCTCCATGTTTGTAGTTCTTTAGATTCACCATGCTATACGGTCCGTCCTCCATGTTTATAGTTCTTTAGATTCACCATGCTATACGGTTCGTCCTCCATGTTTGTAGTTCTTTAGATTCACCACGCTCTACGGTTCGTCCTCCATGTTTGTAGTTCTTTAGATTCACCATGCTATACGGTCCGTCCTCCATGTTTGTAGTTCTTTAGATTCACCACGCTCTACGGTTCGTCCTCCATGTTTGTAGTTCTTTAGATCCACCATGCTCTACGGTTCGTCCTCCATGTTTGTAGTTCTTTAGATCTACCATGCTATACGGTTCGTCCTCCATGTTTGTAGTTCTTTAGATCCACCATGCTCTACGGTTCGTCCTCCATGTTTGTAGTTCTTTAGATCCACCATGCTATACGGTCCGTCCTCCATGTTTGTAGTTCTTTAGATCCACCATGCTATACGGTTCGTCCTCCATGTTTGTAGTTCTGTAGATCCACCATGCTATACAGTCCATGTTGGTTTCCTCAGATTAAATATTTAAAGTTTAGAAATTTTATTCAGGTAAAGTTTGTTTTTTTAATGTGAACGTCACGTTGAAACCAGAAAGGAATGATTGGTTAAATAAAACCCCGCCCACCGTGGAGTGACTGGAAGTTTGTGGGGTTTGTGGGTTTAAAGTTTTCTTGAACTGTGTTTGTAGCAGGAGGGTTGGGCGGGTCTTTGTTCAGACCTTCTCCCAGGCAGGAATGTTGGTCCTCTGTGACCTCATAAATCAGACACAAGTGGATCTGTTTGCTCTCTGCTGACAGCGTGACTCATCTGATCAGGAGATTTCCTCCTGACTCCTGAAGCCTGGAAGCAGAGCCAGGCCGGAGACAGAGAGGAGACCCTCAACCGGTTCCTTATTTACTGAGATGGGCAGAAAGCTTTGGCTGTGCATGTGCTTTAAGTGTTTCCTGCAGGTCAGGGACAGGATTCTGCCCCAAGTGGAGGAGTTTAAGTATCGCGGGTTCTTATTTATAGTGGAGGAAGGATGGAGTGGAAGATCAACAGATCTTCCGAAACTGCACCGACTTTCGGTGCAGTGTCCACATAAATTAGGATGCTCCATTGATTCAGCGTGGTGAAAAAAGAGCGGAGCTGAAAAACAAAGCTCTCAATTTACCAGTCCATCTACGTTCTTACCCTCACCATGGTAACCAGGATCTAAGTTCCTACCCTCACCATGGTAACCAGGATCTAAGTTCCTACCCTCACCATGGTAACCAGGATCTAAGTTCCTACCCTCACCATGGTAACCAGGATCTACGTTCCTACCCTCACCCTGGTAACCAGGATCTACGTTCCTACCCTCACCATGGTAACCAGGATCTATGTTCCTACCCTCACCATGGTAACCAGGATCTATGTTCCTACCCTCACCATGGTAACCAGGATCTACGTTCCTACCCTCACCCTGGTAACCAGGATCTATGTTCCTACCCTCACCATGGTAACCAGGATCTATGTTCCTACCCTCACCATGGTAACCAGGATCTACGTTCCTACCCTCACCCTGGTAACCAGGATCTACGTTCCTACCCTCACCATGGTAACCAGGATCTATGTTCCTACCCTCACCATGGTAACCAGGATCTATGTTCCTACCCTCACCATGGTAACCAGGATCTACGTTCCTACCCTCACCCTGGTAACCAGGATCTATGTTCCTACCCTCACCATGGTAACCAGGATCTATGTTCCTACCCTCACCATGGTAACCAGGATCTACGTTCCTACCCTCACCATGGTAACCAGGATCTACGTTCCGTGATTCGGGCATCTTGTTAGGATACCTCCCGATTGTCTCTCTTGCTAGTTGTGTGTTTTGGGCACGTCCCACTGGGGAGAGACCCAGAGGCAGACCCCGAACTTGCTAGAGAGAGTCTGTTTAACAGCTGGACAGGGAACGACTCGGGATCCTTCCGGGTGAGCCTGAGGATGCAGCCGGAGTGAGAGAACCTGGCGTTCCCGTCTGATAAAAACGGGAAACTTCCTCGGGTTGACCCCGGATGAGCAGAAGACGAAGAATCATTTCGTTCATTTAGAATAGATGCTGATGATACTGTGATGTTTATCAGGAAGAACAACCTTTCTTTTTGGGGAAACAGTCTGACCTCACTGCACTGAGTTTACACCCGGCTGGCGAGGTGATGATGTCAGAGGGCAAATAAACAAACAGGAAGATTACAATGACCTCTTGCAGCGCCGCGTCGCTGCTACTAGCCGAATAACCAAGCTGCGTTTGTAGAAAAATCTGGGGTACCATGTTGCCATGGATTAAATCCCCTCATCCAGCCAATCACAGACCTGATCTCGATCAAGAAAGGGGTGTGGCCTTCAGCATGACTGATAACTTCCTGTCTCCAGCTAACAAGCTCATTAGTAACCGCCCCGCCCTGCTCAGCAAACAGAGCTCCTGTGTACCGGGTGGAGCAGATGGGGGGTGTTTGTAGAGTAGATGGAAACCCCCACACTCCTACCCGCTGCGGGCCTGGCAGACTTGGGTGGGGGGGTTTAATGGGTGGGGGAAAGTGGAAAATGAAAGGAGGGATGTCAGAGTTTCAGGAGGTCATCAGTGAGGTAACCAGGGTGGAGAGGGGGAGGGGGGGTCTCCGTGGGGATGGAGTGGGCCTAGGGGTGCCTGCAGGTTGTGTGTGTGTGTGTCTGCAGGTTGTGTGTGTGTGTCTGCAGGTTGTGTGTGTGTGTGTGTTTGCAGGTTGTGTGTGTGTGTCTGCAGGTTGTGTGTGTGTGTCTGCAGGTTGTGTGTGTGTGTGTCTGCAGGTTGTGTGCGTGTGTGTCTGCAGGTTGTGTGTGTGTGTCTGCAGGTGGTGTGTGTGTGTCTGCAGGTTGTGTGTGTGTGTCTGCAGGTTGTGTGTGTGTGTCTGCAGGTTGTGTGTGTGTCTGCAGGTTGTGTGTGTGTGTCTGCAGGTTGTGTTTGTGTGTGTCTGCAGGTTGTGTGTGTGTGTCTGCAGGTTGTGTGTGTGTGTCTGCAGGTTGTGTGTGTGTGTCTGCAGGTTGTGTGTGTGTGTGTCTGCAGGTTGTGTGTGTGTGTCTGCAGGTTGTGTGTGTGTGTTGCTATGCACTCGGTGTGTTTTCATCAGTAATGAATCAGAGGAATGTCCAGATGTGCTTCCTGTGTGGTGTTAAACCTAAACATGGACGTGCACGTGTGTGTGTGTGTGTGTTAAGTGTGTGTGTGTGTGTAAACTTCATGCAGTGATGGAGGGAGGCTTTGTAGTGTATAAATGGCTGCCCGTGTAATCGTCTGTGTGTGTGTAATTACAGGCAGATGGAGCGCAGTTTTCTGTTCATGACAAACACACACACACACACACAGCTTTAATGGTGTGTCTGTCACACATTTTTAATTCCACTAAATTACAAGTTAAGCGGGTAAACAGGGCACGATGCCACACTGAGAAGAACTTTCTGATTAAAAAAAAAAAAAACCCAAACTATTTCATTTTCAGTTTGTTCTGATGAAAAAAGAACTGAGTCTAAAAAAACAACTCTAAATATACCAGTCAATGTATGTTCCTACCCTCACCATGGTAACCAGGATCTACGTTCCTACGCTCACCATGGTAACCAGGATCTACGTTCCTACCCTCACCATGGTAACCAGGATCTACGTTCCTACCATCACCATGGTAACCAGGATCTACTTCCTACCTCACCATGGTAACCAGGATCTATGTTCCTACTCTCACCATGGTAACCAGGATCTACATTCCTACCCTCACCATGGTAACCAGGATCTACGTTCCTACCCTCACCATGGTAACCAGCATCTACGTTCCTACCCTCACCATGGTAACCAGGATCTACGTTCCTACCCTCACCATGGTAACCAGGATCTATGTTCTTACCCTCACCGTGGTAACCAGGATATACGTTCCTACTCTCACCGTGGTAACCAGGATCTATGTTCCTACCCTCACCATGGTAACCAGGATCTACGTTCCTACCCTCACCATGGTAACCAGGATCTAGGTTCCTACCCTCACCATGGTAACCAGGATCTACGTTCCTATCCTCACCATGGTAACCAGGATCTATGTTCCTACCCTCACCATGGTAACCAGGATCTATGTTCCTACACTCACCATGGTAACCAGGATCTATGTTCCTACTCTCACCATGGTAACCAGGATCTACGTTCCTACCCTCACCATGGTAACCAGGATCTATGTTCCTACCCTCACCGTGGTAACCAGGATCTAGGTTCCTACCCTCACCATGGTAACCAGGATCTATGTTCCTACCCTCACCATGGTAACCAGGATCTATGTTCCTACCCTCACCATGGTAACCAGGATCTATGTTCCTACCCTCACCGTGGTAACCAGGATCTAGGTTCCTACCCTCACCATGGTAACCAGGATCTATGTTCCTACCCTCACCATGGTAACCAGGATCTATGTTCCTACCCTCACCGTGGTAACCAGGATCTAGGTTCCTACCCTCACCATGGTAACCAGGATCTATGTTCCTACCCTCACCATGGTAACCAGGATCTATGTTCCTACCCTCACCGTGGTAACCAGGATCTAGGTTCCTACCCTCACCATGGTAACCAGGATCTATGTTCCTACCCTCACCGTGGTAACCAGGATATACGTTCCTACTCTCACCGTGGTAACCAGGATCTACGTTCCTACCCTCACCGTGGTAACCAGGATCTACGTTCCTACTCTCACCGTGGTAACCAGGATATACGTTCCTACTCTCACCGTGGTAACCAGGATCTACGTTCCTACCCTCACCGTGGTAACCAGGATCTACGTTCCTACTCTCACCGTGGTAACCAGGATCTATGTTCCTACCCTCACCATGGTAACCAGGATCTATGTTCCTACCCTCACCATGGTAACCAGGATCTATGTTCCTACCCTCACCGTGGTAACCAGGATCTACGTTCCTACCCTCACCGTGGTAACCAGGATCTACGTTCCTACTCTCACCATGGTAACCAGGATCTACGTTCCTACGCTCACCATGGTAAGCAGGATCTACGTTCCTACCCTCACCGTGGTAACCAGGATCTACGTTCCTACCCTCACCGTGGTAACCAGGATCTACATTCCTACCGTCACCATGGTAACCAGGATCTACGTTCCTACCCTCACCATGGTAACCAGGATCTACGTTCCTACCCTCACCATGGTAACCAGGATCTATGTTCCTACCGTCACCATGGTAACCAGGATCTACGTTCCTACCGTCACCATGGTAACCAGGATCTACGTTCCTATAGTCACCATGGTAACCAGGATCTACGTTCCTACCCTCACCATGGTAACCAGGATCTACGTTCCTACCCTCACCATGGTAACCAGGATCTATGTTCCTACCCTCACCATGGTAACCAGGATCTACGTTCCTACCCTCACCATGGTAACCAGGATCTACGTTCCTACCCTCACCATGGTAACCAGGATCTACGTTCCTACCCTCACCATGGTAACCAGGATCTATGTTCCTACCCTCACCATGGTAACCAGGATATACGAAGCCTCACTATGGTAACCAGGATCTAAGTTCCTACTCTCACCATGGTAACCAGGATCTACGTTCCTACCCTCACCATGGTAACCAGGATCTACGTTCCTACCCTCACCATGGTAACCAGGATCTATGTTCCTACCCTCACCATGGTAACCAGGATCTACGTTCGTACCCTCACCATGGTAACCAGGATCTACATTCCTACCCTCACCATGGTAACCAGGATCTATGTTCCTACCCTCACCATGGTAACCAGGATCTACGTTCGTACCCTCACCATGGTAACCAGGATCTACGTTCCTACCGTCACCATGGTAACCAGGATCTCCTACCATCACCATGGTAACAGGAAGTGTTTTTTCGCTCAGTTCCAACAGAAAAGCTCATTTTCTTTAAAGTGCACCAAAGAAAAAAAAAAAATCAAAGAATGTGAAACGACAAGATTTACACTGTTTGTTTCTTGTTTGTTCTGAATTCTAGTTTTTATTACTTTGTTTATGTCAAAATCAGAAGAATTTTATTGCCGTTGAACCACGAGGGAAAAACAAAATTACAATCCAGTGCACTTAAGTCAAGATGAAGACAGACACGGAGCCAGCAGACTGAGGACATGCAGCCGGGGTCAGACGCTTCCTTGTCGTGGTAGATTGTTTGAGAAGTTCCAGGTGTTTTAAAACCACCCGTCACTTCATTCCATCGGGCTACACGTGGTACCAGGTCCAGGAAAACGTGGTGTCTCAGATTCATTACTCATCCATCCGTTCCGTCTTTGTGACGTCCCTCCAGAGAACATCACCACGCTGGATCACCCCTCCTCGGCTTGGCGTGAAGCGACCCAAACACCTGATTTTCATTATTTGAAGGCTTAGTGAATACTTTTAGTGATGGATTACAGAGAGCTGAAGAACCAGACTGATTTGTCTAACGTCTCACCTAAACCAAACTGTGTCTGTGAGGAGGAATGCTGGACATGTGCTGAACACCTGCCACAGGATTCATCATCAGACCGTTTTTTTCTCAGGCTTCATTTATAAAAACTTTTCTAGATCTCAAACTGAGCAAGTGTTTTATCTTAATTTATAAACCTCGTTTAAATTACACGAATAAAATCTCTGTAAGATTTAAAGACCCCCATCAAGACATTTTGATCTCCACCCCACACCTAGAAAACTCCAATGATCTGCTGCCTTGGCACTCGTCTTCAAATAAGCCTGGGATGACTCATGCACAGTAGTGGGGTGTTACCATTGGGTTGCCATGGCGACATCTTTCACAACCAAGGTACAGCTGACTGCAAGGCAGGTGACACGGTAACTCTGTGAGATATAAACTGTACGAACTGGACACACACTGGGAATCAATGTCCACCCCTGGAGGAGGTCCAAGGGATTTTTTTCATGTATAATCCCACACCTGCTGTTCCGTCGTCTTCTGCTTATCCAAGGCCGGGTCATGGAGAGAACAGCCTCAGACGGGCAGCCCAGGCTTCTCTCACCCCAGCTGCATCATCCAGCTCACCCAGGAGGATCCTGAGTCGTTGCCTGGCCAGCTGTGAGACATAGTCTCTCCAGCAGGTCCGGGGTCTGCCTGTGTCTCCTCCTGGTGGGACGTGCCCGAAACACCTCACCTGTGAGACGCTCAGGAGGCATCCTGACCAGATGGTTGAACCATCCCATCTGGCTCCTCTCGACCTGGAGGAGGAGAGGCTCGACAACGAGCTCCTCCCGGATGCTAGAGCTGCTTACCCGGTCTCTGAGTGAGGGCCCAGCCACCTTGCAGAGGAAGCTCATTTCAGCCGCTTGTATCTGAAATCTTGTTCTTTCGGTCACCACCCACAGCTGGTGACCAATCACCAATCATCTTTGCCTGATGTCACTCAGAAGATCCTGTCTTCATTCCTTCTGAACATCTCCACACGTCCATGAAGACTCCACATGAAGGAAACTATAATGAAAACTAAAAAAAAATCAAACAAAATGTGGAGCTACACGGACCTGCTGCCATCACAAGTAGCGCATTGTTTAAAAACCCTGCCCTTTGCCCGTGTCTGTGTGTTTTTGCAGAATAAAATCAAGCAGTTTATTAGTGTGTAGAGGATGTAATGATCCGTGAGTGACGTTTTTATTCAGATGACATGTGACAGTGTGAATGGAGAGTGTGAAAAAGAGGTGAAGAAGCGTGTGCAGGCAGGCTGGAACTTAACTTCCGCTAAGTTTTAAACTTCCACAGAAAGCGGTGGCACAGTGGGTAGCACAGTGGCCTCACAACAAGAAAGTCTTGGGTTCACGTCCCGGGTGGGGACGGGGCTTGGAACACTGGTCTTTCTGTGTGGAGTTTGCATGTTCTCCCCGTGTCTTCTGCCCGCGTCATACCATCAGGCAGCGTCTGAGTTTGCTTAACATTCCTCTAAAGCCCATGCAAGTCATTCACCTTCTTAACCGTCTTGTTGTGGGGGGTACCGGAGCCCGTCCCGGCTGATACACTGCCCCTCGGCAGTGTACACCTCGAACAGGCCGCCAGTCTGTCACAGGGCCACACACACACTCATTCCTAGGGGCAATTTGGCACCAGCCAATCAGCCTAACATGCATGTGTTTGGAGGGTGGGAGGAAACCCACTCATACATGGGAGAACATGCAAACTCCACACAGAAAGGACAGTGTTCCAAGCCTCGTCCACACCCGGGACTTGAACCCATGAGCTTCTTGCTGTGAGGCCACTGCGCCACCGTCCCGCGGAAAGTGGTATATGTATGGATTTTGTAAACAAGCGTTATAAATGAGAGCCCTACCCACCTGACGGGTGAGGGGTTTGAGTGTTCACCACCCTGACGGGTACGACCCCGTCAGACGGGCTCGACCCTGGCAGACGCCCTCATCTTGTGTCTCCTTTCCTCTGCAGCTAACTGCACCCCGCAGTGCCAGAACGGAGGGATGTGTCTCCGACCTCAGCTCTGCGTCTGCAAACCGGGCTCTAAGGGGAAGGCCTGTGAGGAAAAGACGCCAACCACCCACTCATTACCCACCATGCCCGGTAACGGTGTGGTGCCACAGCAGCCCATTCCGCAGCAGGTCCAGCCTGCTAGCTACCCCGCTGTGCCATTCTCCAACGCCAACGTGGCACAGATGAAGCTCATGGTGAAAGCAGCGCCCCAGTTTATGCGACCGCATTACGTCCAGCAGCACATTCAGCAACAGTAAGTACCGTGACCTGGCACGACGTACGATGCCACGCTCTACGATGCCACGCTCTATCATGCCATACTGTATCATGCCATGCTATACTAACCTGTGGTACGAAGTCTATACCAACCGGTGGTACAGAGTCTATACCAACCAGTGGTACAGAGTCTATACCAACCAGTGGTACAGAGTCTATACCAACCAGTGGTACAGAGTCTATACCAACCAGTGGTACAGAGTCTATACCAACCGGTGGTACAGAGTCTATACCAACCAGTGGTACAGAGTCTATACCAACCAGTGGTACGGACTCTCCTCACCCTTCTCCAGATGGGTTCTAGATGCCCAGGAAGGTTCTTGGGTATGGATCCACCCTCTACCCGTCCATCTTGGAGGTTTGAAGAAAAAAAAAAAAAAATACAAAAAAACCCCAAAATAAATTACAAAAAATTACAAAATTTTTTTTACACAAAAACAAAACAATTACAAAAAAACAACTACAAAATAATAATAAAAAAATTACAAAATTAAAAAAAAAAAGTTACAAAAAATTTACAAAAAATACAAAATATTATAAAAAATACAAAAAAAAATAGTTAAAAAAATTACAAAAAACTTACAAAAAAACTACAGAAAAATTGACAAAAATTTGATAAAATTTGGATGAAACTGGTGTAATTTTGATGTGTGTTTTTCAACTTTTTGACAACCTTTCGCCTTTTTTTCAATTGATTTTTCAGAAAAAAAAGGGTCTTTTTTGCGACGTTTTTCTGCGTTGACAAAAACTTTATGGAAAAAAAGGACAGTTTTTTCTCAAAAAATTTTGAAAAAAAGTTGTGGAAAAACTTTATTCAAATTTTCACCAATTTTGTCAAAATTACGTGATTTTGCCAAATTTATGTCAAATTTTTAACAATTTGGTCACATTTTTGTCAAATTTTGTCAAAAAAAAGTCGAAAAGTTGTCGTAAAGCCAAAAAACGTCACAAAATTATGTCAAAATCACATCAAATTTTTGTCAAAATTACATCAAATTTTTGTCAATTCTGTCATAATTTTGTTGAGTTTTCGTCAACGCAAAAAATGTTCCAAAAAAGACAGTTTTTCCTTTAAAAATGTTGAAGACAAGTAAAAAAAAACTGATTCTGTTTTTTATCGTACTTTAATTTTTCTGTTTTTCTGTGACAATGTTTGTAAACATGTGCTTTATGTTCTGTGGCTGTTTTACTCACGGTGTGTGTCACTGTGTGTGTGTGTGTGTGTTACGGTCCATGTCAGTGTGTGTGTGACTGTGTTTGTGTTTTAGTCAGTCTAAAACAAACCATCATTGTTCTTCGTTTGTTCTTTTCCAGGCTTAATAAACCTCGTCCAGTCGTAATCAGACCCTCATGATTTAAATCTAAAGCAGCTTGTCGGCCATCTTTTTAGAGGCTTCAGTCTGAAAAGAACTCGGGTTCTTTTCGTCTATGTTTTGCTTCTCAGTCTGTTTTTCAGCAAAAAAACATGTAAACAAGAATGATTTGTTGTGTTGTCTTTCGTTCCGTCGTCTTCTGCTCATCCGGGGCCGGGTCACAGGGGTAACAGCCTCAGAAAGAAATCCCAGGCCTCTCTCTCCCCGGCTGCATCCTCCAGCTCACCAGGAAGGATCCCAAGTCGTTCCCCAGGCCAGCTGTGAGACATAGTCTCTCCAGCAGGTCCGCGGTCTGCCCCTATGTCTCCTCCTGGTGGTACGTGCCCGAAACACCTCACTAGCGAGGCACTCGGGAGGCATCCTGACCAGATGCCCGAACCACCCCATCTGGCTCCTCTCAACCTGGGTGAGAAGCGGCTCGATACCGAGCTCTTCCCGGATGGCAGAGCTCCTCACCCGATCTCGGAGGGGGAAAGCCCAGCCACCCTGCGGAGGGAGCTCATTCCGGCCCCTTGTATCCGCGATCTCATTCTTTCGTTCACTATCAACAGCTGGTTACCATGGTGAGGGTAGGAACGTAGATCCTGGTTACCATGGTGAGGGTAGGAACGTAGATCCTGGTTACCATGGTGAGGGTAGGAACGTAGGTCCTGGTTACCATGGTGAGGGTAGGAACGTAGATCCTGTTTACCGTGGTGAGGGTAGGAACGTAGATCCTGGTTACCATGGTGAGGGTAGGAACGTAGATCCTAGTTACCATGGTGAGGGTAGGAAAGTAGATCCTGGTTACCATGATGAGGGTAGGAACGTAGATCCTGGTTACCATGGTGAGGGTAGGAACGTAGGTCCTGGTTACCATGGTGAGGATAGGAACATAGATCCTGGTTACCACGGTGAGGGTAGGAACGTAGATCCTGGTTACCATGGTGAGGGTAGGAACGTAGATCCTGGTTGCCATGGTGAGGGTAGGAACGTAGATCCTGGTTACCATGGTGAGGGTAGGAATGTAGATCCTGGTTACCATGGTGAGGGTAGTAACGTAGATCCTGGTTACCATGGTGAGGATAGGAACGTAGATCCTGGTTACCATGGTGAGGGTAGGAACGTAGATCCTGGTTACCATGGTGAGGGTAGGAATGTAGATCCTGGTTACCATGGTGAGGGTAGTAACGTAGATCCTGGTTACCATGGTGAGGATAGGAACGTAGATCCTGGTTACCATGGTGAGGGTAGGAACGTAGATCCTGGTTACCCTGGTGAGGGTAGGAACATAGATCCTGGTTACCATGGTGAGGATAGGAACGTAGATCCTGGTTACCCTGGTGAGGGTAGGAACATAGATCCTGGTTACCATGGTGAGGATAGGAACCTGGTAGATCCTGGTTACCATGGTGAGGGTAAGAATGTAGACTGTCGTTCTATCTGCAGATGAGCTTTGCTTAATAGCTCTGCTCTTTCTTCACTAATGCAGCATCCTAATTACTGCAGACGCCGCACCAAATCGTCCCTCGATCTCCAGCTCCATTCTTCCCCCACTGTGAACAAGACCCCAAGATACTTAAAGTAAAATAAAAAGATGGAGAATGGTTGATAAAATCGTCCAAACGGGGTCTCTGCTCAACGCCTGGATAAAAGTGAGAAGCAGATGTGATGAAAATATTCATTTAACGGAGAAACAACCAAGAGATTTAGATCTGGATCACCGCCTGCTTCCAGGAATTTCAAATATTTTTCTTCTACATTCTGATGCAAACGTCCAGGAACTTGTGGAACGTGTCACATCCTGGTTCTTTTACCCTCCTTTCTATTTTACATGCTGTTGGTGCGGGTCCATTAACAAGAGGGGATTATTTACAGCTGAGCACGGCTGAGCCTCCTCCTCAGACATGAAAGCTTTATGATCTGAATGAAGTTCAGAATCATGGGTTCTGGTTTTTCTCTGAAACACAGATCATTTGAACAGAGAGATTTATCTAGTCAGTGGATTAACAACCAGCTGAGTTATTAAAGGGACTAGTTTTACACGTTAGGCTGCAGTGGAGCTCAGACAGGGAGAGTTAGTCTGCCCTCTCTGACCTGAACCATGACTCCATCACCCTGATGTCCATCCTAATGCTCCACCATCTAGACCAGGCATGGGCACACTACGGCCCATGGGCCACATGCGGCCCGTTTCGTTCTGTTCCGTCACCTTCCGCTTGTTCCAGGGTCGGGTCGCGAGGGCAACAGCCTCAAGCGGGCAGCCCAGGCCTCTCTCTCCCCGGCTGCATCCTCTAGCTCACCTGGAAGGATCCCAAGTTGTTCCCCTGCCAGCTGTGAGACATAGTCTCTCTAGCGGGTCCGGGGTCTGCTCCTTGGTCTCCTCCCGGTGGGACGTGCCCGAAAAACCTCGCCAGTGAGGCGCTTGGGGGGCATCCTGACCAGATGCCCGAACCACCCCATCTGGCTCCTCTCGACCTGGAGGAGGAGCGGCTCGACACCGAGCTCCTCCCGGATGGCAGAGCTCATCACCTGATCTCTGAGTGAGAGCCCAGCCACCCTGCAGAGGAAGCTCTTTTTGGCCGCTTGCAACCGCGATCTCATTCTTTTGGTCACCACCCACAGCTGGTTACCATGGTGAGGGTAGGAACGTAGATCCTGGTTACCATGGTGATGGTAGTAATGTAGATCCTGGTTACCATGGTGAGGATAGGAACGTAGATCCTGGTTACCATGGTGAGGGTAGTAATGTAGATCCTGGTTACCATGGTGAGGATAGGAACGTAGATCCTGGTTACCATGGTGAGAGTAGAAACGTAGATCCTGGTTACTATGGTGAGGGTAGGAACGTAGATCCTGGTTACCATGGTGAGGGTAGTAATGTAGATCCTGGTTACCATGGTGAGGATAGGAACGTAGATCCTGGTTACCATGGTGAGGGTAGGAACGTAGATCCTGGTTACCATGGTGAGGGTAGTAATGTAGATCTTGGTTACCATGGTGAGGGTAGGAACGTAGATCCTGGTTACCATGGTGAGGGTAGGAACGTAGATCCTGGTTACCATGGTGAGGGTAGGAACGTAGATCCTGGTTACCATGGTGAGGGTAGGAACGTAGATCCTGGTTATCATGGTGAGGGTAGGAACGTAGATCCTGGTTACCATGGTGAGGGTAAGAACGTAGATCCTGGTTACCATGGTGAGGGTAGGAACGTAGATCCTGGTTACCATGGTGAGGGTAAGAGCGTAGATCCTGGTTACCATGGTGAGGGTAGGAACGTAGATCCTGGTTACCATGGTGAGGGTAGGAACGTAGGATCCAGGATCTACATTCCTACCCTCACCATGGTAACCAGGATCTACGTTCCTACCCTCACCATGGTAACCAGGATCTACGTTCCTACCCTCACCATGGTAACCAGGATCTACTGTCCTACCCTCACCATGGTAACCAGGATCTACTGTCCTACCCTCACCATGGTAACCAGGATCTACGTTCCTACCCTCACCATGGTAACCAGGATCTACGTTCCTACCCTCACCATGGTAACCAGGATCTACGTTCCTACCTTCACCATGGTAACCAGGATCTACATTCCTACCCTCACCATGGTAACCAGGATCTACGTTCCTACCCTCACCATGGTAACCAGGATCTACGTTCCTACCCTCACCATGGTAACCAGGATCTACATTCCTACCCTCACCATGGTAACCAGAATCTACGTTCCTACCCTCACCATGGTAACCAGGATCTACGTTCCTACCCTCACCATGGTAACCAGGATCTACGTTCCTACTCTCACCATGGTAACCAGGATCTACGTTCCTACCTTCACCATGGTAACCAGGATCTACATTCCTACCCTCACCATGGTAACCAGGATCTACGTTCGTACCCTCACCATGGTAACCAGGATCTACATTCCTACCCTCACCATGGTAACCAGGATCTACGTTCCTACCCTCACCATGGTAACCAGGATCTACGTTCCTACCCTCACCATGGTAACCAGGATCTACATTCCTACCCTCACCATGGTAACCAGGATCTACATTCCTACCCTCACCATGGTAACCAGGATCTACATTCCTACCCTCACCATGGTAACCAGGATCTACGTTCCTACCCTCACCATGGTAACCAGGATCTACGTTCCAACCCTCTCCATGGTAACCAGGATCTACGTTCCTACCCTCACCATGGTAACCAGGATCTACGTTCCTACCCTCACCATGGTAACCAGGACCTACGTTCCTACCCTCACCTATGGTCACCAACAATGGGTGGTGACTGAAAGAATGAGATTGTGGGTTCAAGCGGCCGAAATGAGCTTCCTCTGCAGGGTGGCTGGGCTCTCACTCAGAGATTGGGAAAGGAGTTCTGCCATCTGGGGGAGCTCAGTGTCGAGCCGCTCCTCCTCCAGGTCGAGAGGAACCAGATGGCGTGGTTCGACCATCTGGTCAGGATGCCCCCGAGTGCATCACTGGTGAGGTGTTTCGGGCACATCCCACCGAGAGGAGACCCAGAGGCAGACCCCAGACCCGCTGGAGAGACTATATCTCACAGCTGGCTGGGGAACGACTCCGGATCCATCTGGGTGAGCTGGAGGTTGCAGCTGGGGTGAGAAAAGCCTAGGCTTCACGTTTGAGGCTGTTGCCCCCGCGATCCGACCCTGGAACAAGCGGAAGATGTCGGCATAAAATGGAACTAGGACTAAAAGACATGATTTTAAAATGATTACATAAAAAACAAACATTTTAACATGTATTAAAATCCTCTCTTTTAAACCTCGTTTCTGAACGAGGCCCCGTTCATTTACTGACATCCCAAACAGAGAAATTAGGAATAGTGAACACCGGGCGAGGGTCCAAGCTCAAACTGATTCCACACTGTGGTGACTAAGACTTCGCACTGAGTCCAAGAAAGATTTTGTGAATGTTGAGGAAGCCTTAATGAAACGGTTTACCACAGTGTTTACTGTTTTATGTCCTGCTACGTGCAGGCCGAAGAACAAGATGGTTTCAGGTTAAAAAAAAACCCTCCTTCTGTTTGTGACGTCTGTTTGCATCACGCACAGACGACGATCGTTTTCTCTGAATGAGTAAAACTTCCAAGAAGAATCCCTCTGGCTCGACGGGGGTCTTGGCTCTCAGGGGGTTGGTTTTGAATTCCAGGTTTGAGTCTGCCAGATTTGTCAGGGATGTTATGAACTCATACGCCCTCAGTCATGACGGGATCCCCCCAGCATGGCGTCCCTTAGGGATCTGTTTTCAGTCCGGTCTGGTGGACGTCTGCAGCGTGGACAGACGTCATCACCCACCGTGTCTTTTTGGGGATTTCCAGAAAGTCTCTGAGGAGGAGAGCAGCGTCCAAACTCTCAGATGTCTGTCTCACACACACACACACACAACGCCCTCAGATGAAAAGAAGACCGGCTCACTCCTCAGAGTCATGTGGGGGTGACACGACCTGGCTCTAGAAGCAGAGCCAGGTTTAATCAGTTAATGGGTGGTTCGGGCATCTGGTCAGGATGCCCCTCAAGGGCCTCGCTGGTGAGGTGTTTCGAGCCCGTCCCACCGGGAGGAGACCAAGAGGCAGACCCCGGACCCGCTGGAGAGACTATGTCTCACAGCTGGACGGGGAACGACTCACGATCCTCCCGGGTGAGCTGGAGGATGCAGCTGGGGTGAGAGAAGCCTGGGCTTCCCATCTGAGGATGTTGCCCCGGCGACCCGACCCCGGATGAGCAGAAGACGACGGAACGGAATTTCAGTTAATCAGGGGTTAGGGACGAGGGGTAGACATGTGCCGCCTTGAAGCCAACCTGGGCAGGCTCGACAGGGCCAGACAGAGGAGGCGTTGAAGGGTAAACATGAGGCTGAGGGACCAGAGCGGGCAGTACACCATCATAGGAACAGATCTGACACCAGAGCAATGGGCACCAAGAGTTAAAAAATGAGGGGGAAGATGAGACACAGGTGGTAGACATCAGGGAGAGGGGATTGGAACCAGGTGGGCTGGATTAGGGCACAGAGCAGGATTAGGATGGAGGAAGGAGGAACATGACACTCAGACCCAACAGTATTCTTGGTGCCTTGTGTATGAGTGTGTACGGGTACACGGGTACACAGGTACACCCACCTGTACACGGCGTGTACACAAAACCCGGTGACACCCGCGTGGCAAAACTGTCTCAAATGATTCAAAGTGTCTGAGGCCTCATAAAGCACTGACCTCTAGTGGAAAGAGATGGGCATCGCACACCAGCACGCTCATGTCTGTATGCCAGTATGTGTCTGTCTGTCTGTATGCCAGCATCTGTCTGTCTGTCTGTATGCCAGCATGTGTCTGTCTGTCTGTATGCCAGCATGTGTCTGTCTGTCTGTATGCCAGCATGTGTCTGTCTGTCTGTATGCCAGCATCTGTCTGTCTGTCTGTATGCCAGCATGTGTCTGTCTGTCTGTATGCCAGCATGTGTCTGTATGCCAGCATGTGTCTGTCTGTCTGTATGCCAGTATGTATCTGACTGTCTGTATGCCAGTATGTATCTGACTGTCTGTATGCCAGTATGTATCTGACTGTCTCTCTGGTTGCCAGGCTGTCTCTGTCTGCATGCATGCCAGCTTGTATCAGTCAGACAGGCAGACAGACAGGTTGCCAGTCTGTCTGACTGTCTGTCTCTCTGCATGCCAGGCTGTGTCTGTCTGCGTGCATGCCAGCATGTGTCTGACTGTCTGTATGCCAGGCTGTGTCTGTCTGCGTGCATGCCAGCATGTGTCTGTATGCCAGCATGTGTCTGTCTGTCTGTCTGTATGCCAGCATGTGTCTGTCTGACTGTCTGTATGCCAGCATGTGTCTGTCTGACTGTCTGTATGCCAGCATGTGTCTGTCTGACTGTCTGTATGCCAGCATGTGTCTGTCTGACTGTCTGTATGCCAGCATGTGTCTGTCTGTCTGTATGCCAGCATGTGTCTGTCTGTCTGCGTGCATGCCAGCATGTGTCTTGCCATGCTGCAGTTTGCAGGTTCAGTGGGTTCGCCTGTGGACTGGGGGAGGCAGACTTGGACAAATGGAGTGTGGAGGTCTGTGGTGGAGTGTGATTGCAGCCCCAGACGCCCCCTCCTCCACCCGTCTGCTGTGTCTCCTGGCTGATATTTAAAACCGTCCCGTCCACTCACTCCAGACTTTTTTCTCACCTTTTCTTTTTCTCGGCTCCAAGTTTTTTGTTTTTTTCAGTTTTGAGACACTTTTTAAACAAAAACTCCGGTTGTTTTTTTTTTTAAAAAAACTTTGTTTTAACAGAAAAAAGAACAAAAATGGGAGTTTTTTAAAGTAAAAAAAAATCCCTTTTTTTCATCAGGTTTGAATTTCATTCAAAATTAAATAGTTTTCTATTTTTTTTTATGTTTGTTTTAGTTCTTTAAAGAATTTCTTGCCCATTATTTAGATGCCATGTGAATGCCAGGTTGTTCTTGGGCATGGATTTTGTTCCACACGACGCTCATGCTCTAATGGAAGTGTTTTTAATGCAGGTGCTCTGCTCATGCTTAGTCCCAAAATGCACCAAAATAACTAAACACTGTGTTTGTGACCGTGAAGTGAATTTACACCGTGTTGTGTATGTGGCAAGGAGGCGGGACTAAATGAGGAGCGAGAGGAGGGGGGATTCACAATGTCAAAAAAATGGAAGATGAACTCAGAAAAAGGTGGGGCGCAGTTTAGAGGGGATATTGCTTGTTGTGGGGCCAAAAACACACTTCTTTCTGGAGGCGTTTTTTTAGCGGCCAATCAAACTAACATGTATGTTTTGGAGAATGAGAGGAGACTGGAGAAAACCCACCCATACACAGGGAGAACATGTAAACTCCACACAGAAAGATGTGTTCAAGTCTCAGCCCCGCTCCAAGACTTGAACTCCCAACCTCCTCACTGTGCGGCCACAGTCACTCCCAGAGAGATCCTCAACATCTTCATCTCTGTGCCACTGTCTCTAGACCAATCAGCATGGCCTCTCTCACCACACTGTCTCTAGACCAATCAGCATGGCCGCTCTCACCATACTGTCTCTAGACCAATCAGCATGGCCGCTCTCACCACACTGTCTCTAAACCAATCAGCTTGGCCGCTCTCACCATACTGTCTCTAGACCAATCAGCATGGCCGCTCTCACCACACTGTCTCTAGACCAATCAGCATGGCCGCTCTCACCACGCTGTCTCTAGACCAATCAGCATGGCCGCTCTCACCACACTGTCTCTAGACCAATCAGCATGGCCGCTCTCACCACACTGTCTCTAGACCAATCAGCATGGCCGCTCTCACCACACTGTCTCTAGACCAATCAGCATGGCCGCTCTCACCACGCTGTCTCTAGACCAATCAGCATGGCCGCTCTCACCACACTGTCTCTAGACCAATCAGCATGGCCGCTCTCACCATACTGTCTCTAGACCAATCAGCATGGCCGCTCTCACCACGCTGTCTCTAGACCAATCAGCATGGCCGCTCTCACCACACTGTCTCTAGACACCAGATCCCTGTTGGTCTCAGTGAGTTTATAAGCTTATCATTATTTTTTATGCCCAATCGGTCAGATTAACTCTGTATAAATCCATTGGATTAAAAGGTTGAATGATGAGTAAATAGTTTAGATCCACATGATGCTTCACCGGTCAGTACTGGTCCCATCCTGTGAACGGAGGGTCTATTTAAGTCTTTACAGGGTCACAGTGGAACGATTTACAAGATACCTCCCTCTGTTTATTTATATTGTAGCAGGGAACCAATCACGTGGCTGAAAACATGCCTGATGGACAAATAGATTTATTCTCTGGTCTGTTTTTATTGGTTTCTAAACAGATTTAAATGTGTGTTTTATCAGTTAAATGAGATGATGTCATCACTAGTGAACCCAGTCTGATCTTATACTGGAAACTGGAAATGTCAGATGACTGTAATCCAGAGGAAGTGGAGGAATTTGGCACAGGAAAGGGTTTTATGTGAGAGTGTTTATCTCATCGTCCAGTGAGATTGGAGGGCGAGGAAGGAAAGAGGAAAACGTTGCTTATTGTTTTGTAACATCAGTCATCTGGACGCCTCTGAACGGAGCGTTCACTGCTGGTGTTTAATCAACGTAAATAACTCATAAACAAACCAAAATGGTGGAAATGGAGGAGATATTTTTAGTATTGTGAGGATCTGTGGCCTTTTTTTAAGCAAGCGTTCCCCGACTTCTACGCAAGGCGAGCGATTATTGTAGGTGGCGGAGTGTGTGGATTGTTTAACCTTAAGGCAACACAGGAGCTGCTGTCGTATTGTAAGACATGTGGACAGAATCAGAACTGAACTGAGGACAGTGAAATGAAGCATTTGAAGCAGAAACAATTAGAAAACACATTCAGACAGTCCAGTTTAGGCTGTAAAGAAACACACATGGATCAACAGAATGTCTCATGGTAGAAGATTCACAGGCATGCCCTGGTCAGGCAGCCAGGAAGACCTGGCTGGTAGGGATGATCCCCTGACACTGAAGGTAGTTGTTGTTGTTGTTGATTTCCAGCAGTGTAAGCACGGTAACTGCATTGCTGCCCTCCACCGGTCAGGAGAGGTAACGTCAATGTTCTCTGCTTGGCGATTACTCGCCGAAGGAACAGATAGCAACACAAGCAAAGCTGCTTCTTGTTTACCAACAAGAAATAACCCGCTGGCCAGCCCCGACACGGAAGGGAAGGAAGACTGCCTTACTAAAGGCAGCTGCTCGAACACCATCAGGTGTCTCAAATCAGGCAGATGAGAGAGGGTCCCAGGCTCTCTCTGGTGTCGGGCGAGGGAACCACCATAATCACCATTTTTTAACTCGTTATGAAACCACGTGCTTCTGCTGCAACGTGATATTTCCTTGTGCACGGGAACGGGAACTTTGGAATACGTACCTCTGTGTCTCTGTGTGAACAAGATAACTCAAAGGTTCACCGTGGATTTTTATTAAATTTTTTGGATACATTCAGACGGGAAGATGAAGAAGTGAATATCTGGATCTGAGTTTTTGGATCCAAGAGGGTTTTAAAACATCTGTTTAGGGTTTTTTTTTTATAACTTTAGTTTTTCTAAAAGAAATAAGACTTTTATTTTCTCTTTGTTCATACTGTACGTGGGTTTCACATCACCAAAAATATTCATAAAGAGCCGATTAGTTGGTTCAAGTTGACAATAAGTGTGAGTGTGAACGTGACTGGTTGTCGATCCCAGACTGGAAACCCGTTCAGGTCGTAAATCTCAGTCATCGGCTACCAGGTAGAAAAAAATGGAGGCTATTTTCTGCCAATCTTGTCGGAGCTCTCGACAGCTTTTAAAGTTCTTTTTTCATTCGCTGACAGATCGATTTGCTGCCGAGTGTGAAGCAGCCGGGATGGAAATGAGCGCCTCCAAATCCGAGACCATGGTCCTCACCCGGAAAAGGGTGGAATGCTCAGGATCTACGTTCCTACCCTCACCATGGTAACCAGGATCTACGTTCCTACCCTCAACATGGTAACCAGGATCTACATTCCTACCCTCACCATGGTAACCAGGATCTACGTTCCTACCCTCACCTATGGTAACCAGGATCTACGTTCCTACCCT
The DNA here is from genome assembly GCA_902685375.1 of Neostethus bicornis. Taxonomy (NCBI): domain Eukaryota; kingdom Metazoa; phylum Chordata; class Actinopteri; order Atheriniformes; family Phallostethidae; genus Neostethus; species Neostethus bicornis. The sequence continues at coordinate 2,800,031 of LR738548.1, forward strand.
CACCATGGTAACCAGGATCTACATTCCTACCCTCACCATGGTAACCAGGATCTACATTCCTACCCTCACCATGGTCACCAGGATCTACGTTCCTACCCTCACCATGGTAACCAGGATCTATGTTCCTACCCTCACCATGGTAACCAGATCTATGTTCCTACCCTCACCATGGTAACCAGGATCTACGTTTCTACCCTCACCATGGTAACCAGGATCTACGTTCCTACCCTCACCACGGTAACCAGAATCTACGTTCCTACCCTCACCATGGTAACCAGGATCTACATTCCTACCCTCACCATGGTAACCAGGGTCTACGTTCCTACCCTCACCATGGTCACCAAGATCTACGTTCCTACCCTCACCATGGTAACCAGGATCTACGTTCCTACCCTCACCATGGTAACCAGATCTACGTTCCTACCCTCACCATGGTCACCAGCTGTGGGTGGTGACCGAAAGAATGAGATCACGGATACAAGCGGCCGAAATGAGCTTCCTCTGCAGGGTGGCTGGGCTCTCACTCAGAGATCGGGTGAGGAGCTCTGCCATCCGGGAGGAGCTCGTTGTCGAGCCGTTCCTCCTCCAGGTTGAGAGGAGCCAGATGGGGGTGGTTTGGGGATCTGGTCAGGATGCCTCCCGAGCGCCTCACTGGTGAGGTGTTTACGGCACCGGTACGAAACCAAGAGGCAGACCCCGGACCCGCTGGAGAGACTAAGTCTCACAGCTGGTCGAGGAACGACTCGGGATCCTTCCAGGAGAGCTGGAGGATTCAACCGGGGTGAGAGAAGCCTGGGCGTCCCGTCCGAGGCTGTTGCCCCTGCGACCCGGCCTCGGATGAGCGTAAGATGACGGGACAGAACGGAACGAAATTTGCATCACATCATTTGCTTGATCCATAAACGTGTAGGGTTCTAGAGGCGTGGTTGGGGCAGGATGGAGATCAATATGTTTTAATAAATCTTAAGTTTTCGTGGTGTAAGAACCATCGTGGTGCTGAGTGTAAAACCTGCCCAGCCACAGACCTACGAGCTTCTGGTCTGATGGATTTCTGGTATTACATGGTTCTCACTGCTCCTCTTTGTGTGTGTTTCTTTCCAGGATCCGTCCCGTTCACCCAGGTCAGAACCAGTACCTCATAAAGCCAAAATACTACCACACACACACTACCCACGTCCAGCCTCGACCTGACCGTCCCATCCCGCTCACTGTGTCTCACAACCAGCTGCATGGTGAGTACACTAAGCTTCCACCAATCAGACATGTTATTACCTCAACCAAGGAGGAGTTTCACCTGCCAGCCAGCCTGCCAACCTCTCTCCCTGCCAGTCTTTCAGCCTCCATGCCAGCCAGCCACAAACATCTGTCTGCAGCCTACTGGCACATCTGGAAAGTTATTCATCGTCTCCGTCTTAGTTCCTTCAAAATAAGCTTCTACCAGCAGCTCAGACCGTCCAGACAAACCCCCTCTGATTTAAAGTTTAACTCTTTATTCACCAAACCGTTGTTGCTCATGACGATAAGCAGATTTGCCAGATCGTCAGACGATTGTTTACGTCTGAAACGCCTGATGGAGAAAAAGAAAAGACCCCTCTGCTTCTGCTTGTTTTCCATCCCCTCCTCTCACCAGCTTCACTCCTTCAGAGAGGAGCTCTCCGGTCACTCTTTCGCTGCTTCTGATTGGTTGCCAGTTTCTAAAGAAAACTACTGTAAAAAATTAATTATAAGAATTTTTTACAGTAGTTTCCGTGTTTTTTTTATCTGACTGTCGGCCGGTTGGATAACAGTGGGCTGAGAGCAGGTCCTTGTGGAACACCAGAAACATATTTACAGAGACAGACTGAAATCTGTCAGCTGGATTTTTACTTGTCATGATTTGGTATCCAAGTGGAAGGAGGAGGACCCAATCGGAGGACAAGAAACATGGTTTATTTAATGAAGGAATCCAAAAAACCCACATGGATCAGTGGAATGTCTTTGGGTTATTGTTCTAAATGTTTATCATGGTCAGGCAGCCAGGAAGACCTGGCTGGGATGGAAGGTACGACCCGACACCTGAAGGGAAGACAGGCTGAACGAAGTCCTTCAGGTGTCTAAAATCAGGCAAATGAGAGAATGCCCCGGGTTCCCTCTGGTGGTGGGCGAGGGAACCATGACATTACTTGTAATCTCTCTACATAAATGGTTGGAATAAAAAGTCGTGTTGGAGTTCTTTTCAGATGACAAAATGTGAGACCTAACGCTGTCATAACGGATCATATGGGGTCTAAACATTGGGTCTGTAAACCTCCTGAATGGAGATTGAAAGGTCTGGATCCACTCCTCCATCCACTCCTTCATGAAGGAGTGGATAAGAGCCATCACAGCACAGTGATGGTGAAGGTCAGGGTGGTAGAAGGGATCACTTGGAGATACATTCAGATTAAGAACTTTTCCACTCTGCCATCTTTTCAGATTCTCAGTGGAACATAAACACGTCTCATTCCAGTACCCTGCTTAATGGCAGTCTGCAACAGGGTCACAAGTTTGTCAAGTCAAACCCATAGGTTGTCAAGTTTATGACCGTGCCATGATGGTTTTGTAGCTATTGTGGTTTGTAATTTTTGTGTACACAGATGTGGAAGTTCTGTGTATGAAAGCAACCGGTGGGCGGTTATCGGTTCCGTGGATGTAGTCTGTGATGGAGCTCTCTTCCCCTGACTTACGCAGTGCTGACGCTCACTATTCAGCATAACCGAGCATTAGCAGAAGGATGCTGGATTTAGAACCACCAGGAAAGAGGACTAGAGGAAGACCAAAGAGGAGGTTCATGGATACAGTGAAGGAAGACATGAAGATAGTTGGTGGGACTGAAGAGGATGCAGCAGATAGGGTTAGATGGAAGAAACTGACTTGTTGTGGCGCCCCTGGAGGGGAATGATGGAAGGAGAAAAAGTATTGTTGGATCTATGAATATGGCCGGTAGGAGGTTCTCGGCTCTATAGATAAACCAGTGGTTGGTGGTTAGGTTGACCAGCGGGCAGTCAATGGCTCTAAGGATGTGACCAGTGAGTTGTTGTGTGGTCTATAACCGTGGCACAGTTGGTTTTGTAGCTATACACATGTGGCCAGTGGTTTGTTTTTGGGTCTATGAACTTGCCTTGTGATTGGTTGTTGGTCTATGACATAGCCAGTAGATGTCTGGTGTAAGAATGCAACCAGTGGATTGTTGTGACTTGTGATTGTTGGGTCTATAAACCAGGCTGTTTATAGACCTCCTGGTTCTTGGGTCTATGGATAGGTTAGCGGCTGGTTGGGGGTTTATGGAGGGATGCTAGTTCTGGTTACTGGTTCTTCAGATTCCGTTCCGTTCCGTCATCTTCCACTTGTTACGGGGTCGGGTCGCGGGGGCAACAGCCTTAAACGGGCAGCCCAGGCTTCTCTCTCCCCAGCTGCATCCTCTAGCTCACCCAGAAGGATCCCAAGTCGTTCCCCGGCCAGCTGTGAGACATAGTCTCTCCAGCAGGTCCGGGGTCTGCTCCTTGGTCTCCTCCCGGTGGGACGTGCCCAAAACACCTCGCCTGCGAGGCGCTCGGGGGCATCCTGACCAGATGCCTGAACCACCCCATCTGGCTCCTCTCGACCTGGAGGAGGAGCGGCTCGACACCGAGCTCCTCCCGGATGGCAGAGCTCCTCACCCGATCTCTGAGTGAGAGCCCAGCCACCCTGCGGAGGAAGCTCATTTCAGCCGCTTGTACCCGCGATCTCATTCTTTCGGTCACCACCCACAGCTGGTGACCATAGGTGAGGGTAGGAACGTACAGATTTAGCATACTTTATTTATTCTTTATGGGGAATTTTATGTGTCCGGTACCTCTTTCAGAAAACAAGAGAGAGCTCCAAAACACTGTCAGAACTGCTTCTAGGTGGTGCCGAGTTGGGTGGAGAGGAGCTGGATGAACTGTTGGTGGAACACATAATAGTTGGCTCTGTGGTAGGTGGAACGTGGGTCACCATGGCGACAATATTTGAAAGCTCCATGAATCTTTATAAGGTCTTAGACTCTCTCTAACAGCTCCACATCTTGACAGCCAATCACATCCTTCACTGTGGTGGAACAACGCCAGCTGTCCACCATCTTTACTTTCATTCCTTCTGATTCAGTCCAGCACGGAACATCTCCACACATCCATGAAGACTCAGCGTTTCTCACTGATGAAGCAGCTCATTTCTTCAAACTCAAATAAAAACTCAAGAAATCACAGACCTGCTGCCATCACAAGTAGCACGTTTTGGTTTGTGGGTTGATCTGGTTTGTCGTTGAGCTTGCAGGTCTATATGATTGTTTTTTTTGGGTCTGGTGGGGTTTATGTTCTCCTCACTGTCAGACGTTTAGAACTCTGTAGGATCTCGATGGTTGTGTAAAGTCTGCGTCGTCTTTCTGCTGATGTTTTTACCAGAGATTGTTGCTTCAGTCATATTTCTGGCTTTTGTTTTAATAGAGGGAATTTATTGTTGAATTCCTCTGTCTGTGTAATTAAATACATTCCAAAGTACATATTAGGATGTGACTGGAGCCTCGTCCCTGAAGAGATGATTTGTTTCTGTTTGGGATTATTCTCCCTGGTTGGGAAACCAGTTGCCCTCAGCTATTTGTTGTGACCACATCATCATATCAGAGAGGTTTCTGCACATTGGAAGTCTGGACCGGACAGAGACAGGGGTTTGGAACCGGCACAAAGAGAGGCTGGTGGTGGGACGCAGCTCGGCTGTGTGCTGAAGTACACCGTATCAGCAAAGGATTTCCTCACCTGCCTTCACTCAGACATGAACTCAACTCACCTCCTGTTTGTGCACATAGTTTAGGAGGGAAAGGTCCATCAGTTTACCTAGCTGACCACTTGGTGGCATCGGGCTGATGTTCGCAAACATTCAAAAACTCTAAATACAGATCCCGAAGATCTAGATGTAGTGGATATGTAAAGGCCGGTACCCCCTGTTACTCAGTCCACCAGGACATCTCGGACATTTTTAACGATTGTTTTGATCTAAAACCGTCGTGATCCCCTCGTCTGCCACCAGAGGGAGCCCTGGACCTTCCTCATCATCCTGAATAGAGACACCTGAGGGTGATTAGTCAGATGACACTCACCTGTGGATCATTCTACCTGCTGCCTATTTAAAGGCAATCACCCCAGACTTCCAGGTCGGGTCATCGTCATCCTTCCCAGCCAGGACCTCCCGGCTGCCTGACCATAAGTTTGATCTCTGAACTCTGTTCCTTTCCTTTCCAGACTTACCTGACTTCTGTTAATAAATCCTGTTTTTTTTCCCTGCGTTTGGGTCCTCCTTCCATCTCACAACAAAAACGTAATTATGACAACTCTATGATTGTTTTCCCGCTGCTTCAAATGCTTGATTTCACTGTCCTCAGTTCACTTCAGCTTCTGTCCCGTCTTTATGTGACACTGAGTTTCCAAAGAAGACAGATTTGAACAGAAGCATGCTTTCTAAATGAGGCCATATGTCAGTAATATGTAGTGAAGCTGGCTGGGTGAATACTATCATCAGCGTACTGTAGATGGCAGTGTCTTGGTCTGATGTCTTTCTTCTGTTAGGTAGAATAGGGAGGGTCCTCTGCCAGGTCGGGACACACCCTTCACATGTTACAACCACAGAAATCATGACTTCTTTTCACCTACAAGTTTTGAGACAAGCTGGAGAAGATCTGACCGTTCTGTTTTATTCATAAAGCCTGATTTTACAACATATTTGTCTCAATGGGCTTCAGACGGTTAACTGAACAAAACACTGATGAAATAAGGATAATTGGGAAAAGGTCTGATGAGTCTGTTTGGCCAGCCAGAGCTGGCCTAATTTTCAGCGCCCAGACTTGTGAGGAGGAGCTGAAAGACGTCCCAGAGTTTGTTTGCTCACCTCTCCCACGTTTTTTTTTTCTCCTCCTTCAGAGGCGCCACTGGCTTTAGGATCCGTGGAGAAGGAGAGAAACCAGGAGTGAGAAATCAGAACGAGGGAGGAGGGAAAACAGGAACGAGGAAACATCCCCAACTTTTTAGGAAAATCTTCCTTGTGTAGTCTGTAGTTTGTCAGCGTGTCGATCTGAAGCCTGAAGGTGTTTCTTTTCTGATGGATGAAAGACTAACCCTCCCTCCTCTGTTCCCCCTCCTCCTGCTCTCTGCCGTCCTCTCCGCCACAGCGGGCAACCACACCGGCAGGATCAAGGTGGTGTTCACACCCACCATCTGCAAAGTGACCTGCAGGGGCAGCAGGTGTCAGAACAGCTGTGAGAAAGGAAACACCACCACCATCATCAGCGAGAACGGACACAGCACCGACACACTGACCGCACCCAACTTCAGAGTGGGTGAGTCCACCTTCCACACACTCCCCCTTTAAACCATCCCTGCAAAGACTCCCCCTCCACCTCCACTAGTGACGGTATGAAGGAAGACATATCAAGCAGTATCGACCTGCATGCCAAATAAGAAGTAGCTGCTGATAGCGTTTGTTGACTTCCACTAAAACATCATGAGTCACTATCGTCATGGTAACTGTTTTGTCTCTCTTTTCTTATAATATTATAACTATCAATCAATAAAAAATAATCAAATTAAATGCAAATTTTAAAATATTTTAATCGTAATTAACCTCTAACAGTGATTACCGTAATCTCCGGTCAAAAAGCTGCAACTTTTTTCTTGCCCTTTCAACCCTGTGGCTTGAAATAGACGACATAAACGATGTGGTCTATGTATGGGGTTTCCTAACGGCCACCAGGGGGTGCTCCAGCAGGAAAGGTATGATAAAAGTAGGAAGAACAAGAACGAACAATCCACCGTCTGAAAACCACTACCATCCACCACTTCCTGTTCTAAACTTATCACAATAAAAGACCTGGAAATAAAACTCATCATTTCCTCCTTTATTTTGAATTTAATTGTAAGTTTGAGCTTCATGGATGAAAACGTAAACACACTCTTTTCATGGGAAATTCTAGTAGGAATGATACAGTTGATGGACGCTACACACACACACACACGCACGCACACACACACACACGCTTGCTGAAAAATTTGTGACACATTCCTGCCTCTAAGATGGGAACCTAAGGTGACGTTCTGTGTTATTGTGGTAATTTTTTTCAGCATTTGTTACAACAAAATGTAGTTTGTTTAGATTTTTTTTTGGTCATTATTTGCCTCTAAGTTCTGACCAATCAGAACAGTGGAACCGGGACGTTTGACAGGTTTGACCAACAGCAGGAAGCTAGACGGTGAGTCTGACGGATTGGCTGCAGTGTGAGTTTCCAGGGACATTTTCAAAAAGCTCGTTCCTGGTTTACAAAATGGTTGCCATGTGAACGGAGACTGAATCCGGCTTCAAAAACTCAACATATCGGTGACTGTTTTTGTGTCATTTGTTTGAAGCTGAAGACTATCATGGCTGACGTCACTAGATCACCTCTCTAGCTCCGCCCCTTCTTCAATCTATAGTCACAGCAAACCCTCCATCTTGGAGACCGATTGGATTCTCTTACAGGATCAATGCCGTTCTTTCCCCAGCTTTTGGCAGCTGTTTAACAAACTGTTTTAGCTGGCCTGCTTTTACAGAGAGGAATGTTTTAATCCTAATCTTTGATGGTGAGACGGTGTCTGCCTCTCTCATCTGAGCTGGGATATTATTCCTTCATTAGAACTTCATGCTCATGTTTGGCTTTGATCGTCTTTGTAATCGCCTATGTTTGAATCCAAACTCCAGTAAACATGTTCAGTATTCAGGCTGGTTCTGTTCAATGTAATTTAACTCAAGCTACTAGGTCAGGTATCACATAGATTAGTTTTAAAATAATGACATTAGTCATGATCTGCTGGTCGATCACAGAGGTTATACTGGTTGATTGTGGTGTGGCATTAAACATAAGCTTGTTCGAGATGAGCCAGGTGCCAGGCGGAAGCAGTTCAAATGGGTGCCGATCGGTGCGCAATGCATGCCAGCTAGTTTTTGCGTTAGTTTTGTCACCTGTGGGTCATTAAGAAGAATCTCGTGAGAGTAAGGTGGACGAAGGCTTTGAACCAGGCGAGCGCAGTTGCTTATTGCCAACTGCTGCCACATGCATGGACTCCAAACACTAAACTCCAGGTCTGGTCTGGTCTGGTCTGTCATTTTAAACTCAGAATGGATGATGATCCATAAAAAAACACAAAGTTGTTGATTGCACTCTGAAGTCTGAAACATGAGTATCTTATGTCATGAACCAGGGCCTCATTTACGAAGGACTTAGCTGCTATTTTGCTCGGGTCGATGGTGCAAACGACCGTAACTTACAGTTCATGAATCACACCTGCAACAAATCTCAGGTGTACCCTGGTTTAAAATCCCAGCCACGCCCGTAGAACTCCATATATGGATCGTAGTAATGATCTGATGCATACATGATGGTCTTCAGATGAGCTGATTGTACCTAAAAATATTCATGTGGCGACATCGATCACAAGCAAGAGAGTGGAAGACGGTCACCCCGGCAGTTCTGTGATTAACACTTTGATTTGTGGGTGAAATTCCGTTCCGTTCTGTCGTCTTCCGCTCATCTGGGGCCGGGTCGCAGGAGCAACAGCCTCAGACGGGAAGCCCAGGCTTCTCTCACCCCGGCTGCATCCTCTAGCTCACCCGGAAGGATCCCAAGTTGTTCCCTGTCCAGCTGTGAGACATAGTCTCTCCAGCAAGTCTGCCTCTTGGTCTCCTCCCGGTGGGACGTGCCCGAAACACCTCAAGAAATATTCCAACCTTACATTGGTGACAAAAACAGAAAAGAATCTGTGTTTTCCCTTTGAATTGAATAGAATCTACTTTATTGATCCCTGAAGGTAAATTTAAATGCTGCAGTGTAAACACCTCGATGCTCCCTCACCCCTATCCACCGGCGTCCAGGTCCGGTCGCACTGTGTCCAACCTGGCAACCCAAAAGCTGGAGTCTGGAATGGATCCACAAAGCCAGGCTGCAGTGAAGAACACCAAACTGGTCTCTCTGTATTTCACTGGGTCTTAATGAGCGCCTCCAGTTCCTCAAGCAAGCAACCGGACATTTCCATGGAAACCGAAAAAAACATAGGCCCAAAGCACTTCCTCTGGACCGACTCCTTCTCCACACCTCCTACAGATCGTCTCCTTCTCCTGAGCTCCCCCGGGACAGAACCAACTGCTCCAGCCACAACAGATGTGGCTCCGAGAGCCAGCAGCTGGTCGCACATGTCAACATGCATGTCAACAGAAGAATGACTCCATAACCAGCTAGCTGTTGGGAGCTTGCCAGGTAGCCGGTGAGAGCTAGACAGGTAGCCGTATTGAAGCAGCCGCTCAGGGTAGCGCCTTAGCCGTTAAGAGAGCATGTAGGACCATAAAAGTTTTCTTGAACCCCTGCAGGCGGTCTGAGTTATCCCTAGCTTAATGTTTCTTAATTAATCTGCTTTCATGACAAATTGATTTGATCCAGACAGAAAAGTGAGGCGTTCATTTTGACCTTTGCACTAAAATAAGCCGAGATAAGGAAAGAAAAATGTTAGGAATAAGTTTCTTCTGTTATTTTTCTTTAATGAGGTGCTGGAACACACAGTCTGTTATGAGGCCACGGGTCAAAACTTACAGCCATTTGTTTCCCTGGTCTGTTACAGTCATCTCTTCAGTTTTAATTCTCTAAAAACGAGGTCGAGCGCAGCTGTGTGAGTGTGTGGTAAAACAGGCGGCGTGCTGGTGAGCACATGACAGGAAGTCGTGTCTGGACCTGCCTAAGTGTGATCTAGGAGCAGATCGTGCAGCGACGTGGAGGAACAAGCTGAATTCCTATCTGACTAAACTGTTCAGATTAAAGCTGGTGGATTAACGTGAACTCAGGGACCAAACGTCTGACTGAGGAGGTGGGGCTGAGTCACAAAAACCAAGCCCTCAAGACATTTTTTACAGAATGTGGAGGAGGCGGTATCTACTCGAGCTGTCAGCGCATCTGTAAAAACCACTGGAGGGGATTTAGTTTAGTTACAGTTACTTGGTACCAGCTATAGATGAACAAAATATGATTTTAGTACATGTTAAAATTTTGGACTATACTAGTAAAGCATGCAGTGAACCCTCGTTTATCACAATAGATAATCTTAGATCCTGGTTACCATGGTGAGGGTAGGAACGTAGATCCTACCCTCACCATGGTAACCAGGATCTACGTTCCTACCCTCACCATGGTAACCAGGATCTACGTTCCTACCCTCACCATGGTAACCAGGATCTACGTTCCTACCCTCACCATGGTAACCAGGATCTACGTTCCTACCCTCACCATGGTAACCAGGATCTACGTTCCTACCCTCACCATGGTAACCAGGATCTACGTTCCTACCCTCACCATGGTAACCAGGATCTACGTTCCTACTCTCACCATGGTAACCAGGATCTACGTTCCTACCCTCACCATGGTAACCAGGATCTACGGTCCTACTCTCACCATGGTAACCAGGATCTACGTTCCTACCCTCACCATGGTAACCAGGATCTACGTTCCTACCCTCACCAAGGTAACCAGGATCTATATTCCTACCCTCACCATGGTAACCAGGATCTTTGTGCCTACCCTCACCATGGTAACCAGGATCTACGTTCCTACCCTCACCATGGTAACAAGGATCTACGTTCCTACCCTCACCATGGTAACCAGGATCTACGTTCCTACCCTCACCGTGGTAACCAGGATCTACGTTCCTACTCTCACCATGGTAACCAGGATCTACGTTCCTACCCTCACCATGGTAACCAGGATCTACGTTCCTACTCTCACCATGGTAACCAGGATCTACGTTCCTAGCCTCACCATGGTAACCAGGATCTACGTTCTTACCCTCACCATGGTAACCAGGATCTACGTTCCTACCCTCACCATGGTAACCAGGATCTACGTTCCTACCCTCACCATGGTAACCAGGATCTATGTTCCTAGCCTCACCATGGTAACCAGGATCTATGTTCCTAGCCTCACCATGGTAACCAGGATCTATGTTCCTAGCCTCACCATGGTAATCAGGATCTATGTTCCTAGCCTCACCATGGTAATCAGGATCTATGTTCCTAGCCTCACCATGGTAATCAGGATCTATGTTCCTAGCCTCACCATGGTAACCAGGATCTACGTTGCTACCCTCACCATGGTAACCAGGATCTATGTTCCTAGCCTCACTATGGTAACCAGGATCTACGTTCCTAGCCTCACCATGGTAACCAGGATCTACGTTGCTACCCTCACCATCATGTAAACAGATCTAATAAACTATGTTAAAAACGAACCTATAGAAAATGTCTTTCTTCATGTTTTTTTCCTGTGGTTTGGTTTTATTTTTATCTTCACACTGCAGGTGTTCAGACACAAAGATCATGTTTCATAAACCTGTTTGGACTCGTCCACTCCTCCCTTCATCACTCCCTCACTTCAATCGGTTTCCTTTAACCTTGCAGAGTTTATCTCTGATCCAGCAGGCGTGAATCACGCAGAGGGAGGACGGTAGATTCATCACACAAAGGAAGGAAAAGGTGGTTCTGGTTTGATGATCTGCTGGTCTATAACCTGAGTTATCACACACACCCTCACCTCTCTCACACACACACACACACACACACACACACATACACACACTCTCTCCACACACACACTGCGAAGGGTTTATCACAGAAAACACATGGAAACACACAGACTTTTAAACTTATTTTATGGGGCAGTTTTTTGGGTTGACAACGAGGGTCTGAACATCATCCCAGAACTTTCTTCCTGATTCATTTCCTCTCGTATTTAAAGCCAAATACCGATCCTGCTCCGACGTCTCGACAACAACGCCAAACTAAAGTTCATCGCCACCATGGATCACTACTTCAGCAACGCAGTGTCTGCTCGTAAAACACTTACAACCGCTCCACCAAAGTTTGTACAAGTCTTAGTTGTCACCAGTCCAACGCTGGTAAAGCATCTGAGGTCCGGCGCTGGCCAAATGGGACCAAGCATCCACAAACTTACATCTAGCAGTGGGAGGTGGTGGCTCAGTGGTAGAGCATTCGCCCGCGGACCGGAAGTTAACCGGAAGTTTGTGGGTTCGAATCCTACTGAGCTCATGTCTAGCTTTCCTTGGAGAAGACACCTTACTTACGCCCTGTTTCTCCCACCATTGGCGGCGTTGTGGCAGCCTGCAATAAAGTATACATTACTATCAAACTTTGACTGGTGGAGTGGGGGTGAACTTTGCTGGAGTGGAAATGGACCGCTCCTCACCGCTCGCAATAGTTTGTGCAGCTCAAAACTTCCGGAGCGGTTGGAGGACCCCTTGAGAAATATCAGCAGTGACTGAGCATGTGCGGCGTTGCTTTACCGGGAGTGATGAACGGTTACACCGCCGCTCCAGGAACGCTCCGGCAAAGTTCGGTCATGTGTCCGTGGTCTTAGTTGAACTTGGGTGGGTTTTTTACATCTCAGGTTCAACAACAGTCCAGAGCAATAAAGAGTGTGGAAAAGAGGTGAAGAAGCTTGTGCAGGCAGGCTGGAATGGGTGGAGAAAAGTATCAGGTGTGATGTGTGACAGAAGAGTTTCAGATAAAATGAAAGGGAAAGCGTACAAAACCGTGGTGAGAGCGGCCATGCTGATTGGTCTAGAGACAGTGTGGTGAGAGCAGCCATGCTGATTGGTCTAGAGACAGTGTGGTGAGAGCGGCCATGATGATTGGTCTAGAGACAGTGTGGTGAGAGCGGCCATGCTGATTGGTCTAGAGACAGTGTGGTGAGAGCGGTCATGCTGATTGGTCTAGAGACAGTGTGGTGAGAGCGGCCATGCTGATTGGTCTAGAGACAGTGTGGTGAGAGCGGCCATGCTGATTGGTCTAGAGACAGTGTGGTGAGAGCGGCCATGCTGATTGGTCTAGAGACAGTGTGGTGAGAGCGGTCATGCTGATTGGTCTAGAGACAGTGTGGTGAGAGCTGTCATGCTGATTGGTCTAGAGACAGTGTGGTGAGAGCGGCCATGCTGATTGGTCTAGAGACAGTGTGGTGAGAGCGGCCATGCTGATTGGTCTAGAGACAGTGTGGTGAGAGCGGCCATGCTGATTGGTCTAGAGACAGTGTGGTGAGAGCGGTCATGCTGATTGGTCTAGAGACAGTGTGGTGAGAGCGGCCATGCTGATTGGTCTAGAGACAGTGGCACTGAGAAAAAGACAGGAAGCAGAGATGGAGGTAGCAGAGATGAAGATGCTGAATATCTCTCTGGGAGTGACCAGCATGGACAGGATCAGAGGAACAGCACATGTTAGAGGTTTTAAAGTCAGAGAGGTCAGACTGAGATGGTTTGGACATGTGCAGAGGAGAGAGAGAGAGTACATCATAAGAAGAATGGTGGGTTTGGAACCACCAGGAAAGAGGACTAGAGGAAGACCAAAGAGGAGGTTCATGGATACAGTGAAGGAAGACATGAAGATAGTTGGTGTGACCGAAGAGGATGCAGCAGATAGGGTTAGATGGAAGAAACTGACTTGATATGGCGACGCCTGAAAGAAAATGCCAAAGAAGGAGAAGAAGGGTTGTGTTGTGTCTGTACGACCATGAACCGAGCAAGTCGTGATACTAAAAGTTAGAAGGCCTTTTTGGTCCAAATCTAATCAGAACTTTGAGAGGGACATTTGTGGAAGGAGGTCCCTTTGATTCCACCAATGATATCAAAGCTTCACAAGGAGCCCAGAATATAAAAACTCCTTCATCAGTGGAGAAGATGCCTGAACAGGTCCAGCTGGTCTCACCTGCTGTACCGGATGTTTATAGAGGGTTCCACCTCAAAACAGAGGGACTATGAAGGCTTTTGTTTATGACAGTGAGTCCTCAACTCATGATGCTGAGGTTTTTTTGGCCGCTCGCCTGCTTCTCTGAAAGGAGCTGACGGTGTCTGTAACGGTCTGAACATGGGAGAAAACATCTCCTTTGGGAGGTGAGAGACGTCTGATGCCTCAGAGTAGAAGAGCTGCTTTAAATGGAGAGAATCTGTCTGGAGTTCCATGTATGAGCAGACACTCGCCTGCTGCTGGTTTAGTTTAAAGAAACTCAAACTAAATGTCTTTTTAAGTTAAAGTCCACAAACACAATCCTCTTCAGATCCTTTTATAGACACCATCTGATTCACTTCAATTACATCCATCTTTATTTTGTCTGGAGACCAAATCCAGACATGAGACTTTCTATTTGCTTTGTCAATTTTATTCTCTGTCTTTTTTTTTTTTTTGCCAGTTGTGTGTCACCTGCCGTGTGTAAACGGCGGTAAGTGCAGCGCCCGGGATAAGTGCCAGTGTCCTCCGAACTTCGCTGGAAAGTTCTGTCAGATGCCGATTCAGAACGGACATCAACAGACATCTGGAGGCTACAGCCAGACTCAGGTCCACTCCACACACACCCTGCCTCTGACCTACAGCAACGGCCAGACCTCCGGTGAGTAAATACAGACACACAGAATCTCGTCTGGTGTGGATCTCATTGTTTATTTGACTGTCATATGGCGGAGATGGAAGAGTAGCACCCTAACGCACAGCAGAGACCGGGACAGGACACGTTTTTAATCCCACCTCCTAGAAGTGCTGATGTGACGTGTAGTAAGAGGAGGGAAGAGGTGGAGGAAAAGCTGGAGAGGTGGAGGTTTGCACTAGAAAGAAGAGGAATGAAGATTAGTCAGAGTAAGACAGAGTACATGTGTGTGAATGAGAGGGATCCAAATGGAAAAGTGAGGTTACAGGGAGAAGAGATAAAGAAGGTGGAAGATTTTAAGTATCTAGGATCAACAGTCCAGAACAATGGAGAGTGTGGAAAAGAGGTGAAGAAGCGTGTTCAGGCAGGCTGGAATGGGTGGAGGAAAGTATCAGGTGTGATGTGTGACAGAAGAGTTTCAGATAAAATGAAAGGGAAAGTGTACAAAACCGTGGTGAGAGCGGCCATGCTGATTGGTCTAGAGACAGTGTGGTGAGAGCGGCCATGCTGATTGGTCTAGAGACAGTGTGGTGAGAGCGGCCATGCTGATTGGTCTAGAGACAGTGTGGTGAGAACGGCCATGCTGATTGGTCTAGAGACAGTGTGGTGAGAGCGGCCATGCTGATTGGTCTAGAGACAGTGTGGTGAGAGCGGCCATGCTGATTGGTCTAGAGACAGTGTCACTGAGGAAAAGACAGGAAACAGAGATGTTTGTAGCAGAGATGAAGATGCTGAGGATCTCTCTGGGAGTGACCAGGATGGACAGGATCAGAGGAACAGCACATGTTAGAGGTTTTAAAGTCAGAGAGGTCAGACTGAGATGGTTTGGACATGTGCAGAGGAGAGAGAGAGAGAACATCAGAAGAAGGATGCTGGATTTGGAACCACCAGGAAAGAGGACTAGAGGAAGACCAAAGAGGAGGTTCATGGATACAGTGAAGGAAGACATGAAGATAGTTGGTGTGACCGAAGAGGATGCAGCAGATAGGGTTAGATGGAAGAAACTGACTTGCTGTGGCGCCCTCTGGAGGGAGATGCAGAAAGAAGAAGAAATCCTCCCAACGACCTCCTCGAAGAAATAGAAAATGAGTCCAATACAGACTGTGTCTTTTCTGAAATGACTGAATGAGGATGTACTTGCTCCTGTAACAGCTGGAGAAGCTGCTGATTAGCATCAAAACCTGCTTATAAATTCTACACATGTTTGAGAAAGGGTCAGACAGATGTTGGTTTAACCAGCTGTGCAGTAACATGCATATGGATGAATGTGTGGGTGAAAAGTTTATAAAGAATAGTGAGGAATAAAATGTGACAAAAACTTTTAGAAAAACTGGAAAACCATTGGTACGTTCTTCATGGTTCTACTCTGTAAAAATAACTACAGGCTAAGCTGCTCATGCCATCAGGTTGAGCTACTGAAACAGCAGCTTGGTGGAACAGGTGGTTGTTGGAATAGAGCTAGAACAGCCGTTGGTGGAACACAGGACAGTTGGCTTTGCATTGGGTGGATTGTGTGTTACCATGGCAACGATGTTTTTATTCTCCAATGAATCCTAATAAGATGTTAAACTGTCACTAAAAGCTCCACATCTTGATTCTTCACTGTGGTGGAACAACACCAGCAGTCCACCATCTTTAGTTCCATAGTGAAGCTGGGTATGTTCAGACAGGAAGCACTGATGATGTCACTCAGAAGATCCTGTCTTCATTCATTCTGATTCACTCCAGCAGGAACATCTCCACACGTCCATGAAGACTCCACATGAAGGAGCTGATGAAGGAGATCAGCTCTTAAAACTACACAAACCTGCTGCCATCACGCGTAGCGCATTGTTCAAAATAAAAAAAGAGACATTTAACATCCAAAGAGAGAAAAACAGAAAACAAAATATGAAGGCGTTTTATACCAGTGTTTGTTTTGTTTTTTTAATAAAAAATATACTTTATTAATCCCTCACTGGAAAATTTGTGTGCTGCATTACACCGCAGCAGGCTGCCACCTATGACGGCACCAATGGTGGAAGAAACAAGATGTTAGGTGTCTTCTCCAAGGACCCTAGACATGAACTCAATGGGAATCAAACCCACAAACTTCCAGTTAACTTCTGGTCCGCTCTACCACCGAGCCACCTTCTCTTTATTTATTTTATTTTTTTAGTTTGTCCTCCCAGTTTTCAGTCCCATAGTCCCAGGTCAGAGCTTTGGCCCAGTGGGATTCGAACCCAGTTCTCCCGGTTGAAAGACGGTAATTCTATCACTAGGCCCCAATCAGAACTTACACTGGGATTCATCAGTGAAACCACCACTGAGTTTACCGTATTATTGAGACAACATATAAACATGAAAACTCAGAGTCCTCCGAAGGGTCTGATGAAGTTGGTTGATGGTTCCCTGGTGTCTAAGAGATCCGGTGAAAAAAAAAAAAAAAAAAAATTCTGCTGATCCAGAATTTGTAGAGAAAAAATAAAGTTGGTACATTTTAGTATATGTTTATGTGTTAGATGGTCTTGTTTTTTGTCTTGATCAAGTGGATTTAATTATTAACAGGTTAGGTCAAAGGAAGTCTCTTATTGTTTACTTTTGTTTCCATAATCTTTTCACAGTTTCCTTTTTATCTCTTTTGAACTTTCATTAAGTTTCTCAACACGTCAGCTTCTCTGAGGACGAGCATGTTTCCACGGCAGCTGGTGGAGCTGCTGATTTGCATAAGTCGTGTAATAAATATAACAAAACTGCCATAAGTTACAGCTCTTAAATCAAGCAGATGTTTATTAAGCCAGATGTTTCCCTCCATGCATGTGAATGAGTCTCAGTCTGAATGAGAAATGTTTAAAGACGAGCTTGTATTTTATGTAATTATTGTAACATCATGTCCTCATTTATCATATTTACGCGATCTTCTTTCTTTTTGAAAAAAACACACCTTGTTTTGAGGTGCTCACTTTAAACAGAAAAGAGATACTTCACCACCCCTCCCCCACTTCTGTGTTTCTTACCTGTGCAACCATAGATGGAAACACACTAGACTTTGGAGCTTTGCAACCAAGGTTCCCTCTGTTTTTTGTGTCTGTGGATTTGATGAATAAAAGGAGTGAGCACACGAAATATGACGTCATCAAAGCGCGCCACTCCATAAAGGGGAAACAACGGCAGATTGAACCCACACTCAGTCTTTGGTGAATTATGTCTGATTACCACAGTCTGAGCAAATACACAAGCTTCCTGAGCAGAAGGGGCGGAGCAAAAACGTTTACTCTTTTGTGACGTCGGCGGCAGTGACGAGCCAAACACTGAAGCAGCGCTTTGAAGCAATTTGTTTCAAGAAGACAGAGGTATACTCCGGAGCTCTGTCTCATTTCCCCATCTGTAATTTAAATTGGGTTTTATTTTGTGCGCTGCAAAGGTTTTCTTGTGCGCTATTAATCTGCGAGCAGTGTGTAAGTGCGCAGGCGCAGCTTATAGGAAACATTGTTTGTAACCAATTCTCCAGTCAGATGTTGTGTGTATTTTAAAGAAATACTCAGTGAGAAAAACATCCATTTTCTCTGGTCTTCCATCAGTGTACAGTCCCGGCATCGTCAACATCCACATCAAACATCCTCCAGAAGCTTCCGTTCAGGTGCACCAGGTCTCCCAGCTGGATGACTATCAAACCAACCAGCAGAAAGCCTCGTCTTCCTCCACCAGCTACACCTACCACCACACGGAGAGCAGCCATCGTCATGGCTACAACGTGGTCTACCCTCAACATGGCTACCAGGTTCCTCACTTCCAGCCAGTGGCCTCTAAGAACTCGCTGGGTCGATGCTTCCAGGAGACGGCGGCAAACCAGGTAAACAGCAACAGAAACACGTTGGGGTACGTCTTCATGTATGTGTCACAATTAGGATGTGTTTCCATGGTGATCAGCTGCTGCTAACACGTTTTCTATGGCAACCAACAAAGGCGTAAAACATGTTGTTCATGGCAACCAGCATTGATTTAGAGCAGTGCTTCTCAAATAGAGGGGCGGGGCGCAGCGCGATGAGAGGAGGGGCGCGTGTGACCCTGTGGAACATGTTTTTTTGACATACTAAAATAAATTGTAATTGCGCATCCACTACAGTAGTTGTAGTTTATAGTTTAAATAAAAAGGTAATTGATGCACTTTGAATCTTTTCTCTTACAGACTAAAAACAATGTTAATAAAGTTGTTCTTTTTCTTTTTTGTTTTCTTTTATGTTAATGAGGATACAATGTTATGCAGAGGTGTACTTAGAACCAGGGGTTCCCAACCTTTTCTGCGCATGGAGCGGTTTAGTGTTTGATAATATTTTCACGGACCGATCTAAAGATGATAAGACCAGCTGGAAAAAAAACTGTCTTTTTTAATCAATAAGAATAAATATAAAGCCACTTTGTCTTCACAAGAAGATTTATTAGCAGCATTTTTATAATGTGGGAACATTCTCTCGTCGCTGTGGTAACGCACTCTGGTTGCCATGGTAACGGTAAGCATACCTTCAAAATAAAAGACATCATAAAAACAAAGTGAATAAAAATATTAGTTAGTCTTCTCACAGTAAGACTAGATCAATCATAGTTCTGAGTTTGTTTTGCTGGAACCAGACAGTCCCATATCGACCTGAAACCTGAAGAGTGTTTCTAAACCCCAGTCTGCTTCGTAACTCTGTAACTCCCCTTTGGCAAAGAAGCTTCCTGTAGATCTTTGTTTTGACTCATTTTGCTAGTTTATGGGTTTAAATTTAATGAAAGGATGCATCATTGGTGAGTCATTGATGGATGTAAGGAAGAAAATCCGGTGACTTTACAAACTAAAACAACATTATGGCTTGAATAATAAACCAAATGGAAGTAATGGTCTTCTTTCTGTGCGGCCCGGTACCAGTCTGCAGCCTGGTGGTTGCAGACCACTGCCTATTACAATTTCAAATACAAATTATACTAATTATAGTCAAGGCGGAGAGTGTAGCGGGGGTGCGGAATATTTTCTACTGCAATAGGAAATAATTGAGAAGCACTGATTTAGAGAGAGAATGAATGACACGTCTTGTTCTGATGAACAAGTCTGGGTTTGATGATGATTACCATGACAATGGTATTAGTCTTACTGGATTGTGTAAAGTACGGTGGAGGAAGTGTGATGAGGGGTTGTACGACCTTGAACGAAACACTTGGGATATCTTCCTCCCAAACAGTGAAGTCCTAAGACATGCTTGTGTTTGGATTTCTCTGCTTAGAAGTAGACAGGTTAGGATTGGGAGGTCCAGAGAGTAAATACCTCTGGCAATACTTTGCCCTTTCCTGGTTATTATTCCCATTTAAACGAAGTAGGTTCTAAATAAAAGAAAATTCCAGAAGGATTTAAAATGGTGAGATTTATGTGAACAGCTCAGTAACGCCCTGCAGGGTGTAGATAAGAGATCCTGCAGACGAGGGTCTGATATGAGGTTTAGCTTTATAGTCAGATGGATTAAAACCATCTTAAATTTTCTACGTCCACTTTCTGTGGAGCTCCATAAAGATAGGAGTGGAGACACTTGAAGAAAAGGAATGAATCTGATTTACAGAGACGGAGGAGTGTGTGCCTCACACACAGTGGACCTCATTTATCAAAGCTGGGCACAAAATGCTGTAAAAATGTACACAAAAAACACCAGAGTGTGTGTGTGTGGTATTTATGGAGAGGAATGTACCTGTCTCTTTAAGACATATGCAAAGTTTGATCCTGATAAATATACTGTAATGGCTGAAAAAAAGGCACCCTTATTTCACCACATGTCACACCCTTATTTCCCCACATGCCACACCCTTATTTCATCACATGCCACACCCTTATTTCACCACATGCCACACCCTTATTTCACCACATGCCACACCCTTATTTCACCACATACCACGCCCTTATTTCACCACATGTCACACCCTTATTTCACCACATGCCACACCCTTATTTCACCACATGCCACACCCTTATTTCATCACATGCCACACCCTTATTTCACCACATACACCACACCCATTTTGCGCCATCAGCCCTTCTGACCATCCCCAACCAATCACATATACACCATTCAGACAAGACAACGTAGGTGAAGTGTCTTGCCCAGGGACACAACGTCAATTTAATCTCAACGGCCGTCCCACCGTGGAACCTAGGGTTCCAGCGGTCTCCCATCCAAGTACAGCCCAGGTCCAGCCTGCTTAGCTTCTGTGGTCTGACGGGATCAGGCATTGACAGGCTGGGTATGGCCACAAACTTAAACTTGTTAATATCAGGCTGTCCTCCAAACTGTTCTTTTGTATACTGTGACGTGCTAGTGTGACACAAGCAGGAAAGCATCGACTTGAATAAAATCATCATGAGTTCCAGCTCTGTAGAGGGACTGAAGCTAGTCTTAGTGGAAGAGGTGGCCAAACAAAGATAAAGGATCACTCTATTCATCCCTCACCGAGGCAATATGTGTGCTGCACTCCTACATCGCAGCAGGCTGCCCACGCCGGCACCAATGGGGGGAGAAATGGGGGTTAGGTGTCTTCTCCAAGGACTCTAGACGTGCACCCAATGGTATGCGAACCCGCGAACTTCCGGTCCTCTGGCAAACGTGGGGGAATGCTTTAACCACGGAGCCACTGTCTCCCCTGAAACTTTCAACTTTGGGTGGGTTGTGTTTTTGCCTTAGACATAGGGAATGACTTCCGCTGAGGTTCCCCAGTCTATAGGCTAAGGACAGCTATCTGCCGTGTGTACCAAACCCTTGAAGGATACAGACATGTTAGCCTGTCCTTTAAAAGGTGCTGTCATCAGTTTTTATCAAGTAAAAACAGCATCATCAGCCCTCTCAGGACGGAACGCTGAATTCTAAATTAATCATACTTGGCACTTAAAATATTTTTATTGAGTATGTTTTGTTGTATTATAGGTATCTTTAAAACAGCTTCCCAACCTGAAGGGGTCACCACATTTTCTCCGTGTCGTCAAGAATAAACTTTAATTCTCTGACAATAAATATTAAAATAGATGTTCTGGTTAAAGATGTTGTGCTTAGTTTTATAGATATCAATATTATAAGTAACATTTGTATCATCGTCCCAGTTTTCATTTTAATTTGGTTCATATTTACACAACCTCTGCAGCAGTTTGTGCACATCGTAGACTGATGTCGTTTTACTTTGACCACCTTTATTCGTACATTTTGGCCTGTGTAATTTGATAAATGAGGGTCTTTTGGCATAAAAGTGGTCACAACCTGTGGCTCTAAACAAAAATAAAGCCAATTCAGTCGTCATTTTCTACCAAAACGGATGTGATTCGACGTGATTCAGTTTTCATGTGACCCAAGTTCAAGATCACAGTTACTCAAGGTTAAGTGTTAATATGACATGAATGAATAATGAAACAGCCCATAGTACCAGTTATAGATGAACTGATCAGGTGTCAGGGGTGAACATTGTTGTTTCTCATGTTTCAGTGTGGGAAAGCTCTGCCAGGCCTCACCAAGCAGGACCAGTGCTGTGGCACAGTGGGTACTTCCTGGGGATTCCACAAATGCCAGAAATGTCCAACAAAGCCGTGTAAGTTCAGTTTCAGTCTTTCTGGTTCTTTGTGATTTCTATTTGATTCTCTTTTACGTGCAGGACGGTGGGATCCTTCTATTTACTGCAGTAGTGGGATTAGAGATTCCAAACTAAACTACGTTAAATCAATGATCTAATCTGTAATCCAGCTCCTGGTTACATTCTACCACTCCTTCAACTGGGTCTCCATCTGGTTTCTGATTTTTTAGGACTTCTTTTTCTTAAGAAAGAGGCTCTGAGGTCAGGGAGGTTCTGGCTCTGATTGGTTTAATTCTTACAGCGCTGATTGTGTTTTCTGTCAAATTAATGATATGTGTTGCTGGATGAAGAAATAAATTAGTAGTCCTTCCTGCTGGGAGATGTAGTCCTTCATGTTGGGAGATGTAGTCCTTCTGTTGGGAGATGTAGTTCTTCCTGTTGGGAGATGTAGTCCTTCCTGTTGGGAGATGTAGTTCTTCCTGTTGGGAGATGTAGTCCTTCTGTTGGGAGATGTAGTTCTTCTGTTGGGAGATGTAGTTCTTCCTGTTGGGAGATGTAGTTCTTCCTGTTGGGAGATGTAGTCCTTCTGTTGGGAGATGTAGTTCTTCTGTTGGGAGATGTAGTTCTTCCTGTTGGGAGATGTAGTTCTTCTGTTGGGAGATGTAGTTCTTCCTGTTGGGAGATGTAGTTCTTCTGTTGGGAGATGTAGTTCTTTTGTTGGGAGATGTAGTTCTTCCTGTTGGGAGATGTAGTTCTTTTGTTGGGAGATGTAGTTCTTCCTGTTGGGAGATGTAGTTCTTCTGTTGGGAGATGTAGTTCTTCCTGTTGGGAGATGTAGTTCTTCTGTTGGGAGATGTAGTTCTTCTGTTGGGAGATGTAGTTCTTTTGTTGGGAGATGTAGTTCTTCCTGTTGGGAGATGTAGTTCTTCTGTTGGGAGATGTAGTTCTTCTGTTGGGAGATGTAGTTCTTTTGTTGGGAGATGTAGTTCTTCCTGATGGGAGATGTAGTTCCTTCCTGTTTAGGGATATAGTAGAAATGTAGAGCCTACATTCATGACTGGCATCTCCATTCAAACTGACAGAACGATAGAGACTTTATGGATTAATTTTTCTTAATCTGGTTCCAAAACCTCTTGAGAAGCCTCATATTTCCTCGTTTATCTGAACATTAATCATCTGATCTTCTTCTGTGGTTTTCTTCTGGTTAATGCGCTCATACTGTATGTACCCATGATGCCTCAGGTGCATTTTCATGTTATTATCTCTGTCATTACCCGGCATGTTACGATGTGTGTAAGTAAACCGATATGAGATGAAAAACTCTGTCTCATCTGAAAGCTTCTGAAGGATTTAAATCAGAACAGAAGCAGCAACGCTTTCAAGATTCATGACTTTTTATTGTCACAATGCCAGCAGAGTGAAGTCTTTACAGGCTCGTTCTGAGCTTTGTATGTCGGGATGAAACCCATCTGCTACATCCCACAAACAACTTTTACTATTGAGTGTTGAAGTGAGCAGCATGCTATGGCGGCATAGCGAGGTAAACACAGAGGTTCCAGGGTTTTTATAGATACCCAGAAGTCTGTTTATAGAAGCTTGGGAATGTGGAGCACAACCTTCTCAGAGGTTCCCTTCAGATTGCCATGGCAACATCTAATAGCTGCTAAAAAAAATCACAAGAAAACCTTCCGTTTCACCGCTGCTTGTGATCAGCTGTCCACATGACCGGATTCCATATTTCTGAGTAAAATGTTTCTTTGTTTAATGGAGACACTTGTAACTGGAGAATAAATCAGTAAATATGAATAATCTGCTTATAAATATTTCAGTGCCAGGTTCCCACTGGTTACAGTCTGTAATCTTACTGGATCAACCAATCCAGACTCCGTCTACGTCTAAACTCTGTTCTTTCACAGTCATTTATTCCTTATAATCTGGGTTAGTCGTTTATTGCTGAGTCATTTCTTAACTCAAACATCATGTGAAATTGTTTTAAATTAAAACCTGAAACACTAATGGATTGTTTCTCTGGTTTTTTCAGCCATTCCTTTGATAGACTGTCCTCAGGGATACAAGCGAGTCAACACCACCTACTGCCAAGGTAACGCGTTGACATTGTTTCATAACGACGATAAAAGAAAGTCTTTCATGTTCTGATTCTTAGTTTGAATCAAAGTATCAGGTTTGATACTTCACCTCCAAGTGCAAGTTGAAGAGTTCAAACCAGTTTATTGGAGGGAAGAGGGGGAAGATGACGTTGTGATCTGTAGTGAGAGGAGGGAAGAGGAGGAGGAAAAGCTGGTGGAAGCTGGTGGAGGTTTGCACTAGAAAGAAGAGGAATGAAGGTTAGACAGAGTAAAACAGAGTACATGTGTGTGAATGAGAGGGATCCAAATGGAAAAGTGAGGTTACAGGGAGAAGAGATAAAGAAGGTGGAAGATTTTAAGTATCTAGATCAACAGTCCAGAGCAATGGAGAGTGTGGAAAAGAGGTGAAGAAGCGTGTGCAGGCAGGCGGGAACGGGTGGAGGAAAGTATCAGGTGTGATGTGTTACAGAAGAGTCTCAGCTAAAATGAAAGAGAAAGTGTACAAAACCGTGGTGAGAGCGGCCATGCTGATTGGTCTAGAGACAGTGTGGTGAGAGCGGCCATACTGATTGGTCTAGAGACAGTGTGGTGAGAGCGGCCATGCTGATTGGTCTAGAGCAGCGGTCGGCAACCCGCGGCTCCGGAGCCGCATGCGGCTCTTTCATCCTTATAATGCGGCTCTTGGCCCATCTAAAAAAAATTACTAAAAAAATTTTTTTTTGTATTTAATTGAAGTGTGTTTTATTTGTGTTAGTTTTTATATTATTTTAGTTCTAAATTTGAAGATTATTGTGATCTTGAAATATTAAAATATTAATTAAATTATTTGATATTATTTTTTCGTCGCTCAAAATAGACGTCACACTGCGGAAGCTGGTATACCCGCTGAAACGCCGTCTATTTTGAGCGACTTTCAATCCCGGCAAAACCAATGGAGAAATGTAAGAAAAGAAAAATATCTCAAGAAAATAGAACATTCAATGATGCCTGGGCAGATTCATTTGCATTTACCTCGGGCGAGACTGGCCTACCAGTATGCCTAATTTGTGGAGAAAAACTGGCTAACAATAAACGGTCAAATGTCGCAAGACATTTTAACAATACACACAGAGCCTTTGCTGAAAAATATCCAGAGGGAGAAGAGAGGAAAAAAGCTGTTTCGGAACTTATGCAGAAGGATGACCGGACGAAAAATCAATTCAAGAAGTGGGTGAAGTCTGCAAATACAACTACATATGCAAGCTTTGTGGCCGCTCAGGAAATAGGCAGGCATGGGAAACCGTTCACAGATGGAGAATATATGAAAGAATCATTCCTTAAGATTTCAGAACACTTATTTGCGGACTTTAAAAACAAAGACGAAATTGTGCAGAAAATCAGAGAGATGCCTCTCTCTGCGAAAACTGTCAAAGACAGAACCATAAAAATGGCAGAAAATATCACAAAACAGCAAATCAAAGACATCAATTCAGCAGCAGCATACTCAATCGCCTGTGATGAGTCCAAAGACAAAACGGACATTGAACAAATAGCGCTGTTCTTCCGATATGTGAATTCTGCTGGACCACAGGAAGAAATGGTTGAGCTGATACCACTAAAATGCCAGACACGGGGGGAGGACATCTGTGAAGCTGTGCTTGATTGTTTACGAGCCAAAGAAATAAAAACAACCCACCTCGTGTCGGTGGCTACCGATGGGGCACCGAGTATGACTGGAGCGCACAGGGGCTTTGTGGCTTTGCTGCAGAAATCACTGGATAGAAAGCTGCTGACTTTTCATTGCATCCTGCACCAAGAGGCATTGTGCGCGCAAAGTTTTCCTCCAGAATGCACAGAGGTCATGAATGTTGTTATTCAGATTGTCAATGAAATAATGGCAAAAGGTTTAAATCACCGCCAGTTCCGTTCATTACTGGATGAGGTGGAGAGCGCATACTCTGATCTCCTGCTGCATAACAGAGTCCGGTGGCTGTCCAGAGGAGAGGTGCTTCAACGTTTTGCTGCATGTCTGGGAGAGGTGAAAACTTTCATGAGCAGCAAAGGGCTCACCTTTCCTGAGCTGGAACAGCCAGAGTGGCTGGAAAAACTCCACTTCATGGTGGACATGACAGCGAAACTAAACACGCTGAACACAACGCTTCAGGGGAGAGGAGGCACAGCGCTGCACATGCTGGAGGAGGTGTTGGCGTTTGAGCGCAAACTGACAGTTTTAGCCAGAGATTTACAGAGAGGCACACTGTCTCACTTCCCCTCTTTAAGGGAGTTCAAACAAGCTCACGGAGTGATCAATTCAGAGTATTTGCAGTCTACAATCACCACAATGCAAGCGTCGTTTGGTAAACGATTCCGTGAGTTCAGAGAGGAAAAAACCACATTGTCCTTCCCCGTCACTCCCCTGACCATTGATCCATCCCTGCTAAACGTGACTGCATTTGCAGGTGTAAGTCAACCTGCTCTGGAGCTGGAGCTGGCTGACATAGCTGACAAAGACATTTGGGTGTCCAAATTCAAACGCTTGACAGAGGACCTTGAAGATGTTGCCCGTCAGAAGGCCACTCTTGCTCAGAATCACAAATGGAGTGATATTGAGAACCTCCCGAGACCGGACAAACTCATATTTGAAACATGGAATGCCATCCCCGACACCTACACGAACATGAAGAAATATGCCTTTGGAGTCCTGTCGATCTTCGGATCCACATATGTATGTGAGCAGCTATTCTCCACCATGAACTGCATTAAAAACAAACACCGCTTACGGCTCACAGATGACAGCTTACAGTCCTGCGTAAAGATTAAAGTGACTTCGTACAGCCCCGATTTGCAGAAGCTGTGCGCAGAGGTTCAGGAGCAGAAGTCCCATTAACCAGGTAAAATAAATATTTATGCAGATATTTTGCAAATATTTAATTTTCATTGTTTAGTGACACAGTGCTTTTTCCCCCAATTTATTTTATATATTCAAGTCAAGGCTCCGCTGCATACTTTGAAAGCCCAAGGGCCTTGGGCCAAGGCGATATAAGGATGACGGCTCACGGATTTTTCCCTTTTGTTTGCTGCATGCACAATTTAAATTCAGCTTTTTAATTTATTTGAAAGAGACATTCATTGTTATTATTTTTCAAGAATTCAAAATGTTCAAAATGTGTTCATTAAATGAATAAAATATAATTTTTTCTGTAGCGCGTGGATTTCATAAGAAAACATGCTGCGGTAAAGTAGTAGAAGTTTTTTTTTTTTTTTTCATTTTAGATGTGCGGCTCCCAGCGTTTTCTTTTCCGTGGAAACCGGGTTCAAATGGCTCTTTCGGTGTAAAAGGTTGCCGACCGCTGGTCTAGAGACAGTGTGGTGAGAGCGGCCATGCTGATTGGTCTAGAGACAGTGTCACTGAGGAAAAGACAGGAAGCAGAGATGTTTGTAGCAGAGATGAAGATGCTGAGGATCTCTCTGGGAGTGACCAGGATGGACAGGATCAGAGGAACAGCACATGTTAGAGGTTTTAAAGTCAGAGAGGTCAGACTGAGATGGTTTGGACATGTGCAGAGGAGAGAGAGAGAGTACATCAGAAGAAGGATGCTGGATTTGGAACCACCAGGAAAGAGGACTAGAGGAAGACCAAAGAGGAGGTTCATGGATACAGTGAAGGAAGACATGAAGATAGTTGGTGTGACCAAAGAGGATGCAGGAGATAGGGTTAGATGGAAGAAACTGACTTGCTGTGGTGACACCAAACCTCCAATGTCTCCTGATGGTGGTTTCCAGCTTGCATGGCAGCTTCCACCATCAGGTATGAGTGTGTGTGAATGGGTGAACATGAGGACCAACGTAAAGTGCTTTGATTGGGCTGACTGGAAGCATGGCGAGCTAGAGACCAGACGGTGACAATAATGGGTGCTAGGATAAGACAAGGGTTGGGGGCTCCTGGGCTGAAGCAAGACTGAGGTGGTACAACAAGGTAAGATTCCACTCTAAGACAGAGAGGGGAAACACAACAAACTGGGGACAAAGGAAAGGCAGGTGTGGCAGGGAGAGACAATAAAGACCAGGTGAAGGTTATTGTATAGGAAGGGTTGGACCAGGAGGCTGGGTAAGGAGAGGGAGGAGAGCTTCCATACTCATTCCTGGGACTTTACTTGAAACCAAGAGACGTTAGTTGTTCCTTGAACTACAGCTCTTTTCGGGTTCATACCCAGGATTCTCTATACATACCCAGGGCATTCGACCATTTCTATTACTTGTTCCTAGAACACCTCAGGACCCTCCTGGATGAGCTGGAGGATGCAGCCGGGGTGAGAGAACCCTGGGCTTCCCATCTGAGGATGTTGCTCTCGCACTCGGCCTCGAATCAGAGGAAGACTATTGAACAGTACAGTAACGATAGGTCGCAAATAAAAGATGGAAAGCTGGGAACCTCTGGCTGCTCTGCGTAACCCTCAACACCATCTTGATGAGAAAGCTCAAAATCCTTGTAACTTGGACACTGAATTATAATTAAATTATAATAACTATAATTAAAGTTATTATAATATAGTTATATAGTTACATATAGTTATATATGTAGCTATAATATGTATAGTTACCGTATTTTCCGCCCTATAAGGCGCACCGCATTATAAGGCGCACCTTCAATAAATGACTATTTTTAAAACTTTTTCCATATATAAGGCGCACCGCAGTATAAGGCGCTACAGTAAAGGCTGTTCAACTTTGTCCTCTAACTGTGGCCATCTCGCTTTGTTCCGCGGAAACTCTGTTTTGTCTTGTTTACTTGGCGTAGCGCATCCTCTTGCTTCCTCCACTTCCTCACCATTGATTCATTGATGTTAAACTCTGTCGCTGCGGCCAGAGGTAAGATCTTAAGCCCGACCCAAAATTCGGGTCGGGTCTAAAAATGTCTATCATTAGCTACGTCGGGTCGGGCTTCTCTCTCGCTGACTTTTTTTCTTTCTTTTTTTTAAAAATAAATATATGTTTATAAAATGTAAACTAAAACGAGGTGTGTGTACTAAACTAAGGAATACTTGTTATAAAATTAATAATTTGGATCAAACAGAGAAGTAATGTTTTACTACTAAACAGGATCCGCAGAGCCAGCTCATGCTCTGCGCGCGTGAACACCTCCTCTTAATTTGGTAATCCTCTCCTGCGCATGTCTTTATTTTATTTATTTTGAACTGGTATCCCCGATATGGAGTAAGAAGTTAAGGATAAACTAAACTGCTTTCATACGACACCAAAAGACTGGCACCTCGACGCTGAGCGGGCATTTAAACAGCTGGACTGGTAAAAGTGATGATCGCTATTTTATCATTTGTTTCAAAGACCGTCCCTCCTCTTCGCGCTAAGCAGAAGAGGTGTGTTAGGGGTCCGATAGTGTGATTTTATTTATTTTTTAATTAAAAAAGCGTGTTCTTGAAAATGTTCCAATTTATACATTTTTATAAATGATATATTTATAAAATATACCGCGGGCTCGGGTCGGGCTGGATTTTTTTAGGCCCGATCTCACCTCTGGCTGCGGCTCTATTCCCGTGTTCTACTGCGTGACCGATCACCTTGAGTTTAAATTCTGCGGTGTCTCTTGGTAGAAACCATTTCAGGGTCTTTACACAAACACACAAATGGAAATGAGACGCCCTTTCATATATCCGGGTATGCACCGCGCACTACTTCTTCTACGGGGGAAATGGAGTCGGCGGCTGCTTACCGCAGTTGCGACACCTGTTGTAGCTCAATATTAATCCGTATATAAGGCGCTCCGGGTTATAAGGCGTACCCTGGACTTTAGAGAAAATTTAAGGTGTTTAGGTGCGCCTTATAGTGCGGAAAATACGGTATATATATATAACTATACATATTATATAATATATACAT
Source organism: Neostethus bicornis (assembly GCA_902685375.1). Classification (NCBI taxonomy): domain Eukaryota; kingdom Metazoa; phylum Chordata; class Actinopteri; order Atheriniformes; family Phallostethidae; genus Neostethus; species Neostethus bicornis. The sequence goes on from LR738548.1 coordinate 2,830,070, forward strand.
ATTATATAATAATAATAATAATAATATATAGTATATTATTATATATACTATATGTAAAGTTATTATAACAACTATAGTTATAGTTATTACAGTGGTAAAGAGAGAGCTGAGCCGAAAAGCAAAGCTCTCGATTTACAAGTCGATCTACGTTCCTACCCTCACCATGGTAACCAGCTGTGGGTGGTGACCGAAAGAATGAGATCGTGGGTACAAGCGGCCGAAATGAGCTTCCTGCGCAGGGTGGCTGGGCTCTCACTCAGAGATCGGGTGAGGAGCTCTGCCATCCGGGAGGAGCTCGATGTCGAGCCGCTCCTCCTCCAGGTCGAGAGGAGCCAGATGGGGTGGTTGGGCATCTGGTCAGGATGCCCCCCGAGCGCCTCGCGGGCGAGGTGTTTTGGGCACATCCCACCGGGAGGAGACCAAGAGGCAGACCCCGGACCCGCTGGAGAGACTATGTCTCACAGCTGGCCGGGTAATGACGTCGGATGCTTCCAGGTGAGCTGGAGGATGCAGCCGGGGAGAGAGAGGCCTGGGCTACCCGTTTGAGGCTGTTGCCCCCACAACCCAGCCCCGGAACAAGCGAAATATGACGGAACTATAATTATCAGTCTATCTGAATAATAAATAAGCACATTTTAAATCTGATTATTTCCCATTCCGTCATCTTCCACTTATCCAGGGCCGGGTCGCGGGGGCAACAGCCTCAGACAGGAAGCCCAGGCTTCTCTCATCCCGGCTGCATCCTCCAGCTCACCCAGGTGGATCCAGCCAGCTGTGAGACATAGTCTCTCCAGCGGGTCCGGGGTCTGTCTCTTGGCAGACGAAGAATTTGATTAATCTGATTATTTTAGGGATTTTTTTTCACTTTATATTTTTATTATTTTTCAATGGGTCTAATACTTCTTGTTGATTCCCAGGATTCTTTAGTTTACTGTTTACCTGTTCCTTGGACTTTTTGTTTGTCACTAAGACCCTTTAATTGTTCTCAGGACTCGTTACAGGTTCATCTCTAGGACTTACGTACCCACTACATATTCCTGGGACACTTTACTCGTGTGTTTCTAAAACACTTTCCTCGTTCTGTGGACACTTTACCCTCGTTTTACACTTTGCTCGTTCCTGTGGTTTGAAAATAAATCATCAAAGACCCACCAGTAAGCGGCTTAAAAAGACGATGGATACAGACATGAGTCACAGTCTGAGTCCCGATCCAACCGTTCTTTCTGGAAAAGTCCAGTTTGCTCTCAGCCCAGAAATTTCACACTTAGGAAAGAAAACATGGTTCATCAACACACTGAGAATGTTTGCTTTAAACCTTTGGTGGCAAACACATGGCCGGGGGACTAGAATCACACCATGAGAAGGGTTCAATCCAGCCCCCTGCTGGAAACGAGTAGAAGCAAAGAGAGCAGGGGAAACGAAAGAAAATTATTTGACAATTTTTACACAATTGTTTTTCAGTTTTTTGCACGCTCTTTTCTGACTGCATTTGGGTCATTGGCGTGTACATGCGATGTTGAGCTTCAACTAACACCTGTTCCGCTCCGTCGTCTTCCGCTCATCTGGGGACGGGTCGCGGGGGCAACAGCCTCAGACGGGAAGCCCAGGCTTCTCTCACCCTGGCTGCATCCTCCAGCTCACCCAGGAGGATCCCAAGTCGTTCCCCAGCCAGATGTGAGACATAGTCTCTCCAGCAGGTTTGGGGTCTGCCTCTTGGTCTCCCGGTGGGGCGTGCCAGAAACACCTCACCAGCGACAGCTGTGTTTTTTTTAACCAATCATTACTTTCTGATGCTGCACAGTGGTGCAGTGGTTACCACGGTGGCCTCACAGTAAGGTAGGGGGTTCAAATCGTGGAGTGGACCAAGGCTTGAAACACTGGCCTTTCTGTGTGGAGTTTGCATGTTGTCTTTGTCAATGTTGTTTTTGGCAGCCATCTGAGTTTTAGTCTTCGTCTTTGGAACAAAACTTAATTTAAGTTTTAGTCACATTTTAGTCGACAAAAACCCAAAACAGTTTTCATCTAGTTTTAGTGCAAAAAAAAAAATTCTTACTTTAACAGTCGTGTCTTTATTACTGAGAAAGATGCAGGTTATTTGTTTAAAAAAAAAAAAAACTCTGTCAAGTTCTAACTTGGCGCAAAACAGCAAACATTCATGCTGCCGAGTGTGAAGCGGCCGGGATGGGAATTATCGCCTCCAAATCCGAGACCATGGTCCTTGCCCGGAAAAGGGTGGAATGCCCCCTGCGGGTGAGGGACAGGGTCCTGCCCCAAGTGGAGGAGTTTAAGTATCTCGGGGTCTTGTTCACGAGTGGGGGAAGGATGGAGCGGGTGATCGACAGGCGGATCGGTGCGGCATCAGCAATAACTAGGACATGCATCGGTCCGTCGTGGTAAAGAGAGAGCTGAGCCGAAAAGCAAAGCTCTCGATTTACAAGTCGATCTACGTTCCTACCCTCACCATGGTAACCAGGATCTACGTTCCTATCCTCACCATGGTAACCAGGATCTATGTTCCTACCCTCACCATGGTAACCAGGATTTACGTTCCTATCCTCACCATGGTAACCAGGATCTACGTTCCTACCCTCACCATGGTAACCAGGATCTACGTTCCTTCCCTCACCATGGTAACCAGGATCTACGTTCCTACCCTCACCATGGTAACCAGGATCTACATTCCTACCCTCACCATGGTAACCAGGATCTACGTTCCTACCCTTACCATGGTAACCGGGATCTACGTTCCTACCCTCACCATGGTAACCAGGATCTACGTTCCTACCCTCACCATGGTAACCAGGGTTTACGTTCCTACCCTCACCATGGTAACCAGGATCTACGTTCCCACCCTCACCATGGTAACCAGGATCTACGTTCCAACCCTCACCATGGTAACCAGGATCTACGTTCCAACCCTCACCATGGTAACCAGCTGTGGGTGGTGACCGAAAGAATGAGATCGCGAAAACAAGCGGCCGAAATGAGCTTCCTCTGCAGGGTGGCTGGGCTCTCACTCAGAGATCAGGTGAGGAGCTCTGCCATCTTGGAGGAGCTCGGTGTCGAGCCGCTCCTCCTCCAGGTCGAGAGGAACCAGATGGGGTGGTTCGGGCATCTGGTCAGGATGCTCCCCGAGCGCCTCGCGGGCGAGGTGTTTCGGGCACGTCCGAGCGGGAGGAGATCAAGGGGCAGACCCCGGGCCCGCTGGAGAGACTATGTCTCACAGCTGGCCGGGGAACGACTTGGGATCCTTCCAGGTGAGCTGGAGGATGCAGCCGGAGAGAGAGAGGCCCGGGCTGCCCGTTTGAGGCTGTTGGCCCCGCGACCCGACCCTGGAACAAGCGGAAGATGACGGAACGGAACAGAAAACAGCAAACATTGTAAAACAACGTAAAATAAATAGAATTTTTTCAGTGAGTCAGGAACGTTGTAACTTATTCATACTTATAAATGACACCTCTTAATAACCCTGTAAACAAAGTAAACATTAGAATGTATTGTTTTTAATGAAGTTAGCAGCGCCGACAAGTTACCACTTCAATGATTATGAGGAATCTTAAGGTTTGATCACTTAGAGGGCAGAGCTGGAACGTACAACCCTCATGGAGCTTTATCACTAACAGTTATAAATCAGAATGTTTCATCCACTCTGGATGGAGTCCTTTGGCTGGCAGATTAACACGTGAATCTTCAGCATGTCTGTGGACTCACCAGGAAGAATCTCTGTGGACTGATCTGTCTTTCTGTTTGTTTTTCAGATTTAGACGAGTGCCAGTTGCAGGGTGTGTGTCCTAACGGGAACTGTGTGAACACAATGGGCAGCTACAGGTGTATGTGTAAATCTGGCTTCGTCCCTGATCCCACGCTCAGCACATGCATCCGTAAGTTACCAACCACATCCACAGCACTGCAGCTCGTCCCTCATGCATGCTGGCTGCTTGTGTAATCAGACTCCTTCTCTTTCTGTTTGTCTGAGAGTCTTCTCTCCTTTTCTGAGGTGTTACTGTGCTTTTTTACGACTGCATAAGATTTTATTATCAAATTAATTTTACAACTTTAACACCTGCAATTAGTTTATTTTAAAAACATGGAATGTTTCATGTATTTTTGGCTCCATTTCTTTCAGTCTAAAATATTTCTCTACACAGTGCCTCAGTGTACACTCTGAGAAGCCAACTGATTAGTCAGGTTGTTTGTTAGCTGGGCATCCAGCTATGTGATCGGAGGGCGAGGGGGTGAAGTGAGGAGGCGGGGCCAGTTGGTCTGCTTTTAAATACAATAATATTAATAATTTATGATTTGGAATTTGCTGAGGAGCTCTGCCATCTGGGAAGAGCTTTGTGTCAAGCCGCTCCTCCTCCAGGTCGAGAGGAGCCAGATGGAGTGGTTCGGGCATCTGGTCAGGATGCCCCCCGAGCGCCTCACTGGTGAGGTGTTTCGGGCACGTCCCACCAGGAGGAGACCAAGAGGCAGACCCCGGACCTGCTGGAGAGACTATGTCTCACAGCTGGCCGGGGAACGACTCGGGATTCTTCCGAGTGAGCTGGAGGACGCATCCGGGGTGAGAGAAGTCTGGGCTTCCGGTCTGAGGCTGTTGCCCCCGCGACCCGGCCCCGGATGAGTGGAAGATGACGGAACGGATTTGGAATTTTTTTGGATGAAAAGAATATGAATACATATTTAAACGTTAATGAATTGTCAAACAGGAAGTTTGTAATTTGATGTGTTCATATTGGGCAGACATTTTTTTTTACATACTCTATTCATCCCTCACCGGGGAAATTTGTGCACTGCATTACACCGCAGCAGGCTGCCACGACGGCACCAATGGTGGGAGAAACGGGGGGTTAGGTGTCTTCTCCAAGGACACTAGACTTGAACTCAGTGGGAATTCAACCCGCAAACTTCTGGTTAACTTCCGGTCCGCAGGCGAACGCTCTACCACTGAGCCACCGCCTTTCATTGGTCTCCCATACCCATACCTTCCATACTAGATACTCCATCTCCTTCCAGGAAGTTTTCCAGACTTTTCTAACCGTTGTATTTATGTCCAAACTCAACATGTAGTCTTAAGCACAGGCGACATAAAAACAGCACAATTTCTATCATTTAATCACAACATCATTTAATACCTGATTACTGCCATGTTACTCTGACCTGGAAATGACCATGGAACCACTTCCTGTCACACTTTCCTCTCCATAGAGAGCTTAAACTAAACACAGCAGATTAGATTACATAAAAAAAAAAAAACTATTTCTGTGTTCATAGATTTGATGTAGAGAGATGGAGGTTTGATCTCAGAAGAAGAGGAGTTAAGGTTAGCCTGGCTGGCTCCGTGTAGTGCCTCTTCTCAATTTTATTACACTCCTGCAACTAGGTCAGGGATTGCTGGTATTATCTTACGATTGAAAATACTTTATTAAAACCCCTGCTTGAAAAATCCTTGTGTCTATAGCTTCAATTAGTTCTAAGAGAGAACTTCTGAGCAGCTGCTAGGTGGTGCTGAGATGGGTGGAGCTGGACTGTCATTGGTGGAACACATGACAGTGTGCTCTGCGCAGGGCAGAATGTGGGTTACCATGGTAACGATGTTTTTCCTCTCCAATGAATCCTAATAAGATGTTAAACTGTCTCTAAAAGCTCCACATGTTGATCCTTCACTGTGGTGGAACAACACCAGCAGTCCACCATCTTTAGTTCCATAGTGAAGCTGGGTATGTTCAGACAGGAAGCACTGATGATGTCACTCAGAAGATCCTGTCTTCATTCCTTCTGGTTCACTCCAGCAGGAACATCTCCCTCCGTCACCTCCGATTGGGCATTCCTTACTGCTGATGGAGAAAATAAAAACTAAAAAAAAAGTGGAGCGTCACTCAGACCTGCTGCCATCCTGAGTAACGCATAAAAAAAAAAAAATTGGAGAACGCCTTATCCAATCAGAGAACAGGGTGTCACCAGAACACAACCATCCGTCCTCCATGTTTGTAGTTCTTTCAATAAAAAACTAGATCAACCACGCTGTTTGGTCTTTGTTTTCTTGCCACACTGACTCTCTGGGTGCATCACAGACGTCCACCCCTCCACCACGAAGAGAACCAACCCCAATGCTGTGAGGTCAGACTGTTTCCCCGGAGAGATAAAACCTGGCTAAAGGACCAGGCTAAAAGAATGAAGGATACCGTCAGAGAGTCAGAGTAGGTGTGTGAAGGAGAAGAGTGACGTTACGTCCAGAAAGAAGATGAGGAATTTTAACACGAAGAGCCCCGAGCGACGGAGAACGTGGAAAAACAGGTTTATGTGAAGGAGGTGAAATGAAACACCTGTGAGGGGTGCCGGTGGACCCCGGGAAGCAACACCTTTAACGTGTTTTCTGGGACCGACGCAGCTCTCTGCTCACTAATGCACATCTAACTAAATTAACAGGAAGCCTTCAGCTTTACAGGCTGCGTCCCTTTGACCTCGTCAGAGAGACCACCGGAGGAATTTCACACGGCTGCGTGTGTACACGCTCAGGGTTAAACACTCTGTCTGGACTCCAGCTGCTGCACAGCTTCCCTGGCTGTGCTTAACCAAATACAGCTCTGATCCCTTTTCCTGATTCCTCGGCCACGCTCCAGGTGTGCCAACATCTGCTCCGCTTAGCCAGACTTCCTGCTGCTGCCCGGCTCGTCTGCCAGCCTTTTACACACGTCTCAGTTAAACTAGTCCAGTTTGACTTACACTGGAAGTCCACAGCTGGTTCTGGTGGGTGTCAATGTGTCCCCGGTCCAGTTGGTCAACAAACCCAGAAGGTTTCCCACAGATTCTTTAAAGAGAGTGTATCATACTTTGATGGAGTAAAATATTATATAAAAAAACACGGGATTTTTTCTTTGCTCAGAAATACAATCTTTAAATACACTGATTTAGTTTTCAACACTGTGAATTTCCTTCCTCCTCTTTATCCCTCTTCAGTCCTGCCCCATAGGAAAGATGAGTAATACCTGAGGGGAGGGACTGAGTGTGAGCAGAGCACATGCATGCTGCAAAGCAGTGCTTAAATTAGAATGTGGGCATGGCGGAGAACAAAAACCATGGTCAAGAAATCCTGAATGGAAGATCATGGAGGAGAACTGCTGTCTTTAAACTTCTCATGAGGGGGAAATGTTCTGTTCCGTCGTCTTCTGCATATCCAAGGCGGGTCATGGGGCAACAGCCTTAGACAGGAAACCCAGACTTCTCTCACCCCGGCTGCATCCTCCAGCTCACCCTGGAGGATCCTGAGGTGTTTCCTGTCCAGCTGTGAGACATAGTCTCTCCAGCTGATCCTGGTTACCATGGTGAGGGTAGGAACATAGATCCTGGTTACCATGGTGAGGGTAGGAACATAGATCCTGGTTACCATGGTGAGGGTGGGAACGTAGATCCTGGTTACCATGGTGAGGGTAGGAACATAGATCCTGGTTACCATGGTGAGGGTGGGAACGTAGATCCTGGTTACCATGGTGAGGGTAGGAACGTAGATCCTGGTTACCATGGTGAGGGTGGGAACGTAGATCCTGGTTACCATGCTGAGGGTAGGAACGTAGATCTTGGTTACCATGGTGAGGGTGGGAACGTAGATCCTGGTTACCATGCTGAGGATAGGAACGTAGATCCTGGTTACCATGGTGAGGGTAGGAACGTAGATCCTGGTTACCATGGTGAGGGTAGGAACGTAGATCCTGGTTACCATGGTAAGGGTAGGAACGTAGATCCTGGTTACCATGGTGAGGGTAGGAAATCTAGATCCTGGTTAACATGGTGAGGGTAGGAACGTAGATCCTGGTTACCATGGTAAGGGTAGGAACGTAGATCCTGGTTACCATGGTGAGGGTAGGAAATCTAGATCCTGGTTACCATGGTAAGGGTAGGAACGTAGATCCTGGTTACCATGGTGAGGGTAGGAAATCTAGATCCTGGTTACCATGGTGAGGGTAGGAACGTAGATCCTGGTTACCATGGTGAGGGTAGGAACGTAGATCCTGGTTACCATGGTGAGGGTAGGAACATAGATCCTGGTTACCATGGTGACGATAGGAACATAGATCCTGGTTACCATGGTGAGGGTAGGAACATAGATCCTGGTTACCATGGTGACGATAGGAACATAGATCCTGGTTACCATGGTGAGGGTAGGAACATAGATCCTGGTTACCATGGTGACGATAGGAACATAGATCCTGGTTACCATGGTGAGGGTAGGAACATAGATCGACTGGTAAATGGAGAGCTTTTCTTTTTCAGCTCTTTCTTTACCAAGACAAACCAATGCAGCATCCTGATTATTGCAGATGCCACTCCCATCTGTTTGTCTGTAGGCTTGTTCTTGAGCGTGAAAAAAAATATCCACAACTAATGATACAGAGCCAGCATGGTTACCATAGTTACTATGGATGCCAATTTTTCAACAGAAGTTTATGAACGCTGAGACTTCAGGAAATAAAACCTGCTTCCTATTGGGCACGCCAACTTTTTTTTGTCCAGTTCGTTTTTGCTGCCATCGTTCACCACAGCAGATCACCATGGCACATGAGGCATGAGGGTATGAACATTAAGAATCAGATTTAAAAAGGTTCTATCTGTCTGTCTGCAGCGCCCCCTACAGGCATGAGTAAAACCAAATGTTTCTGGTTTGTTCTGGAGTCACAGAGAGGAATGTTTGGTCTGCAGACGAACATGAACCCTGTTCTTCTTTCTCTGTTAAACGTCTCTGCTTTCAGCTGGGCTGTGCATGCTGATGTTGGTGGTACAGTAACTTCTTTTGGTGGAGGGATTTTCTATAGTTCTCCTTTTTCTCTCCTCTTTGTTCTGCTCCTTCGCTCCTCGCAGCCGACTCGCCCGTCCCGGAGGAGGAAAAGGGGGCTTGTTTCCGCTTGGTGAGCTCGGGGAGGCAGTGTCTGCATCCTGTGTCGGCTCAGCTGAGCAAACAGTTGTGCTGCTGCAGCGTGGGCAAAGCCTGGGGCCCTCGCTGTGACAAATGCCCCGCCCCCGGTACAGGTAAGGAAGGGGACAGGTAAGACCCCACCCTAACAGCCAGGGGGGCCATCCCAGAGCAGACATCCCTGCTGCTACATTAATCACATCTAATTGGATGTGACCGATAAGACCCATCCCACCATTTTGGAGCCGTAATCTATTCTGTAGTGTTGTCGTGTTTATGTGTCCTCTCTTCTTCTCCAGCCAAGTTTAAAGAGATCTGTCCCGGTGGAATGGGGTACACGGTCCTACCGAACCCTCCTGTCAATAAACCCGTTCACCAGGAGCCTCCACGGCCCCTCCCCACACCAGAGAGACCAGTGGAGGCGTTTGGGAAAGAAGAGGACGATGTTCCAGGTGAGCATTCTGAATCCGTTTCGTTCTGTCGTCTTCCGCTCATCCAGGGCCCGGTTGCAGGGCAACAGCCTCACACAGGAAGCTCAGGTTTCTCTCACCCTGGATGCATCCTCCATCTCACCCAGAAGGAGACATCGTTCCCCAGCCAGCTTTGAGACATAGTCTCTCCAGCGGGTCTGGGGTCTGCCTCTCGGTCTCCTCCCGGTGGGACGTGCCCGAAACACCTCACCAGCGAGGCACTCAGGGGGCAGCCTGACCAGATTCCTATACCACCCCATCTGTCTCCTCTCGACCTGGAGGCGGAGCGGCTCGACACCGAGCTCCTCACCCGATCTCTGAGTGAGAGCCCAGCCACCCTGCGGAGGAAGCTCATTGACTTCATTATGTTTGAACAGCCCGACATCCCAACACGGCCGGCTCAACAGACCACACAGTGAATAATAATATCAGCTATACCTCATAATTATTCATATAAAATGATTGTGGGACTCTTTATTCAGCCAATCAGAATCGATCTGCGGGCCGGTCAGCAGGTGGACTGTGTCCTGCTCCGTTCTGTGTTTTATGAATCCCTATAAGAGGAGTCAGGTTGGTGTTTTTTTTAGTCTTTGATCTGTTTTTACTCATAATAGTTGAAGCTTAGAGTGACCCCAGAACAGCCTGGTCACACATGATGGTCAACTTAGTCTTAAATCAGTAGAGTTGGTGAATGGACTGTATCAGTCTGATGACCCATCCATCCAAACATGGACGTCTGCTTGGACTTTATTCTTCTTATGAACAAAAAGAAAATATAATGGGGCGGCACGGTGGTTCATGGTGGTTAGCACAGTGGCCTCACAGCAAGAAGGACAGGGGTTTGAGTCCTGGAAGGGGACGTTGCTTGAAACACTGTTCTTTCTGTGTAGAGTTTGCATGTTCTCCCCATGTATCTGTGGGTTTTCTCTGGTTTCATCCAAAACATGCATAGTAGGTTGATTGGCTGCTATGAATTTAATGACTGTGTGTTTGGATGGTTGTCTGTGTGTCTGGCCCCACAGCAGCATGGCAACCTGTTCAGGGTGTACCCTGCCTCTTGCCTGAAATAATCTGGGATAGGTTCCAGCACCCCCGCAGCCCTGCTAGGTGTAAGCAGTTAAAAAAAAACAACACAAAAGCAAATACAACCGTAACTCAGTCGACATTTTAAACATCCTTAGGTATAAATTTATAATCAGCTGGTTTTTAGTTGAACTTTTTGTTAACCCAGTTTCTCCTACTCGACCCCCAACTCTCACATCACACACACACAGAGTGATGTCATCACCTGTTCATCAGTCAGACTGGTCTTTCAAACATCTTCACATCCATCCACACCTGGAAATATCCACTAAGTTTCACTCTGAAGCCTTGTTTTAATAAACTTTCACAAGGTTCCAAAAAGACCCTCCATCCAGAATGTGAGACTAAATCTACTAAGACCTGAAACGCACAGTGTGTACACAGTACAATCTGATAGTCTGCTGTGAGTGAACCACTCACACTGTACCAGCGAAATTAAACAAAATTTCTTCTACAAGTTTTGCCTGTGTCTGCATGTTGCCATGACAACCTGTTTTAAGAACTTTAATGCAGTTGCAGGAACGTAGATCCTGGTTACCATGGTGAGGGTAGGAACGTAGATCCTAGTTACCATGGTGAGGGTAGGAATGTAGATCCTGGTTACCACGGTGAGGGTAGGAACATAGATCCTGGTTACCATGGTGAGGGTAGGAACGTAGAGCCTGGTTACCACGGTGAGGGTAGGAACGTAGAGCCTGGTTACCACGGTGATGGTAGGAACGTAGATCCTGGTTACCATGGTGAGGGTAGGAACATAGAGCCTGGTTACCATGGTGAGGATAGGAACGTAGATCCTGGTTACCACGGTGAGGGTAGGAACGTAGATCCTGGTTACCATGGTGAGGGTAGGAACGTAGATCCCGGTTACCACGGTGAGGGTAGGAACGTAGATCCTGGTTACCATGGTGAGGGTAGGAAGGTAGATCCTGGTTACCATGGTGAGAGTAGGAACGTAGATCCTGGTTACCATGGTGAGGGTAGGAACGTAGATCCTGGTTACCATGGTGAGGGTAGGAACGTAGATCCTGGTTACCATGGTGAGGGTAGGAACGTAGATCCTGGTTACCATGGTGAGAGTAGGAACGTAGATCCTGGTTACCATGGTGAGGGTAGGAACGTAGATCCTGGTTACCATGGTGAGGGTAGGAACGTAGATCCTGGTTACCATGGTGAGAGTAGGAACGTAGATCCTGGTTACCATGGTGAGAGTAGGAACGTAGATCCTGGTTACCATGGTGAGGGTAGGAACGTAGATCCTGGTTACCATGGTGATGGTCGGAACGTAGATCCTGGTTACCATGGTGAGGGTAGGAACGTAGATCCTGGTTACCATGGTGAGAGTAGGAACGTAGATCCTGGTTACCATGGTGAGGGTAGGAACGTAGATCCTGGTTACCATGGTGAGGGTAGGAACACATTTTTAAGAACTTTAATGCAGTTTTATTAGCAAACAGTCTGAAAATAGACTTTTAATGTCTCTTATTAATCAGTGAGACATTAAAAGTCTCACTGAGCTTTCAGTCCAACGTGTGGAGACATTGGTATAACTGTCTTTTAGTCTGCACGCCCAGATTCTATAATCAGCCTGGACCCTGGGCGCAGAATATCTATATAAATACAGTTTTGTGTTCCGATGTGGGTGCAGAAAGAGGATGAGGACCCAAACTGCAAGGACGACAAACAATATTTATTAACTCAGGAGACCAGCAGTGGGAGATAACACATAGTTCAAGAGGAATGCCTCCTGGTAAATGTTCAGAAGCATCTCTTGGTCGGGCAACCAAGGAGACCTGGCTGGAAGGGATGGTGACTTGACCATAAAGTCAGGGCAGACTGCCTTTAAATAGGCAGCAGGTTAATCATTAACAGGTGTCCTGAATCAGGGAGAGGAAGGAAAGTCCCGGGCTCCCTCTGATGATGAATGAGGGAACCATGACAGTACCCCTCCTCAACGACCACCTCCAGGTGGTTAAGGATCCATTGGCAGGCATGAGACGACATGGGCAGGGCCTTAGGCATCTTGGGCAGGGCTTTGGGCGTCATGGGCAGGGCTTTAGGCATCCTGCATCGCTAGATGACTTGCTTCCGCTGGGTCCCTAATGGTCGGGTCATTCTGTCACGATGTGGGTGCAGAAGGAGGAGGAGGAGGACCCGACTGTAAGGTCGACAAGCTGACAATAGGTGTCCCGAATCAGGGAGAGGAAGGAATGTTCCGGGCTCCCTCTCGTGGTAGTCGAGGGAATCATGACAGTTTGTCTTATTTGTCGAGTCAGCGCGTCCTCAGCTAAGGAGTACAATAATAAACAACACTGTAAAATTAAACTTCATAGTAAGTAGAAGGACCTGGACACGACTCAAAGGAACCAGAAGAGATGAAAAAAGATCAGGTTTCACAACAAAATATGTTTAAATAAAAAGTCACAGTGCAAAGTGAAGCTGCTGTAAAGACAAGTTTTATTGTTGCAGCAAAATCATTTTAAATCCTGCAAAACCATAAAAACTCAGATCCCTCCCACCGCGTTACCATGTGCACAGTTTTCAGAACAACTTGGTCGGGCAGTGATTTGATGACTTTGATCGCTAGTCCAGGAAATGTAGGTTTAAGTTGCTTAGTTGATTTGGGAAACCCACCAACCTCCTGATTGAACTCCAGTGGAACGACACACTAAACCAGGGGTGGACAAACTCTTGACTCGGGAGTCACATTGAGTTCTAACATTTGACCAGCGGGCCGGAACAGTATCAGATGGATGGCATGCTTTGGTAACCTCTAGATTAGACCGATGCTAGATTTTAAACAAGCACTAAATGTTACATCAAGCGTGATAAATTCGAAAGCTAGCAGCGCTACGTCTGAAATCTAAGCACTTGATGTAACATTTTTCTTGTTTTAACATCTAACACGCTTGTTTATGTGTGTGTATTGGTCCCGATGGCTTTTTGACAGCGTGGGCATCACAGAGACACACATATTAATGGGAGCAGTGTTGTTGTTTCCTCAATAAAGTCCAAAAAATCTAGAGTGCACCATCTAGTGAGGAAACATCAGAATTGCAGGAAAATAAAACATTACCAAGGTTTATGTATTATCAATTTTTTTTTTTTTTTACGATCAGCATTTTTTCAAGTTTGGCGGGCCTGATTAAAACGTTTACGGGCAGCATGTGGCCCGCTGACCGCAGTTTACCCATGCCTGCACTAGACTCAAACGTTTCTAACAGTCAATCCCTGACAGAACACCTCAGCTCTTAATCCAAGCTGCTCAGAAGCTCACTGTGTTCAGCAGCATTTATCTATGAGCAACCTCAATGAAAACATCTGACAGGAGGCGCATGATGGATGAACATGTTTGTTAAACTGTGAGGATATCTTCATCTCAGAGCCTGAGTCCAGACATTGATAATCTAGCATCCAAGAAGAACCAGGTGTCTGATTTAGGTTCATCAGATTAGATGAGTGTGTAGCAAACTGAGGCATGGCTGTGATTGGTTGATTTATTATCAATTTATTTTTAATTTATTAGCCAGTGGAAAAGTTTTATTTTGAAATTTAAAGTCGACGGCTGCAAATAGAAAAAAGACATGATGCACCATTGATTTGAGACGTGGGAAAAGATGAAAAAGTCAGTTTTTTATTCACTGGATCAGATTTTTAGTGAGTGTTTTCAAAATCAGATTAGGAGTCTGTGGACGAGGGGTAGGGGTGGGCGGATCGATCCTAATATCGATAATATCGATACCAATGCGAGTATTTATATTGATCAATACTCCAGCTACAATATCGATACTTTGGTTGAAGTTTTACCCCTCGCACTTTGCTTCCGTTTTTTTTTTTTTTTTTAAGTTAACCTAACTTATCTGTCTGCAAAATATACGTAAACACTGTGTGTCGCACCTGTCTGCTAAAGCGAGGCGGCCCCGCCCCCTCTATCCTCTCATTCGCTTTGACTTGTCACATGACTCAGCGACTCTTGGCCAGAAAACAAACAAACAAACAAACAAACAAACAAACAAACGCAAGTCGGTAAAAGTAGAGAGATGGAAGGAAAAGAAGAAGTAGTGTGTGTCTGTACTTTGAGGCACCATGTGCAGAAAGGCTGTTAAATATATTAAAGAATCACCCCAAAGAAAAACTTCAGAAACGGAGGAGAAAACCCTGACCCCTTCTGTTTCCCAGAGGCAGCGCTCATTAACAATTTTAATTATGAAAGTGCAACATGATCAGCTTTAACATTAGTTAACATTTGTTTGTTTGTAACTGGTCACTTCTATGGATCTACCTACCAACCTGTGTTTATACATATACTTGGTCATACTATACATATGACCCTAACCCATGATGCAAAAATCAGTATCGGTATCGGCGATATTGGTCTGGTGTTTACTTGGTATCGGATCAATACCAAAACTTGCAGTATCGCACACCCCTAACGAGGGGATCGACCACCTTAAAATAGAAATGAAGACATAGGTAATTAGCAGTAGTTTTAAACACAGCCTGTCACGGTTTTAGGGGATGAGGAAGGAAGAGGACCCAATCACAGGACTTCAAACAAGGTTTAATAACACAATTCAGGAAGTTGGTTAACTCAAGGTTTCAAAGGTCCAAATAATAAAGTTCAAACATGGTCAGGCAACCAGGGTGACCTGGCTGGAAGGGATAGTAATACCTGACCAGGAAGTCTGAGGTGATTCCCCTAGATGGCAGGGTACCCAGACGAGTGGAATCAGGAATCATCCTCAGGCGATCCTAATCAGGTTGATTAGGAATATCCAGGGCTCCCTCTGGCGGCAGGTGAGGGATCCTCACACAGCCTTTATTGTGAAAGAAAGAAAAAAAGAGCATGTCTGATGGATTTAAAGAGGAGATAAAAACTGTCAGTTCTGACCAACTGAAGAAAGATTCATCTGAACAGATTACAAACCGATGATAAAGAGAAACACCAGCTCTTTGTTGTTGGAGGAATTGGATTGTTCATCATGTGGTGACGGAGACTTTAATAGGACCCTCACATCACCGCTGATATCCTAGAACCGTCCTGATAACGTGCAGGGTAGTCACCGTGGTAACAAAGCACAATCTGTAAGAAAACAGTCTGAATTAGTTTTAATCTGGTGCTTCGCTCGTTAAAACATGGCTGATTTAATCCAAACTAAATGTAAAACAAGATAAATTTAGATGATTCTGTAAAAGCGTTTTACAGATCCAGCCACACATGGTGGTTCACGTTAGAAAAGTGTTTTATTTTTTCTGTAAACACATCGCACCACGCTGACCGTGGTGCCACGCCCAGTTTTAAAATCCAAATAAAAACACACACATTTCCAGCCACTTTGTGTGAAAATGTTTTTACAAGGTTCTTTCTTCACCGAGTTTAAAACATCTGAAAATACTGGAACCCACATGCGTACGACCGACCCGTCCCAAACCACGCTGTTACCACGGCAGCATGCTCTGTGAAGGTTCCAGATGGCATGAAGGAGAAAAATAAAGGCTGCGTTAAAGACGGAGCAAAGGGGACATGGTAGAAAAAGTTTCAAAAAAGTCTTCTGGACAGTTCAATTCTTGATCGAGACGTTTCGACTTCCATCCGGAAATCATTTTCAATCTGAATGAAATGGACTGAAAACTGGATCTATTTATACTAACCTGAGTAAAAGGTAAAAAAAAATAGTAAGAAGGGCTCGACCAATGAGCCTGTGTTACCTATGATGGCCGTGAATGGCTCCTATTGTAGCCACAGACCAGTAAACGACGCTATTATAAAAATGCTAAAAGCCTAGTGAAAAGAAATTCCTGCTAACGAGAGGCGTGAAACTGGGTCATGAGGTGTCATCTTTAGTCCATGGCTTCAAAAGGCTGCTGTAAATACCGGGCAGAATGTATCTAACGCCTCCACTCCGATTCAGAGAGGGACTCTCTTTCATCACAAAGATGGCTTCCTTCACCCCTCTTTCAAACCAACCTTTCTCTCTACTTAGAATCTTCACCTCGCTGTCCTCAAAAGTGTGTTTGGTGGATTTAAGATGCAAATGTACAGCAGACTGTGGACCACTAGAGGCTTCTCTTCTGTGTTGGTAAAGTCTTTTGTGGAGTGGTTGCTTCGTTTCCCCAATGTAGTGTTCTTTGCAGCTCCCTTCACTGCACCGGAACGAATAAACTACATTGCTCTGTTTTTCTGTGGGCATCTTGTCTTTAGGATGTACTAGTTTCTGCCGTAATGTGTTGACCGGTTTAAAGAAAACCGGGATGTCATGTTGTCTGAAGATTCTCTGTAACTTCTCGGACAGTCCTGACACGTAGGGAATAGAGACTCCATTTTTTTCTCTTCTCAGTTTCTGTTTCCCTCTTCTCACGTTTCTTGGACGCTCTCACCCTATTCAGGGACCATTTGGGGTATCCACAGACCGAGAGGGCTTTTTGGACATGCTGTGTCTCCTTCTTCTTAGCCTCTGTGCTCGTGGGTACCTCCTCCGCCCTGTGTTGTAAAGTTCTGATGTGGATGAGTGTGCAGAGGACCTTTTTTTTACCTTTTATTCAGGTTAGTATAAATAGATCCAGTTTTCAGTCCATTTCATTCAGATTGAAAATGATTTCCGGATGGAAGTCGAAACGTCTCGATTAAGAATTAAACTGTCCAGAAGACTTTTTTAAAACTTTTTCTACTATGGATCACTCCTGGATGAATGAGGGACTACACAAACTTGTTGCAAAGGGGGCATGTTTAATCCAAATGGAACCAGTTTAGGGACCATGGTCCTCGTCTGGAAAAGGATGGAGTGCCCCCTACAGGTCAGAGATAGGACAGGGTCTTGGGAACCATGGAGCAGGAGATCAACAGACGGATCGGTGCAGCGTCCGTAATAATTACCCGGTGACTCATTCTTTCCCGAGGCGTCTGGGGCGGGTGTTGATTTTCTATGGGTTTCTTTTACTGTGATTTTGTCGGAGGAGGGTAAAGAGGTGATGAAGTGGGCGTGATGTACCCTCTGTAATCAGGATGTCTATCCTGGTCACAGCACCGTCCTATAGAAGGAAGAGGAGTTTGTGGTGAACCAATTATTTTCCAGCTTGATTTATGAGATGTTTTGTGTTTCCAGAAGAAGTTTTACCAGGATGTGATTTTTAAAAGTGAGGATGGATTTTATGTTTTAGTTTTCAGTCTTTCGAGGAGGCGATAGCTCAGTGGTAGAATGTCCGCCCTGGACTGGGAGAAGCCGGTTTGAATCTCACTGAGCTCATGTCTAGGTGTTCTTGGGGAAGACACTTAACCTCCTGTTGCTCCAACTATTGGCGCCGTCCTGGCAGCCTGCTGCGGTGCTTTCCCCATCGTCCTGCCGTCCTCCAACGCTCTGGTTCCTCATTCGTCATGCCAAGCTCCTTCACCTGGTTCCTCCTCTGGTCATTCAGTTATGTTTAGTTTTACACTTTCTTTAATAAACCTGTTACAACTGGTGTTGCATTTGGGTCGTATTTCACCACCATCATGACACGGCTGCTTTTAGGCGAGAGGCGGGGTGCATCCCGAACAGGCCCACAACCTGACGGGCGGTACTGCTGCCATAATTTTATCTGTTCCGTTCCGTCATCTTCCGCTTGTTCCGGGGTCGGGTCGTGGGGGCAACAGCCTCAAACGGGCAGCCCAGGCTTCTCTCTCCCCGGCTGCATCCTCTAGCTCACCTGGAAGGATCCCAAGTCGTTCTCCGGCCAGCTGTGAGACATAGTCTCTCCAGCAGGTCTGGGGTTTGCCGCTTGGTCTTCTCCCGGTGGGACGTGCCCAAAACACCTCGCCCGGGGGACATCCTGACCAGATGCTCGAACCACCCCATCTGGCTCCTCTCGACCTGGAGGAGGAGCGGCTCGACACCGAGCTCCTCTCGGATGGCAGAGCTCCTCACCCGATCTCTGAGTGAGAGCCCAGCCACCCTGCAGAAGCTAATTTTACACATGATAGTAAAATATTTAAGAACCTTCATGTTATTTCTCACTTTTGATCTCATCTATTCATCATGAATACAACGTGTCACATCCTGTCAGGGAGAAGGAATCCTTTTTCTTTGAAGCCTCAGTGTTGATTTATTCCTGTTTTATTTGTTAGAAGTTGTAGAGAAGACGTCTCCTCCCGCTCTGGTGGAAATCCTCCCATCCCACGCTGGACAGGACCTCTCTCCCACTCAGTCAGCTGGTAACACTTCAGTCCTATTTTACAGCTTTGGTTTTTAATGTGGACATTTATTCAGCTGTTTAAGCTCTGCTGTGATTCTTTAAATCCAGAGGTGGACGAATGCCGGATTAACCCGTATATCTGTGGAGGAGGAATCTGCTACAACACAGCGGACAGCTACACCTGTCACTGCCATGTGGGGTACGAGCTGGATGATGGACGGAGTACCTGCATAGGTATGAAGAACTGGTCTGCTGGCGGGTCTGTGAGGAGAAGATTTGAAGGGTTAAAAACATGATTAATATGTTTTTAAAGCACCTGTAGTGTGAGTAGAGTGATGAAAGAGTAGGAGAGGTGTCTGTTGTGAAGGAGGAAGTAGAACGAAGTTCAGAGGGCACTGAAGAGGATGAAGAGTGGAAAGGCTCTCTGTCCTGATGATATTGTTGTGATGTGAGGATGAGGAAGGAGGAGGACCCAAATGCAGGACATAAACAGGATTTATTAACTGGAGTCTGGTAAGTCTGTGAGGCAAAGGGCACAGGATTAACTCAAGATCCAAAATTTCAACTGAGATAACAGAGTTCAAAGATAACTTATGGTCAGGCAGCCAGGAGGACCTGGCTGAGAAGGATGACGATGACCCTACGTCAGCGTTGCCAGGTGGGAGGTGCTGGAGTATCGTACCAATGACGTAAAATTATCGTATTTTACAAAAAATTATCGTACACCATTAAATCCACGCCCATTGACAAAATAACACCCTTTACATGCACTCGTAAGGCAGTGGGAGTGAAGGAAACACACAGGAGGCAAAATCCTTGGATTCTTTTTCTAAAATTTAAAACAAAACAAAAAAACAAACAAAATAAAAAACAAAAACATGGAAATAAGATTTTAAGAAACCCAGAAAGAAACCAGTACGGGCGGGACTTAGGAGACGGTAAATATACATTTAGATATATACATATATATAAATATATGTACATATACGTATATGTGTACATATCAGGGTTTTTTTTATGTTAACCCAAACATCTTCATGATACAAAATCTAAGCGATGTGTAGTTTTAATATCCTCAGTCAGTCTTTATAAACTAATCAATAACATTTTGGATGCTTTTAAGCACAAATACTTCATCCACTACTATTTATGGATGAATCAGTTCAATTAGTTTTTTTAAGATAAAATAGTGCGTCACAGATCGAAATTATTTTTTATAAAAATACCATCTACAACGTTTTCAGCAAAGATGTTTACAATGACTGCAGACAGAAAATAATAAAGAGATTTTTTTTTCTTTGCTGTTGTTTTTTAAAACTGTTAATTCAATCAAAAGTTTATTGTTTCAGCATCAGTAGAACGCTTTGATTTCCGAGCCCGCAACAAGCCTCGAACACGGAAATTGACGTCCCTGCTCTTTATAACTTTGTGGGCGGGGCTACTCGCCCCAATGTATGCAATCACTAGCCAGAATGATTGACTGGACCTATCAGCCAATCATTCATCTGTTCCTTTGTTTGATGCATTCAGGGTTCATTAAAAAAAAAAAAACTCCGACAAACAGTCGCGGCAGATGAAAACAACTAACACAATTACACAGACAAGAAACGTTCAAATTATCGTATTTTGAGCATTTTTTACAATTATTGATCGTACATCGTACGGAGGGCAAAAAAATCGTACAAATACGATAATTATCGTACACCTGGCAACGCTGCCCTACGTGGAAGTCTTCTTCTTCTTCTTCTAATGATTTCCGGCAGGCTATACGCTCAAGTGCGCAATGCTGCCCTCCACAGGCAGACCAAAGGTTGACGTTAGATCCTTGAAAAAAGGCCAGTGCGGCGCAGATAAAAAAGTACGGCTTCTCCAACTTGTTTTTTTTACTGAAAATAACAATGACTTGATTGAAAAAACGGCTAACCCTGTGTCTGCCAACTGAACAAAAAGATGTCTTCTTTCTCGATTGTATTTGCTGCATGACAACATTACATGAGCAACCGATTCAGCGTTTCCATACTCACACAGCCCACTAGGATGTTTGCCGACTAATTTCAAACCCTCCGCCAGGGCGCAGTGCCCAAGTCTAAGTCTAGTTAGAACAACTTCAGCTCTACGACAATAGGTTTCAGGGCACCTAGTGCCAGTAACTGAGGGCTGTCTGCCCCGCCGCTCATTCTCCCATTCTGTTTGCCACTCCTCAGTAATTTTCTCCTTACAGATGCTAAAACACTCCTGCATCCCCAACGCCAAGAACACATCTATCGTGTCTCTACCAAGAGATGCCTTGGCTAGAGCATCGGCCATTTCATTTCCCACAACTCCAGCATGCCCAGGGACCCAGACAAACAGAACTTCTGAACCTATATCTTCCAGTCGTTTAAGGCAGCACAGAATATCAAAAACTAAATCTGGCCGAGCTCCAGGTGTCCTATACCGGAGAGCTGATAAAGCTGCTGAAGAGTCCGAACATATTATACAACGTGATGGAGGGAGATCACGGAGCCAATACAAAGCCCATAAAATTACCACCAACTCTGCTGAAAACACAGAGACATCATCTGACAAACGGACGACGTGGAAGTGTGGGGGGTGACAGCCCTCAAATAGGCAGCAGGATCCACAGGTGTGTGGTATAAGAAATTAAACTCAGGTGACCCTAATCAGGGTGATGAGGAAGGTCCAGGGCTCCCTCTGGCGGCAGGCGAGGGGATCACGACAGATATCTCTGTAGAAGTATGGAAGTGTTTAGATGTTTTGTAAACTTGTCGCCATGGTGATGAAGGTTTTTCTTGTCTCAGACAGGGACGAGTGTCAGGACCAGTCGGTCTGTGTTAGAGGTCACTGCCTGAACACTGAGGGCTCCTTCATGTGCCAGTGTGGACCGGGATTCAAACCCTCACCCAGCGGGGACCAGTGTGACGGTAACACACACATCCATTCATCCCTCCTCCCGTCCCTTCATTCACACCTTCTGCTTTCCTTCCAGATGTGGATGAGTGTGTAGAGGACCTCCATGTGTGTGGTTCTGTGGGTGACTGTGTAAACACTTTGGGTTCCTACACGTGCACGTGCCCGGCCGGGTACCGGCAACAGGACGCCGTCACCTGCACAGGTGAGCGTCATTTCAGAGCTGCTGGTGAGGACCGGCATGCCTGGACTTTCTGATCTCCTCTGGACTGGTTGTCTTCTCAGATGTGGATGAGTGTGTGGAAGAGACGGAGCTGTGTTCGCCCCACGGCAGCTGTGTGAACACCGCTGGGTCCTACCGCTGTGCGTGCGACCCTGGCTTCACCGCCAGCATCGGAACGTCCTCATGTGATGGTGAGACGACGCCGCAGCACAACAACCAGGGATTGTAGGTCAGACCAGGGAGCTCGTTTATAAAGCGTACGGACGCTTTATGAATGAACGAGAACGAGAGCCACATGGCTGGACGCTAGAGGAACCGTGGATGTTTGGTTCCAGGACAGACATAATATTTTTTCCGTTCCATTGTCTTCCGCTCATCCGGGGCTGGGTCATGAGGGCAACAGCTTCAGACGGGAAGCCCAGGCTTCTCTCACCCAAGCTGCATCCTCCAGCTCACCCAGAAGGATCCTGAGGTGTTCCTGAGGTGTTCCCTGCCCAACTGAGAGACATAGTCTCTCCAGCGGGTCCGGGGTCTGCCCGTTGCTCTCCTCCCAGCGGGACGTGCCCGAAACACCTCACCAGTGAGGTGCTCGGGGGGCATCCTGACCAGATGCTCGAATTACCCCGTCTGGCTATTCTCGACCTGGAGGAGGACTGGCTCGACACTGAGCTCCTCCCGGATGGCAGAGCTCCTCACCCAATCTCTGAGTGAGAGCCCAGCCACCCCGCAGGGGAAGCTCATTTTGGCCGCTTGTATTCGTAATCTCATTCTTTCGGTCACCACCCACAGCTGGTTACCATGGCGAGGGTAGGAACGTAGATCCTGGTTACCATGGTGAGGGTAGGAACGTAGATCCTGGTTACCATGGTGAGGGTAGGAACATAGATCATGGTTACCATGGTGAGGGTAGGAATGTAGATCCTGGTTACCATGGTGAGGGTAGGAACGTAGATCCTAGTTACCATGGTGAGGGTAGGAAAATAGATCCTGGTTACCATGGTGAGGGTAGGAACGTAGATCCTGGTTACCATGGTGAGGGTAGGAACGTAGATCCTGGTTACCATGGTGAGGGTAGGAACGTAGATCCTGGTTACCATGGTGAGGGTAGGAAAATAGATCCTGGTTACCATGGTGAGGGTAGGAACGTAGATCCTGGTTACCATGGTGAGGGTAGGAACGTAGATCCTGGTTACCATGGTGAGGGTAGGAATGTAGATCGACTTAAATCGAGAGCTTTGTTTTTCGGCTCAGCTCTCTCTTTACCACGACGGACCGATGCAGCGTCCTAGTTATTGCTGACGCCGCACCGATCCGCCTGTCGATCTCCTGCTTCATCCTTACCCCACTCGTGAACAAGACCTACAGATACTCCTCCTTGAGCCGCCACTGGAAGTCCAGACGCTGTGCCCACTACAGACAGTGTGAAGCCAGCCTAGAACTAACACGGACACTCCAAGAACTGGCAGGGAAGCTTCTTTTTTTGTGGTGAATGAGTAAAACAGATACCCGTTTTTGTCTTTGATTTGAAAGAGCTTCCCTGCCAGACCTAGTTCAAGAGGCGTGGTTAGGGTAGGATGGAGAGTAGGTTGGTTTACTCATGAAATTTGTTGCCGGTGTAGAGTAGGCATCGCCGTAGAGCTGCAGGATGAAAGCTGCTCAACCAAAGATCCACACAGTTCTTAATTAATGAGGCTCCTGATCTTCTTTGTTTTAGACGTTGACGAGTGTGGGCTGAACGAGACTCGCTGTGGACCTCACGGCTTCTGTGAGAACCGCCTGGGTTCGTTCCGCTGTCTCTGTGACCAGGGCTACCAGGAGACACCAGACGGCCATGGCTGTGAAGGTGAGTGGAGATGAAGGAGGAGAATGAAGACAGCTGGAACTGAAACTGTCTTCTTCTGGTTCACTTAGTTAGTCCTATCGGTCAGAGCTGCTCCATCTGGACCTCAGTCATTCAGGAACACTCCTGATCCACGTGTCCCACCCCCTCCACTCAGACATTATGTCCTCTGCACCGCCCTCATCCTCTTCATCTTCCTCAGTAGCAGAGCCATTCTACACACCAGCATACGCTGCCATCTGGCTGCAGTGTCTGCTACTTTGCAGTCCCTAATCTTCATCCAGCTGTGTAACATCTGGTTCCAAGTAAAATCCCAGTCCCTGGAATAATTAGGGTTGTAGAGGAACTGGATCTCTCCATGCTTCTTCTCCAGTCTTACTTCTAACCTCAGGAGACATTCACTCCTCATTTTTCCTTTTAAAAGCCTTCATCCACCAGCACCCAGCGTGTGTATGTGTGTAGGAGAAGGGTTGGGGGTGTATCAGCGAGGCTTCTGCTCTTCCATTTTGGCCGTACCTGGTTCCTTCCGCTCTGCTGCCAAGCCTTTGCTGTTCAGTGGCTTCCAGACCTGGGCTTACTTCCACACCGCCGGCTGTGATGGTCAACCACTAACCATCCACAGTCAAACTTGACTTCCTCTCTGGGCCAACGTTTCCTCTCGTCTCACCTCTCCATCATCTCCTGCTTCTTTCTGTTCTTTCAGATGGTCTGACTCTACTACGCTGATCCTTCTGAGACTTTTTTTGCTCGACTGGGTTGGTTGGGTTTCAGGGTTTTTAACTTGTTCTTGAATCCAGTCGCTGACATTTCTGTAAACTTTGAACGTGGATCAGAAAATCCCTGGTTCCTGTGGGTCAGATCTGACTGAGATTCATTTGAATAAAACTAGAAAAAAAACACAAACACATTCTTTAAATTTAAACGATTCAGCTTCCTTTGCAGGGTGGCTGGGCTCTCACTCAGAGATCGGGGGAGGAGTTCTGCCATCCGGGAGGAGCTCGGTGTCGAACTGCTCCTCCCTCAAGCGCCTCACTGGTGAGGTGTTTCAGGCATGTCCCACCGGGAGGAGACCAAGAGGCAGACCCCGGACCCGCTGGAAAGACTATGTCTCACAGCTGGCCGGGGAACAACTCGGGATCCTCCTGGATGAGCTGGAGGATGCAGCCGGGGTGAGAGAAGCCTGAGCTCCCCGTCTGAGGCTGTTGCCCCCCCGACCCGGCCCCGAAGAAGCGGAAGACGACAGAACGGAACAATTCAAACCATAAAGGAGAGTAAAAGGGACTTTTATAAATGGACCAACAAAAGAACATAAAGTTCCAGAATTAGAAAACTTAATTAATCTCAGAGGTAAATTATGTTACAGCTTTTCTTTGGCAAAAAAATCTCACTAAAAACAACGGATAATAAAAATGAGATAAATAATAAAATAAAATCATACACGTTGGGACCAGTTCAGTTAAGAAAACTGTACTCCTAGAGACACAAAAATAACTGGTCTAACCATAACGGTTTAATCCCAGTAAAACTTTTTTAACAAAGGGACTCAGTCAGAATGGAGGGTTTAGAAATGAATGATTGATTATAATCTGTATGTTTCCAGATGTGAACGAGTGTGAGTTGCTGAGCACAGTGTGTGGAGAGGCCGACTGTGTAAACGTGGACGGTTCCTACCGCTGCTCGTGTCCCAGCGGCCAGGATTACAACAGCATGATCGCCAAGTGTGAGCCCAACCCCACAGGTAACCAAAACATCTGAATCACGAGCTGCTGTAAAATATACTTTAATAAATATTTTCATGTTTAATTTCATAGTTTTTTCTGAATGGCTGCTCTGTTTGTTTTTATTTTAAAGCATTCGACCAATCACCATCAAGCTAGAATGTGTCCATGTAGGTTTAAATAAGGAGAGGGTCTATGAAGATCTTTAAAGTCCTGGGTCTCTCTCTGCACAATAAGAATGCCTTATACTTCCATAGCGCTTTTCAGGAAACTCAAAGACGCAAGAAAATGTAACTTTAACCATTTTTGTCGTCGTCTGTGAATCGTTTACATCACCATTCTCAGACCTGCTGATTGGACGGTTCTTTAGCAGCAAGGTGGGGGGTGAAGGAGGGTGTTGGGGCGGGTGAATGGAAATATTGTTTAATTGCTGTGAAACCTTTGTTTAATATTAAAGTCATTTTTTAACTTTTCAAAATGTGTTGAACAAAGTATAAAACCACAGCATTTTCTGAGAATTTTTGTATGATGCCCATAAAACGCCAGAACAACCCCTTTAAACCAAAATGGCCGACTTCCTGTTTGTTTTACAGTATTGTTTGGTTCAATGTGTTTTTATAAGTGTAGTGAATCTGTGCCCACGTGTCAGGCCTTCAGAAAAATAATATTGGATCTAACCTTTACGGCTAGCTTACGCAGCCGAGGATCTGACCGCCAGGGTCCCCACCATTGGCTGCCACCCATCTCCTCCTTCACCCGACCCCTATGGCCCCTCCTGCAGGTGGTGAGTCCACTGGGAGGGCGGCCCATGTTCTCTGTTTGGGCTGAGCCTGGGCCCCATGCGTAAAACCCCAGCCACCAGCAGTCGCTCTCGTGCCCCCTTTTCTGACCCCTTACCTAGGATCTGTTTGCCTTGGGTAGCCCTACCAGGGGCATTAAGCCACGGACAACATAGCTCCTAGGATCAATGGGCAACACAAACTCCTCCACCGGCGGATACAAGCGGCCGAAATGAGCTTCCTCCGCAGGGTGGCTGGGCTCTCACTCAGAGATCGGGTGAGGAGCTCTGCCATCAGGGAGGAGCTCAGTGTCGAGCTGCTCCTCCTCCAGGCCGAGAGGAGCCAGATGGGTTGGATCATGCATCTAGTAAGGATGCCCCCCAAGCGCCTCGCTGGTGAGGTGTTTCGGGCACTTCCCACCGGGAGGAGATCAAGAGGCAGACCCTGGACCCGCTGGAGAGACTATGTCTCACAGCTGGCCGGGGAACGACTCGGGATCCTTCTGGGTGAGCTGGAGGATGCAGCCGGAGTGAGAGAAGCCTGGGCTTCCAGTCTGAGGCTGTTGCCCCCGCGACCCGACCCCGGATGAGCGGAAGACGACGGAATGGACCCTCTACGGACATACGCAAAGTTTTATGGGGTTTTGAGCCATGCAAAGTTTATAAAAATTGTCTCCAAGTGCACGGAAGGAGAAAAAAAGATGAGAAAAAATCCTTAAATTCCAAGTTGAACTTCACAAGTCCATCCTCTTCATGCTGCTCAGGCCTAATTAAATAATACGGTCTGATGGGAGACTTTCTAAAGATGAAGCTGTTCCTGGTGATGAACCTGTGATGGTGTTTTTTTTTTTTTTAGCATCAGCCATGGAGAAGAAGGAGTGTTACTACCGTCTGACCGATGAGAACCTGTGTGAGAGTGTGCTGACCCCTCAGGTCACCATGCAGGAGTGCTGCTGCACGCTGGGAGCTGGCTGGGGAGACAACTGTGAGGTCTATCCATGTCCGGTTAACGGTACAGGTGAGTCCGAGATGTTCCTGTCATGTGGTGAAGATGTAGGACCCAGATGGAGAGCCAGGTTATTGACAAAAGGAACGAATGGACAGGCGTAGAAATGTGTTGTCTGAAAGACGAGCTGGGCAGGCTTGAGTCCAGGGCAGACTTGAATCTTGTGCACAGGCAGGACTATCTGGTTCTGCCTGGGCACAAGACTGTCTGGTCCTGGGCACAGGTTAGCGGCACAGTTAGGGGTGCCCACGAAAGAGGAAACAAGAGGTTGAGGAGCCCATATGGTTCCTCCCAATAAGGAGAGCTTCAGACATGGAGAGGGCCAAACGTGGAGGAACCATCATGACAACGTTACCCCATTCTGTTTGTAACCCCTCCGTACCTCCTCTTTCAGACCAGTTCAGCCAGATGTGTCCGTCTGGAAGAGGTTTCATCCCCAGTGGAGACGTTCTGTACGGACTGACGGGATCTGACAGCTACACAGGTGAGTAAACAAGGAAGGTGGAGGAGGAAAGAGGTGGGGTGCACCGTGCTCCCCCCCAGCAGTGGAAGGTCCTGCTCCTTCTCCTGGTTTTCTGTTTGCAGATGCTGATGAATGCTCGCTGTTTGGACAGGAGGTTTGTAAGGGAGGGTTCTGCTTGAACACGGAGGGAAGCTACGAGTGTTACTGTAAGGTGGGCTGGGACTACGACCCGGTCAGCATGGAGTGTAAAGGTGAGCACCACAGACTCACTCTGATTCTAGGTTCATGCTTTCATTCCTTTGATGTTCTTCTGGTAGACATCAACGAGTGTTTGGAGGAGTCCATGTGTGACGGGGGACACTGTGTGAACTCAGACGGATCCTTCATGTGTTTCTGTACCCACCCCATGGTGCTGGACCCCAGTGGGAAGCGCTGCATGCTGGACCCCAGTCGTATAGGTGGGTATACATCTGTAATGAGACATGTGGCAACCCACAGAGAATCATATCATAGTATGTCATAAGTGGTGGTACACCATGTATTCCACACCTAGGCCTTCAGCAGTGATCTATCTGCATCAAAGATCTCTGAATAACTGTTTTTTTGGTTATAAAACCACCGTACTAAACTGAATTAATACGTTCCGTCGTCTTCCGTTCATCTGGCGCCGGGTCACGGGGGCAACAGCCTCAGACAGGAAGCCCAGACTTCTCTCACCTGGGCTCCATCCTCCAGCTCACCCAGGAGGATCCCGAGTCATTCCCCGGCCAGCTGTGAGACACAGTCTCTCCAGAGGGTCCGAGACTGCCTCTTGGTCTCCTCCTGGTGGGACGTGCCCGAAACACCTCACTTGCGGGTGCATGCTTGCCGGATGCCTGAACCACCTCGTCTGGCTTCTCTCGACCTGGAGGAGGAGCGGCTAGACACCGAGCTATTCCCGAATGGCAGAGCATCTTACCCGATCCCTGAGTGAGAGTTCAGCCACCCTGCGGAGGAAGCTCATTTCGGCCACTCGTATCGGCGAACTCATTCTTTTGGTCACCACCCACAGCTGGTTACCATGGTGAGGGTAGGTACGTAGATCCTGGTTACCATGGTGAGGGTAGGAATGTAGATACTGGTTACCGTGGTGAGGGTAGGAATGTAGACCCTGGTTACCATGGTGAGGGTAGGAATGTAGACCCTGGTTACCATGGTGAGGGTAGGAATGTAGATCCTGGTTACCATGGTGAGGGTAGGAACGTAGATACTGGTTACCGTGGTGAGGGTAGGAATGTAGACCCTGGTTACCATGGTGAGGGTAGGAATGTAGACCCTGGTTACCATGGTGAGGGTAGGAACGTAGATCCTGGTTACCATGGTGAGGGTAGTAACATAGATCCTGGTTACCATGGTGAGGGTAGGAACGTAGATCCTGGTTACCAACGGTGAGGGTAGGAACGTAGATCCTGGTTACCATGGTGAGGAGAGGAATGTAGATCCTGGTTACCATGGTGAGGGTAGGAACGTAGATCCTGGTTACCATGGTGAGGGTAGTAACATAGATCCTGGTTACCATGGTGAGGGTAGGAACGTAGATCCTGGTTACCATGGTGAGGGTAGGAATGTAGATCCTGGTTACCATGGTGAGGGTAGGAACGTAGATCCTGGTTACCATGGTGAGGAGAGGAATGTAGATCCTGGTTACCATGGTGAGGGTAGGAAAGTAGATCCTGGTTACCATGGTGAGGGTAGGAATGTAGATCCTGGTTACCATGGTGAGGGTAGGAACGTAGATCCTGGTTACCATGGTGAGGGTAGTAATGTAGATCCTGGTTACCATGGTGAGGGTTGGAATGTAGATCCTGGTTACCATGGTGAGGGTTGGGAAGTAGATCCTGGTTACCATAGTGAGGGTTGGAATGTAGATCCTGGTTACCATGGTGAGGGTAGGAATGTAGATCCTGGTTACCATGGTGAGGGTAGGAACGTAGATCCTGGTTACCATGGTGAGGGTAGGAATGTAGATCCTGGTTACCATGGTGAGGGTTGGAATGTAGATCCTGGTTACCATGGTGAGGGTTGGAATGTAGATCCTGGTTACCATGGTGAGGGTTGGAATGTAGATCCTGGTTACCATGGTGAGGGTTGGAATGTAGATCCTGGTTACCATGGTGAGGGTTGGAATGTAGATCCTGGTTACCATGGTGAGGGTTGGAATGTAGATCCTGGTTACCATGGTGAATGAGGGATTACATAAACTGTAAAAACTTATTTGTAGATAAAGTCCATCTTTCTCCATCTTATCTCCATAAAACCTCCCTCTCCTCTCTGCTTAGACCCTCTTCTCTTTGTATTGGTCAGTCTGTAAAGTGAATCCTGTGTGTCTCTGTGATCAGTGTTTTCAGAGGGTCACGAGGAGCAGATGGACTACCAGGGGATTTGCTGGCAGTCGTTGAGCGACTCCATGACGTGCACCAGACCCCTCGGCATGGATCGGAAGATCACCTACACGGAGTGCTGCTGCCTGCACGGAGAGGCCTGGGGAATGGACTGCGCCCTCTGTCCCCCTAGAGACACAGGTGAACCCTCCACCTACACTCCCAGAAGGTTCTAAATAGAACCTCCATCCACACTGTGTGATTCTAGAAGGTTCTAAATAGAACCTCCATCCACACTGTGTGATTCTAGAAGGTTCTAAATAGAACCTCCATCCACACTGTGTGATTCTAGAAGGTTCTAAATAGAACCTCCATCCACACTGTGTGATTCTAGAAGGTTCTAAATAGAACCTCCATCCACACTGTGTGATTCTAGAAGGTTCTAAATAGAACCTCCATCCACACTGTGTGATTCTAGAAGGTTCTAAATAGAACCTCCATCCACACTGTGTGATTCTAGAAGGTTCTAAATAGAACCTTCATCCACACTGTGAGACTAAATCTCCGAGGATCATAGCCGCACAGTGAGCACACTGGACGATCCGAGTCTGCTGTGAGTGAACCACTCATACAACATGAAACAGAGCTTCTTCTACAGGTTTTGCCTTCATGTTTATTTTCATGACTTCCTAAAAAAGGGAGTCTTAATGTCTCGTATTAATCTGGACTCATTGACGTGCGCTTTCAGTCCAACTTGTGGAGACATTGGTCTAACTGTCCTCTAGTACATAATGTACGTCCTGGTTTGATCTCATTGCTGAAGTCTTGTTTTAACTGGATCATGAGTCAGTTATAAAATTTAATTGATTAAGTGCAGTTATATTTTTGTTTGATGACCTTAAAACCAACCAATCAGGAGAATGGTTCCATAGCGCTGCAACTACAGTTCCATATTCCCACAAGTAATGACAAAATTTTATACAGGCCAAGAACTCATTAACCGTTTGTTTGATGACTAGTTGGGAGCAACAAGTGGTTCCTTGTAATTCACTGTTCACAAAACCACTAGAACACACGTCTTCCTTCACTGTATCCATGAACCTCCTCTTTGGTCTTCCTCTAGTCCTCTTTCCTGGTGGTTCCAAACCCAGCATCCTTCTTCTGATGTACTCTCTCTCCTCTGCTTTAAAACCTCTAACATGTGCTGTTCCTCTGATCCTGTCCATCCTGGTCACTCCCAGAGAGATCCTCAGCATCTTCATCTCTGCTACAAACATCCTTGTTTCCTGTCTTTTCCTCAGTGACACTGTCTCTAGACCAATCAGCATGGCTGCTCTCACCACGCTGTATCTAGACCAATCAGCATGGCCGCTCTCACCACGCTGTCTCTAGACCAATCAGCATGGCTGCTCTCACCACGCTGTATCTAGACCAATCAGCATGGCCGCTCTCACCACGCTGTCTCTAGACCAATCAGCATGGCCGCTCTCACCACGCTGTATCTAGACCAATCAGCATGGCCGCTCTCACCACGCTGTCTCTAGACCAATCAGCATGGCCGCTCTCACCACTGTTTTGTACACTTTCCCTTTTATTCTAGCTGAAACTCTTCTATCACACATCACACCTGATACTTTTCTCTACCCGTTCCATCCTGCCTGCACACGCTTCTTCACCTCTTTTCCACACTCTCCATTGCTCTGGACTGTTGATCTAGATACTTAAAATCTTCCACCTTCTTTATCTCTTCTCCCTGTAACCTCACTTTTCCATTTGGATCCCTCTCATTCACACACATGTACTCTGTTTTACTCTGACTAATCTTCAAACCTCCACCTCTCCAGCTTTTCCTCCACCTCTTCCCTCCTCTCACTACAGATCACAATGTCATCTGCAAACATCACTGTCTGAAAATCAGAGTGTATGTCCTGCTTTATAAAAATAGATTAGACACAGAAGGTTAATGATAGTTTTTTAAAATGAGGTTTCACACTCTCACCATCAGAGGGCAGCGAAGGTGGCAAGTGAAAAAAAGACATGGAGATAAAACATAGAAGCAAAACATTCCAGTCACAGACACAAGATGACGGTATGCAGAAGGCAGGGAGATGACCATGAGATGTAACCAGCTCATGGGAAAGTGTAGAGGGTCTGAAAGAGTGCAGCTGGCAGGATACAGAGCTTGTGGTGTGTGCCATCTCACAAGGGAAAATGAGATAACCAACCCTGGCGAAGGTTGGTTAAAAGTGTCAAAACAAATAGTTACCATTGTTTTTAGAAGCAGGTCGACCTTTTGCTTAAATGTCTGTTTAAACTTTTCTATGAAGTTATAAATATTAATCATCTCTCCTTCTCGTCGCCTCAGAGGACTACGCCGCCATGTGTAACCTGCCTATGTCAGAGGGTCGACGGTCATACGGACGGGACGCCTTCGTCGCAGGACCGGTCCATGAATACGAAGAGGAGCCGGACTATCCCCAACACATCCCACCGTTTACTGAAAATGAGCAACGTAAGCGTCTCTAGCTCTAGATTTATCGTCTGCCATCATGAGAACATAAAGACACCGATCATCAGGGTAACCTAGGGCTGTGGGTTTTTAGATCTGAAATATCCAAATTTAAACCGATAGGAATCAGAAATATTCTGATGTAGAAATGCTTCCATGATCTAAAGAAAAACGTCTAGAAAAATTAGAATATTTCATCTTTCAGATAAACTCTGTGGATGCAGGTCATACACAGGTTTTAGACCAGGGGTGGAAAACTTTTTGATTCATGGGTCACATTGGGTTCTAACATTTGCCCTGGGGGCCGGAACAGGAGCAGATGGATGGCATGCTTTGGTAAACAACAGAGGTGTCAAGTAACGAAGTACGACTACTTCGTTACTTTACTCAAGTAGAAAATCTCGTTATCTTTACTTTAACGAAGTAATTATTGTTTTGTCTACTTTTTACTTTTACTCACTACTTTTTTATGCAATTATTTGTACTTTTACTTCGTTCATTTTATAAAAAGTAGTCGCTACTTTCGCCATTTTGTCACCGTTTTAAGCCGCGACTGTTTGTCGGAGTTTTTTTTTTTTTTATGAACCCTGAATGCATCAAACAAAGGAACAGATGGATGATTGGCTGATAGGTCCAGTCAATCATTACTTTGGGGCGAGTAGCACCGCCCACAAACTTTTAAAGAGCAGGGACGTCAATTTCCGTGTTTGAGACTCGGGCTCGGAAATCAAAGTGTTTCTGATGCTGCAACACTGAACTTTGATTGAATTATCAATTTTTTTAAAAAACAACAGCAAAGAAATGTTTTTTTTAATTATTATTTTGAGTCTGCGGTTATTGTAAACGTCTTTGCTGAAAATGTTGTAGATGGTATTTTTATAAAAATAACTTTGATCTGTGACGCACTATTTTATCTTTAGAAACAAAGCTAATTGAACTGATTAATCCATAACTAGTAGTGGATGAAGTATTTGTGCTTAAAAGCATCCAAAATGTTATTGATTAGTTTATAAAGACTGACTGAGGAGATTAAAACTACACATCGCTTAGATTTTGTATCATGTAGATGTTTGGGTTAACATTAAAAAAACCTTATATGTACACATATATATGTAGATATGTATATATGTAAATTTATATATACCGTCTCCTAAGTCCCGCCCCTACTGGTTTTTTAAAATCTTATTTCCCTGGTTATTTTTTCATTTTTGCAGTTCTTAAAATTTTAGAAAAAGAATCCAAGAATTTAGCCTCCTGTGTGTTTCCTTCACTCCCACTGCCTTACGAGTGCATGTAAAGGGTGTTATTTTGTCAATGGGCGTGGTTTTACTGGGTGTACGATATTTTTTGTAAAATACGATAATTTTACGTCATAAGTACGATAATCCAGCACCTCCCACCTGGCAACGCTGGTTCCAGGTGTCACGCAGGCTGTATGTGGCACTCCCAACCTTATCAACTTGATAAAGACTATTCAGTATTCCCTCAAAGAACTTTGAAAACTAGCTGCCTTCAAGGCTTGAAAAAGCCTTTTGGTCATTGTTTTTTTTCATTTATTTATTTTTTTTTTACATTGAGTGTGTTTGTGTCTGCTGAAGTTGGTTAAATTAGGTGATGCAGAGTGAAGCTTGGTAGCTGAAGGGACGTTACATAATGCCCTGCTTATGATAATACATTTGATTGTGTTCATTAATCGATTTCCAATAAAGATTATTAAGAAATAAATGTTTCTGATTCATAAAGTTTCACCAAAACACTTTCATTTATTATCATATTTTCTGCTCCTTAAAGCATGTGATAATAGTTAAAAAATACGTTCAAACGCTTTTGTTAACAATATTCCTTTTTTTTCTGAAAATTACTTTTACTTTTTTACTTGAAGTAGTTTTAAAATAGGTTACTTTTTACTTTTACTTAAGTAGAAAACTTGAGTTGATACTTCTACTTTTACTAAAGTAGTTTTTTAACTCGGTATTTATACTTCTACTTGAGTAGAAAATGTTGGTACTTTTGACACCTCTGGTAAACAAGTATGCTAGATATGGAAAACCGTTTAGGTCGCTATACGCACGTAATACTGACAATCTATTTTGACAACGTGCATCACACATTTTAATGGGAGCAGTGTTGTTGTATCTTTGGCACCATCTAGTGACGAAACATCAGAATAACAGGAAAAATAAAGCATTAATAAAGTTTATTTCATTTTTTTCGGGCCGGATTAAAACATTTTACGGGCCGCATGTGGCCCGTGGGCCGTAGTTTGCCCGTGCCTGTTCTAGACAATGAGCTGAAACATAAAAATGGAACATAGTTTTTTTTTTTTTTCTGAACCTGATTCAACCGTTCATAGGTTTAATGATTGAAGTGAAGTGGACCTGCCCACGTTCCTCTCTTTCTTTCACTCCGTTCACACACCTTTAATCCATAACTCTGCTCCTTTGATGAATTGCTTTTCTCCACCAGGTTCGTTCAAGGCGTTTGAAGGTCTGCAGGCTGAAGAGTGTGGAATCCTGAACGGATGTGAGAACGGTCGCTGTGTTCGGGTCCAGGAGGGTTACACCTGCGACTGCTTTGATGGATACACGCTGGATCTGTCTCGCATGGCCTGCATCGGTACGACAGACATTTTACACCCCATAGAACTTAAGTCCTCATTTATAACGTACTGTATGCTCACGTTAAAATCTGTGTGTACTCCAACTTCTATGCTAACATGTCAGAGTGTGTGGACTTAAAACCAGGCGCTGTCAGGCAGCTGGTTCTACGTAATGCTCATCCAATATTCAGTTCCATTTTATTTCAGACCGATGGTTGCTGGTTGAGTGTGCAGCATTCTTAGAGTTATTCTAGAGACCGCCTCCCACTATGCTGTCTATCACTAGTGGGAGATGCTATGATAGCCGGGCTTTCAAAGAGCACTGCTTTAAGCTCCAGTGGAGACCAGTACCAGTCACCAGTACCAAATTACGCTTAGTTGCCATTGAGAGTGAGTAACAACAGGCTGCACCGGCTCATTTAGGAAGGATCCCAAGTCGTTCCCCGGCCAGCTGTGAGACATAGTCTCTCCAGCGGGTCTGGGGTCTGCCTCCTGGTCTCCTCCCAGTGGGACGTGCCCAAAACACCTCACCCGCGAGGGGCTCAGGGGGCACCACCTTTTCGTGGTGGAGGGGTTTGCGTGCCCCAATGATCTTAGGAGCTATGTTGTCCGGGGCTTATTGCCCCTGGAAGGGTCACCCAAGGCAAACAGGTCCTAGGTGAGGAGCCAGACAAAGCGTGGCTCAAAAACCCCTATGAAGGTATCAAACATGGCCAAGTTGCCCTTGCTTGGATGCGGGTCACCGGGGCCCCCCCTTGGAGCCAGGCCCGAGGGTGGGGCACGAGAGCGAGCGCCTGGTGGCCGGGCTTTTACCCATGGGGCCCAGTCAGGCTCAGCCCGAACAGGGGACATGGGCTGCTCTTCCAGCGGACTCACCACTTACAGGAGGGGCCAAAGCGGTCGGGTGAAGGAGCAGATGGTGGCAGCCAACGATGAGAATCCTGGCGGTCAGATCCTACGCTGCATTTAAATGCTATCACATATATATGTATATATATATTTATTTTTTGTTTTAATATACTTTATTAATCCCTGACCGTAAAATTTATATGCTGCATTTCACCGCAGCAGGCTGCCATGACGGCGTCAATGGCAGGAGAAACAAGGGTTAGGTGTCTTCTCCAAGGACCCTAGACGTAAACTCAGTGGGATGCGAATCCGCAAACTTCCGGTTGAATTCCGGTCTGCGGGCGAACGCTCTAACCTAACTGAGCCACCGTCTCCCCCAAAATTCCTATTCATGATGGCCCCCAGCAGCCGTCTCCACCACTGGTCTGTTACCAAAACTCCCTCACTGGCGTGGGCAGGACTTGCAGTTCTACGCTGTGCTTGACCGGCAAGACCATCCCATCATCTCTGCTCCTGATACTCCATACCCGCATGATCCGTATTTGGAGTTCTAGAGGCGTGGTTGAGGCGTGTTTGAGGAGTGGTTGAGGCGGGGTGGAGATCGATGGTCTATGCCTTTGATTTGTTTCAGGAATCGTTTATAAACCTCAGGTTTAAACGAGGTTCTCGTTTTATTGAAGCGTGTCGTTATAAATGAGACTCTGTGTTAAAATAAAACCCTTGTTTTTCCACAGACGTGGACGAGTGTGCAGAGCTGAACGTCCGGACGTCTCTGTGTAAAAACGCCAAGTGCATGAACACGTTGGGCTCCTACGAGTGTGTGTGCCTGCCGGGCTTCACGACCTCCAGCAATCCCAACTACTGCGTTCAGGCAGATTCCCAGCCAGCCTCCAGGAAGACGCAGTGACCACACACCTGTTAACCTTAACAGATCAGACCACATCTGGCAGACCTGGAGGAACGGCACTTCCACATCTGTTCTACTCACATGGTGCTTAGTTTTATATTTAAACAGACTTCAGACTCTTTTATTCTTTTTTTTGTTGAAACAAACCAAAAATTTTCACTCCTAAAAGGACCGCCCTCTCTCATGAGCAGCCAATCATGTTTTCTGTTTGGTAGACCCGCCCCACAGCTGGGTCTACTCGTCTGGACCATTCACAGAAGAGTTTGGTGATGATGAAGCTCCTCCTCCTCTTCATCAGAAGGCATGGACTCTGTGTGTGTGACATCATCACATTCACCTCCATCCTAATCAACCCAATTCTGCTTAAACACGACGCCATGTTGAATTTTGAAACCAAAAATATGCAGCCATTGATCCCATCTGCGTTTGCACGCTCCCACCACCGGAGACCCCAACCTCATCCAATCAGTCTGACTCACCGTCTGGCCTCATGCTGTTATTCGCTAAGTTAAAATCTGACAATCAAACTTGTCAAACGTCTCTGCCGGTGCTTTGTTTAACAAACACATCTGATTGGTCAGTTATTAACCTGAAAAACCTGAGCTACGGACCAATAACAAGACACACACTCATAAATATGGAGGGTATTTTATAACAAAGAAAAGTTTTATTAGTAACTGAGTAAAAGCTGCTCAAGTTTTATTTCAAAGCTAGAAGCTACTTATTTTTCGTGGCGGTCTATTGGTCTCCATCATTGACTAGTAAAGCAGAGGGTGTAAGACGTCACACGTCATGAAGCCAATTCTTGCCATTTTGTGCCTTACACACGGTGCCTTGTTGAGTTTTTGGAGTCATTGGTCCAAGGTGTGTTTCCATTGGTAACCACCCTGGTAACATGGAGTGATCTTTTTAAAGGTACACGCCCCTCCCACTGTAGATCCAATCCGTCTGACTCACCGTCAAACATCACAGCAACTTCTTTGTTTAATCTCTGCATCTGATTGGTCGATCATTAACTAGAATAACTTGTGCCACCAGCCCTTACTTGGTGACTGAGTAATGGCTGCTTTTGATAGGTCTGTGGGCTCTGAAGCATTTTTGGAGCTAGAAGCTACTTCCTATCTCTGGCTGTCTATGCCCACTTCCTGTGGATGGTTATCGGTCTCCATCATTGACTGTACAGGTAGCTAATCTTACTGTGTGTTATGTCACAAAACAAAAGCCATTGCCACCATTTTGTGCCTTACCAATGTGCCTTGTTGAGTTTTTCTATTTCGTTCCGTCGTCTTCCGCTTATCCGAGGCCGGGTCCTGGAACAACAGCCTCAGATGAGGAGCCCAGGCTACCCTCGCCCCGGCTGCATCCTCCTGCTTAAACCTTGTTGAATTTTAGAGCCAGAAATAAGCAGTCATTGGTCATTGTGTGTTTGCAATGGCAACCATATCTGGACATCCCTACCACCGCAGATCAAATCCGTCTGACTCGTGGTCAAACATCACAGCTGCTTCTTGGTTTGATTGATTACTTATTAACTAGAATAACTTGTGCTTCCTGCCAAAAAACAACTGTCATAACGACCAATAAATACACAGCCAAGGTAACGGAGTCAGACTGGTTACCCTGGCTGAGGAATGGCTGCTGATTTTTCGATAGAATGAGCTCTGAAGCATTTTGGAGCCAGAAGCTACTTCCTATTTGGCACGCTGGCGGAAGTGATTTGCTCCGTCCCGTTTTAATAAACAGACATTTAAAGGCATAAAAAAATTAAAGAAACTGAGAATGAATTGTAACTACGGTAACAGAGCCAGACCGGTCAACCGGACAACAATAGAAGTCTTTTTGGAGCCAGCGGGCGCTTCCTATTTGGCACACAGGCTCCGTCCAGTTCCTTCATACAGTCATTGGTCCTGAAACGGCCGGCATATCCTGCACTGGATGGAACCAAACAAACCGGACTACTTGATGAAGACTCAGATTATTTTGCTACTTGTGAGATTAGACACACTCTTGTGTAAAGTTGATATTTTGTGTGTTTTTGTTATTTTTTCAGAGTATAAAATGTGTCATTTAACGTTGTGACAAACCCAAAGTAAGATGTGGAGCTGTAGTTCACGCCCAGTCTGACCGACCGGGGTATTTAATTCTGTGAAGCTCTCCCACATCCTCACTCTCAGACGTAGAAACCTGGACAGTTTGTAACAACAAGCTGATGTTTGTGGAGGCAGTGAGGAGTCCATCCCGTTCTGTTTCTGTCTAACGTGACCCGGTCAGAAAGCTGCTCCAGGTCAGCGATGGGAGAGAAGAACGTTCACACACCACCGGAGGAAAAGCTTCTTTATTTGTACATGAATAAATATCGTTTTCTATCAATTTATATTCCAATGTTCATTAAAGCCATTGGTTATTAAACCACTAATCAGAGTCTTGTTGTTTGTTTTTCTGCTGAACGATCAGATCGTCCGACATCTTTAGAAATACAGGGGCCGGGTCACAGGGGCAAGAGCCTCAGACGGGAAGCCAGGCTTCTCTCACCCCGACTGCATCGTCCAGCTCAACCAGCAGGATCCTGAGGTGTTCCCTGTCCAGATGTGAGTTAGTTTCTACAGCACCACCCACAGCTAGTTACCATGGTGAGGGTAGGAACGTAGATCCTGGTCACCATGGTGAGGGTAATAACGTAGATCCTGGTTACCATGGTGAGGGTAGGAACGTAGATCCTGGTCACCATGGTGAGGGTAATAACGTAGATCCTGGTTACCATGGTGAGGGTAATAACGTAGATCCTGGTTACCATGGTGAGGGTAGTAACGTAGATCCTGGTTACCATGGTGAGGGTAGGAACATAGATCCTGGTTACCATGCTGAGGGTAGTAACGTAGATCCTGGTTACCATGGTGAGGGTAATAACGTAGATCCTGGTTACCATGGTGAGGTTAGGAACGTAGATTCTGGTTACCATGGTGAGGGTAGGAACGTAGATCCTGGTTACCATGGTGAGGTTAGGAACGTAGATCCTGGTCACCATGGTGAGGGTAATAACGTAGATCCTGGTTACCATGGTGAGGGTAGGAACATAGATCCTGGTTACCATGGTGAGGGTAGTAACGAAGATCCTGGTCACCATGGTGAGGGTAATAACGTAGATCCTGGTTACCATGGTGAGGTTAGGAACGTAGATCCTGGTCACCATGGTGAGGGTAATAACGTGGATCCTGGTTACCATGGTGAGGGTAGTAACGTAGATCCTGGTTACCATGGTGAGGGTAGGAACGTAGATCCTGGTCACCATGGTGAGGGTAATAACGTAGATCCTGGTTACCATGGTGAGGGTAGTAACGTAGATCCTGGTTACCATGGTGAGGGTAGGAACGTAGATCCTGGTCACCATGGTGAGGGTAATAACGTGGATCCTGGTTACCATAGTGAGGTTAGGAACGTAGATCCTGGTTACCATGGTGACGGTAGGAACGTAGATCCTGGTTACCATGGTGAGGGTAGGATAGTAGATCCTAGTTACCATGGTGAGGGTAGGAACGTAGATCCTGGTTACCATGGTGAGGGTAATAACGTAGATCTTGGTTACCATGGTGAGGGTAGTAACGTAGATCCTGGTTACCATGGTGAGGGTAGGAACATAGATCCTGGTTACCATGGTGAGGGTAGGAACGTAGATCCTGGTTACCATGGTGAGGGTAGGAACGTAGATCCTGGTTACCATGGTGAGGGTAGGAACGTAGATTCTGGTTACCATGGTGAGGGTAGTAACGTAGATCCTGGTTACCATGGTGAGGGTAGGAACATAGATCCTGGTTACCATGGTTAGGGTAGTAACGTAAATCCTGTTACCATGGTGAGGGTAGGAACGTAGATCCTGGTTACCATGGTGAGGGTAGGAACGTAGATTCTGGTTACCATGGTGAGGGTAGTAACGTAGATCCTGGTTACCATGGTGAGGGTAGGAACATAGATCCTGGTTACCATGGTTAGGGTAGTAACGTAAATCCTGTTACCATGGTGAGGGTAGGATCATAGATCCTGGTTACCATGGTGAGGGTAGGAACGTAGATCCTGGTTACCATGGTGAGGGTAGGAACGTAGATCCTGGTTACCATGGTGAGGGTAGGAATGTAGATCCTGGTTACCATGGTGACGGTAGGAACGTAGATCCTGGTTACCATGGTGACGGTAGGTAGATTTGTCAACAACTGAGGCTTTAATTCAATTATTTAAAATGAACAACTCAATTATTTCCATCTGATTTGAATCTTTTTTGGCTCCGATCATTATTTCTATGTCTGGATCTGTTGTTAAGACCAAGTGTTCTAAAAGTAGGACAGAGAATATAAGACTTAATCTGAAAGTAAAGAGGAAATATGTTCAAATCAGGGCAAAAGAATTTCTAAAAATTGCTACTTGATGGGAAGTTTTATTCCTCTCATCTCCTACACGTGGTGGTCCAGGTTAGTAGATCTGACGGGCTGCTGATGAACTCTGGATCATAGTTTATTCATTGATTTATTTATTTACCTTTTGGACGGCCTGGCCGTAACAAACTAGACAGAATTGAATTGAAATACTTTATTGATCCTGAAGGTAAATTTGATGCTGCAGTGCAAATAGAAAAACAGGATGACGAGAGACCTTCTATCTGATGGAGGACGGCTCCTACGAGCAGCGGGGTTGCAGGAGTCTGTTAATAAAACTACTCCCAAGATGAAGGATGTGGGAGGGGTTCCAACCACAGATCCAGTCCTTCCAGTCAGCTAGTCTAGTTTGCTGGCATCCTTTGGTCTCCACACCAGCTCCCCAACAGATCACAGAGAAGACCAGGACATGGAGACCCTCTCCATGAAGGGGACCCTCTCCATGATGGACCCCCAGAACACGGAGATCATCCCCATGCAGGTGTTGAAGGACCTGAGCTTTCCCAGGTGGTACAGTTTAATAATCAGGGTAAGGAGTATTTTAATTAAGGAACCCCAGAAAGATGAGTCGTTACCATTGTAGCAACTAACGAAGATTATGTAAACAAATAAACAAACATGTTATAAACAAAAGATTCTTTACTTCACTGTGGCCGGACAGTGAGAAGGTTGAGGGTTCGAGTCCTGGAGTGGGGCGAGGCTTGATACACTGGCCTTTCTGTCTTTCTGTGTGGAGTTTGCATGTTCTCCCTGTGTTTTTTTTTTTTTTACATACTCTATTCATCCCTCACCAGGAAATGTGTGTGCTGCATCACACCACAGCAGGCTGCCATGATGGCGCCAATGCTGAGAGAAACGGGGGGTTAAGTGTCTTCTTCAAGGACACCTACACATAAGCTCAGTGGGAATTGAACCCACGAACTTCCGGTTAACTTCTGGTCCACCGGTGAACGCTCTACCACCGTACCACCATCTCCCCCTGTGGGTTTTCTCTGATTTCCTCCAAAAACATACATGATACATTGATTGGCTCCTAGGAAATTACCCCTAGGAATGAGTGTGTGTGTGGATGGTTGCCTGTGTGTGTCTCTGTGACCCTACAACAGACTGGTGACCTGTTCAGGATGTACCTTACCTCTCATTTAAAATCAGCCGGTTTAGACTTCAGCACCCTCGTTATGAGGTCGAAATGAGCTTCCTCTGCAGGGTGGCTGGGCTCTCACCCAGAGATCGGGTGAGGAGCTCTGCCATCCGGGAGGAGCTCGGTGTCGAGCCGCTCCTCCTTCAGGTCGAGAGGAACCAAATTGGGTGGTTTGGGAATCTGGTCAGGATGCTCCCCGAGCGCTTCGCTGGTGAGGTGTTTTGGGCACGTCCCACCGGGAGGAGACCAAGAGGCAGACCCCGTACCCGCTGGAGAGACAATGTCTCACAGCTGGACAGAGAACATGTCAGGATCCTTCCAGGTGAGCTGGAGGATGCAGCCGAGGTGAGAGAAGCCTGGGCTTCCTGTCTGAGGCTGTTGCCCCCTCGACCCAACCCCGGATGAGCGGAAGATGATGGAATGGAACCCACCGTTACCCTGAGTAAAACAAATAGTAAAACAAGGTCTAAACACGGCCTTAAAGGGGGATGACATCCACCACAGCGCCACCTTCAGAGAGAGCTTGATTTGTATAACATTTAGCTCACACACAGATTCGGGGTGTTTGCATGTTTGATAAATGAGGCCCCAGAGTTCCAGGAATGAGGACACACGGGGTTTCTGAAGCGTTCAAATGGGTCTTTAGAAAACGATCCAATCAGAACACTTTTTAGTTCTTTGTTTTGGAGAAAAAAAAATCTGGTCAAAGTCCAGAAAAAAAAAAAAGTCCTGAGCGGGTTCAGATGAACCCTGTTTTGGTTCCAGTGGATTAAAGTCAGTTCAACGTCCCGGCTGGTTTCAAGGTTACCGAGTCACGCCACCAACTTATGTTTCCAGTAAATTCTCAATCTATAAATAGAGCCTGTGTGTGTGTGTGTGTGTGTGTGTGTGTGTGTGTGTGTGTGTGTGTGTGAGAGAGAGAGAAAGAGAGGTAGGTGAGGAAGGTGGGAGTTCTTACTGGTCAGAATGAGTTCCTCAGATAAAACACCAGGACATGCTGGTTTCTAAACAGGATTTACTAAGGTAGGTCGGAGCTCCTGAGGACCAGTTTCTACTGGTTTTAATGGTGGCGGTAGAAGCAGAGGAAACTCTTTGATGTTTGATCTGATCGTGACGGAGTTCCTCACCTCTAAACCATGTCAGTCAGAGTGGATGGGTTCCTACAGGTCTCCATGAGAACCCAGTCCTGTCCTGTGATTGGCTGTCCACCTGACCCAATCCTGCCTTCGGTCTGACTTTTAATTTAAAAGTCAAATATTTTTACATGTTTTGTTCAGACAGACATTTTTTTCTATAATCGATGAGTAAACCAGTAAAAACCGTTGTGTTGAAACTCGGAGCCCCTTCCTCTGCTGTGGGACAAAACGTGTGTGCTGGTGGATTGTTTTTGTCCGGCCAGGCAGGATCTGCCGTCACAGCTTTTGTTTGGCCAGACATTTTTAGACCCAGAGACAAAACAAAGTGTTGTACGTCATCCCAGCAGAATGATGGTTGACCCCCCTCCACCCTGCCTCTAATGGTGCATTCACTGTTATCTCCACTGGTCCAGGAACACACACACAAACACCAACAGACTCACCAGCATATTGTGATCCGTATCCTGCTTTGGTTTTTTCCACTTCACCTTGTTTGGCTCTAAATTTAGCGCCGTTAACTACACGAGCAGGAAAACTAAGTTTGGAAAGAATAGAAGGAAGTGTAGTGGGACCGAACTGGTGCTGCACCACTCTGTGTGGACGTTAGGACAGACTGGATGCTCATCGAGGAGGTAAGACCGATTTATTCTGTTTTTATCTCAATAAGACGTGAAGAGTTTCCTCCTCGTTATAATCCATCTAATTAATCTGATGACAGGAGATCTCAGAGCTCCGCTGGTCCATCACTCTGTCTGTAAAACTACTGGT
This sequence comes from Neostethus bicornis, assembly GCA_902685375.1. Classification (NCBI taxonomy): domain Eukaryota; kingdom Metazoa; phylum Chordata; class Actinopteri; order Atheriniformes; family Phallostethidae; genus Neostethus; species Neostethus bicornis. The sequence continues at coordinate 2,874,325 of LR738548.1, forward strand.
TTATCTCTAGATGATTCCTGATTAGTATCAGCCAGATGGCGGGGTACACCACAGGCAGGTCACCAACCTGAACTGAAGTCTGTAAACTAGGCAGAGTGGGTTTATTTTTCATCCACTCTGATTCCTCCATCAGCAGGATTACGATTCACTGACACTAAGAAAAACACGTCCTTGTCAAGCTGATGTTTATGTTTCTAATGGGATAAAAATAATGAGTCACGTCTATGAAACGTGGGTTAAGGCGGACACATGTGGACAGAATCTGAAGTGAACCGAGGACAGTGAAATGAAGCTTTTGAAGCAGAGAATAAACAACACTTAAACACCTGTCAGAGTAGGACCGTACATAAGAACAGATTGGTAGTTAGATTCAAGCACGTTGTTAATCATCATGTTTGAACTCATTTGGAAACGTTGTGTTGTCGTGAACCTGCTGTTGTGCAATATTTTAAATGTCATCTTTGAAAGTCTCGAGATACGGTCGTCTGGCATGGGGATCAGGTTTGGTTTCACCTGGAATTTGCTTCAGGTGTGATCTGTAACAGAAGTTTCAGATGTTTTTAAGCAAGGTGTGCAAATTGAGCAAAACCACTTGCTCAATTTAAAACAAACAAAAAAAAAAAACATTATTAATCCCTAACAGGGAAATTTGTGTGCTGCACCACACCGCAGCAGGCTGCCACCTATGACGGCGCCAATGGTGGGAGAAATGGGGGAAGGAGGGTCATCTTCTCCAAAGATCCTGGACATTAGCTCAGAGGGATGCAAACCCGCGAACTTCCGGTTAACTTCTGGTCCGCGAGCGAACGCTCTAATCACTGAGCCACCGTCTCCCTTCGGTAAAGGAAACAAAAAAGGAAATCCTTCCTATTTTATTACAGATTAATGTCCATCCATCCCCACGGTGGCTGCAGCCAACTCTCTTTGCTTGTTGGAGACTTCACCACGGCTGCGCAGTAGCAACAGCACTAATTCATCTGAATACCATACCATAATATGTTCATCATGTTATTTACATGATCCATATATGGAATTCTAGAGGCGTGGTTTAGGCGGGATGAGGATGAAGTTGGCTCATGTCTGAGATTTGTCACAGGTGTGTTTTATAAAGAATCAGATCATTAATACATTGACGGTCTCAGGTTTGTGTGGAAGAAGCACCTTCACCTTCATAAAGAACAAAAAGACTTGCTCAGTGTCACAGACTGGGTCTGGGTCAGGGATAAAAAAAATGAGCCAAAGACCCTCACGACCAGACCCCTGATGTGTACGTTTGATTGGAATTAAAATAATTATTAAAAGGTAGTGTTTTGCTGGTTGGTGCTGATTGGTGGTAGTCTCTATGTGTGTGAATCTCAGTAAATCCCAGAGACTGTATGTCCTGGTCTGTAGAACCGCAGGCTGCATGCTGTAGGGGGTATGTGTGGCCGTGTGGTTCATGTTTTCATTCAGACTTTTTCTCTGCTTTTATCCGTGTTTGTAATTTGTTGCTCATAAATCTGAAGCCAGTTTTTTTCTGGAAAAAGCCACTAAAACTAGATGTTTAAATAACTTGGATCACAAGTTCTAGTTGGTTTCTTCAGAGTTCATCTCTTGTCCTGATTGTTTTTGGAAGAAACACTTTTCCAGATCAATTTAATTCTAAATGGGGGGCTGAGAATGCCGAGGCTGTTACCGGGCAACGGACCTGAAGAGCTCTTCATCTATTTGAGTTACTCATCCTGAAAATGTTTTGTAGCCAAAGCAGGAGGAAAAGTGGGTTACCTGGTAACCTGTCACTAGGACGAACACCTGCCGCTCTGCCAAACACCCACCACACAAGGTCAGAAGTCAGAGAGAAGAGGTTAATTAGAAACAGTGTAAAAACAAACAGAAAACTGAGCAGGTGCAGGTACGATTGCCCCACAACAGACTGGCACACTGTTTGAAGTGTGTTCTGCCTCTCATGTTAAATTAGCTGGGATCCACCCGATGCAAACTTGATGCCTGTTCCACGTCAGAGTAAATTGTAGCATTAGAGTCCATAGTTTCAATTAATGACCAATGAATTTTGAATTGATATTATGTATAATATTTAACATGTAGTGTAAACACATAGTTAACTAAGTACAGGAAAATTCAGAGGATTATTGGGCAAAAATCTGATCTACGTTCCTACCCTCACCATGGTAACCAGGACCTACGTTTCTACCCTCACCATGGTAACCAGGATCTACTTTCCTACCCTCACCATGGTAACCAGGATCTATGTTCCTACCCTTACCGTGGTAACCAGGATCTAAATTCCTACCCTCACCATGGTAACCAGGATTTACGTTCCTACCCTCACCGTGGTAACCAGGATCTAAATTCCTACCCTCACCATGGTAACCAGGAGCTACGTTTCTACCCTCACCAAGTTAACCAGGATCTACGTTCCTACTCTCACCATGGTAACCAGGATCTACGTTCCTACCCTCACTGTGGTAACCAGTATCTACGTTCCTACCCTCACCATGGTAACCAGGATCTACGTTCCTACACTCACCATGGTAACCAGGATTTACGTTCCTACCCTCACCATGGTAACAAGGATCTACGTTCCTACCCTCACCATGGTAACCAGGACCTACGTTTCTACCCTCACCATGGTAACCAGGACCTACGTTTCTACCCTCACCATGGTAAACAGGATCTTGTTTCCTACCCTCACCATGGTAACCAGGATCTACGTTCCTACCCTTACCGTGGTAACCAGGATCTAAATTCCTACCCTCACCATGGTAACCAGAATCTACGTTCCTACCCCCACCATGGTAACCAGGATCTACGTTCCTACCCTCACCGTGGTAACCAGGATCTAAATTCCTACCCTCACCATGGTAACCAGGAGCTACGTTTCTACCCTCACCATGGTAACCAGGATCTACGTTCCTACCCTCACCATGGTAACCAGGATCTACGTTCCTACACTCACCATGGTAACCAGGATCTACGTTCCTACCCTCACCATGGTAACCGGCATCTACGTTCCTACACTCACCATGGTAACCAGGATCTACGTTCCTACCCTCACCATGGTAACCAGGATCTACGTTCCTACACTCACCATGGTAACCAGGATCTACGTTCCTACCCTCACCATGGTAACCAGGATCTACGTTCCTACCCTCACCATGGTAACCGGCATCTACGTTCCTACACTCACCATGGTAACCAGGCTCTACGTTCCTACACTCACCATGGTAACCAGGATCTAAATTCTTACCCTCACCATGGTCACCAGCTGTGGGTGGTGACCATCCAAGCGGCCGAAATGATCTTCCTCTGCAGAGTGGCTAGGCTTTCGCTCAAAAATAGAGGTAGGAGCTCTCCCATCTTGGGAGCTCGGAGTAGAGCTGTTGCTCCTTTAGGTTGAGAGAAGCCAGATGAGTTGGTTTGGCCATCCACTTAGGAGGCCTTCTGTTTCGGGCACACCCACCGGGAGGAGACCCAGAGGCAGACCCCTGAACGGCTGGAAAGAGATAAATAGATAGATACTTTATTGACTCCTGTGGGTACATTCAGGTATCCAGCAGCATTGTAGCATCAGGCAACAGAGCATGCAAAAAGAGTACCAAGTAAAATCTATGTAAAACAATGGTAAAAAAACAGCGGCAATAATAATCATAGAGACCAGTGTAAAGTGTCTTAAGTAGAAAGAAGTTATGGTGTCCTGTAGTGGCTCCGATCCTGCTCAAAAATGAGTTGAAGAGCCTGAGGAATAAAATGACTTCCTCAGTCTGTCAGTGGAGCAGGACAGGGACAGCAGCCTGTCACTGAAGGAGCTCCTCTGCCTGGTGAGGGTCTGGACATCATCCCTGAAGGATGGTATCTTGTTGAGGATCCTCTTCTGAGCCACTGTCAGTGAGTCCAGTTGCGGACCAACCACTGATCCGACCTTCCTCGCATCACCTCGAGATCCTCACGGATGAGGATGGGTGAGTGAAGCCTGGGTTTCTCGTTTGAGGCTGTTACCTGCGACCCGGCCCTGGGTAAGCAGGAGATGATGAAACAGTTACTCTTGTTTGGTTGGCTGGTTAGAAGAGATTGATGAACGGATGATTTTTGATTAAAGGAACCTGTACCTGTTTCTGCTGAGGAGAATGTTACTGACAAACTACAAGGATTTTGTTTACATTTAGAAGTTTTGAAAGAATCCATGGGACAGAAGCCTCAGCATGCTCTTTGCCTAGTGGTTGAACGTCAGTGAGCAGCGTCGCCATGCCTGCTGGAATACGTGCTTTATCTTTTCAGCTTCCATTTTTAAGGGTGGACATCATCAATATGTTCTTATGTAAGTTTGATAGTATGAGCAAGTTTACTATTATTAGTATCAGGGTCTTACTTAAGTGCAAAAATTCAAGCTGCTTCTCCGTCATGACGTCTCCGGAAGTCCCCACATCTATTTTTTTAATGATTTAAAACAAGATTGTGGTCTCCAGTAAAACTCTGGCCCATAAGCCAAGGAACACAGATGTTAGAACATTTTGTTTACAGCTCATTACAAGCTAAACGATCTGTCCAAACAGGGCAGTGTTGTCACGGAAACCCGTAAATTCTGAATATCAAAGACCAAAGGAGATGTTGTGGTCACATGGTGGGCCGCTCCAGGCTGGGAGGGAGGTCACAGCTCCAGCATGGAAGCACGAAGCAGGAGGAAAGCGTACATGCAGCTGGACCAGGGGTAAGACTACAGCCTCTTCATACGATCTACTGGGATTGATTCAGACCCCCTCTGTGTGTGTGTACATGAGTGTGTGTGTGTGTGTGTGCCGTTCGTCCACAGCGCTGTATGTGAGCGTGTGTGAACCAGGAAGAGCACAAGTTGTGCTGAAGGGCAGAGTATTGTGAGCACATGGCTCCTAAAAGACTAACTATCTCACCTCCCTCTGGCGGGCAAAGCCAACATCCTGGCAGACCGGATTCATAGGCCACATCCTACAGACATGAACGCTGTCATGGTAAATATTGTCACAAAGCGGGAACGGAGGCAGATGTTCAACAACCAGTTTTAGCAAGTTTATTATGAAAAGGGAGGCTAAGAGAAGCAAGTGGTGTCCTGGACAGGCTCGAGTCCTGGGAGGAATGATATCCTCTGCTGAAATGGTTTCTGGGCAGGCTTGAGTCTTGGGGACGCTTTTTATAGACTGGTTTGGTTCTTGAGTAAAGTCAAATCGGCCATCGAACCTGGATATGCAGACGAAAGACCGATCATTCCTGAGCATGCTTGATACCTGAGCACAGTTGGTTCTTAGGATAATGTTGCCTCGGGGGTAGGGTTCGTTCCTGGGTAGGGTTGGTTCTGGGTAGAGTTGCTTCGGGGGGAAGAATGAATCCAGGGTAGGGTCGGTTCCTGGGTAGAGTTGGTTCCTGGGTAGGGTTAGTTACTGGGTAGGGTTAGTTACTGGGTAGGGTTAGTTACTGGGTAGGGTTGGTTTCTGAGTATGGTTGGTTACTGGGTATGGTTGGTTACTGGGTAGGGTTGGTTACTGGATAGGGTTGGTTAGCCGGGTAGGGTTGGTTACTGGGTAAGATTGGTTACTGGGTAGGGTTGGTTTCTGGGTAGGGTTGGTTACTGGGTAAGGTTGGTTACCGGGGTAGGGTTGGTTCCTGGGTAGAGATGGTTACTGGGTAGGATTGGTTCCGGGGTAGGATTGGTTACTGGGTACAGTTGAATACCCACTAGGGTTGGTTCCGAGGGTAGGGTAGGTTTCTGGGGTACGGTGGGTTACTGGGCAGCGTTGACTCTGGGGTACTGTTGTCAAAGTCAGACGTGGACAAGAGCAACAAATGCCCTGACAAATGAAAAAAGGGCACAAGGGCAAGGATGAACTGTGTCCTGGGACTGGGCAAAGTTATTCTAGATATTAGACAGTATCAGTACAGGACCAATGGTCTCAAAGCAATCTCTAAGCTGCGCGCCTGCGCAGTTGCGCACCGCTCGCAGATAGATAGCGCACAAGAAAAACCTCTGCAGCGCAAAATAAAACCCATTTTAAACTAAAGATGTTAAAATGAGACAGAGCTCTGGATAATATCTCTCTTCTTTCTTGCTTCAAACCACTGCTTCAAAGTTTGACTCGTCACTGCTGCTGTCGTCACAAAGGAGTAAATGTTTTAGCTCCGCCTCCTGCTCAGGAAATGTGTGTTTGCTCAGACACATAGAATTTTACTGGGGGAATTAATCAGGACCCTTCCTCTCATGAACCAGAAAGAGGCATGTTTAATATAAAAGGGTTTTTAACTCATCTGAATGCTGCTCTTTATACTGTCATTAATTATGAAGAGCCAAGTTCTTTATAAAGTCACATTTCTCTCTAAAACAGCCATGTGGAGAGATTATAGTGTGTGTGTGTGCCATTGTGTGTATGTGTGTGTGTTAGATATACGGACTAACTCGTCCAGTGTGTCTGTTTGATGTGTTTTTCTCTTGTCAGAGATGTTCTCACCACTGAGCTTCACAGTGAGGAACTCATACATATGCTGGTGAGATTTGATGGTTGTAGACGAGGTGCTAGAGGAAACCACTGCAGTAACTGGTGCAACGCTGGTTCCCTGGGTGGAGTCGGTTCTTTAGAGTCAGTTCTTTAGAGTTGGTTCCAAATCAGATGTGAACAAGACCAACAAATGACCTGACAAAAGAATGGGGAGAAAAGCGGAGCTCAACAGACGGATCTGTGCAGAATCTGCAATATACATCAGTCTCTCGTGGTGAAGACAGAGCTGAGCTGAAAAGCAAAGCTCTGGATTTATTAATCGATCTACGTTCTTACCCTCACCATGGTAACCAGGATCTACGTTTGTACCATCACCATAGTAACCAGGATCTACGTTCCTGCCCTCAGCATGGTAACCAGGATCTTCGTTCCTGCCCTCACCATGGTAACCAGGATCTACATTCCTACCCTCACCATGGTAACCAGGATCTACGTTTGTACCATCACCATGGTAACCAGGATCTACGTTCATACCCTCACCATGGTAACCAGGATCTACGTTCCCACCCTCATCATGGTAACCAGGATCTATGTTTGTACCATCACCATGGTAACCAGAATCTACGTTCATACCCTCACCATAGTAACCAGGATCTACGTTCCTGCCCTCACCATGGTAACCAGGATCTTCGTTCCTACCCTCACCATGGTAACCAGGATCCATGTTCCCACCCTCATCATGGTAACCAGGATCTACGTTTGTACCATCACCATAGTAACCAGGATCTACGTTCCTGCACTCACCATGGTAACCAGGATCTACGTTCCCACCCTCATCATGGTAACCAGGATCTATGTTTGTACCATCACCATGGTAACCAGAATCTACGTTCATACCCTCACCATAGTAACCAGGATCTACGTTCCTGCCCTCACCATGGTAACCAGGATCTTCGTTTCTACCCTCACCATGGTAACCAGGATCTTCGTTCCTACCCTCACCATGGTAACCAGGATCTTCGTTTCTACCCTCACCATGGTAACCAGGATCTACATTCTTACCCTCACCATGGTAACCAGGATCTACGTTTGTACCATCACCATGGTAACCAGGATCTACGTTCATACCCTCACCATGGTAACCAGGATCTACGTTCCCACCCTCATCATGGTAACCAGGATCTATGTTTGTACCATCACCATGGTAACCAGAATCTACATTCATACCCTCACCATAGTAACCAGGATCTACGTTCCTGCCCTCACCATGGTAACCAGGATCTTCGTTCCTACCCTCACCATGGTAACCAGGATCTATCTTCCCACCCTCATCATGGTAACCAGGATCTACGTTTGTACCATCACCATAGTAACCAGGATCTACGTTCCTGCCCTCACCATGGTAACCAGGATCTACGTTCCCACCCTCATCATGGTAACCAGGATCTATGTTTGTACCATCACCATGGTAACCAGAATCTACGTTCCTGCCCTCACCATGGTAACCAGGATCTTCGTTCCTACCCTCACCATGGTAACCAGGATCTTCGTTTCTACCCTCACCATGGTAACCAGGATCTACGTTCCTACCCTCAACATGGTAACCAGGATCTACGTTCCTACCCTCATGATGGTAACCAGGATCTATGTTCCGACCCTCACCATGGTAACCAGGATCTACGTTCCTACCCTCACCATGGTAACCAGGATCTACGTTCCTACCCTCACTGTAGTAACCAGGATCTACGTTCCTACCATCACCATGATAATCAGGATCTACGTTCCTACCCTCACTGTAGTAACCAGGATCTACGTTCCTACCATCACCATGGTAACCAGGATCTACGTTCCTACCCTCACCATGATAATCAGGTCATGAGCTTCCTTTGCAAGGTGGTTGGGCTCTCTCTCGGAAATCGAGGAAAGAATCCAACCGGATATGTAACGTATTGCATGCAAGATGCAAAGAAGACTATCTGGTAGGTTCTACCAGATCATTTTACCAGAGAGTTCCAGCCATTTCCCCATAGTGGGACTAATAAAGGTCTATCAGAATAGAGGGCAAAACATGAGGGAAAGAGAAAGGGAGAAAATTATGACATACAGTATGTTGATAATCATATCTTTAACGCTAGTCCTAGGCTCATTGCAATATCTTAAGGATGAACTGTGTCCTGGAACTAGGCGAAGTTGTCTTGGGGAACATCAGCACCCTTTCTCTCACTAACCAGAAAGAACATGTTTAATATAAAAGGGTTTTTAAGTCATCTGAATGCTGCTCTTTATACTGTCATTAATTATGCAGAGCCAAGCTCTTTATAAAGTCACATTTCTCTATAAAACAGCCTTAGTGTGTGTCATTGTGTGTGTGTTAGTGTTAGACACATCCTCTAATCTGTCCAGTGGGTCATTTTGACATTTTATCCTCTTAGCCATGTTTTCACCTCTGGGCGTCACAGTGAGGAACTCATGCATATACTGGTGAGGTTTAGTGGTTGTGCATGACGTGTTGTAGGAAACCTCTGCAGTAACCATGGCTTCCTACGTCCCTGCCTGGAAAGACTTTTCCTACAACACATCTGTTGTAGGTTTTTTTCTTAACCAAATGAAGTATTAATTACTCAACATGTCAGAACCGTCTCCTCTGGTCTCTCTGACTTTATCTCCAAAACCTCTAACATGTGCTGTTCCTCTGATCCTGTCCATCCTGGTCACTCCCAGAGAGATCCTCAGCATCTTCATCTCTGCTACCTCCATCTCTGTTTCCTGTCCTTTCCTCAGTGACACTGTAATGAGAGCTGATGCTAATGAAGAACGTTTCTCAGCTTCTTCACCAACCTTTGTTCCTTTTTTAAGTTACTTTCATTTATTTTTAATCCAAGTGAATCCTGTTTAAAGAAGTCAGTTGCTCCAGGATTTTGCAGCAATTTTAATGATTGTTTTGATCTAAAATGTTTGATTTCACAACAATTTTTAAAAAAAGTGGCAACACTTCAAAACCCCAAAACCTTATTTGTTCCGTTCCATCATCTTCCTCTTATCCGGGGCCGGGTCGCAGGGGCAACAGCCTCAGACGGGAAGCCCAGGCTTCTCTCACCCCGGAAGGATACTCCAGCTCACCCGGAGGGATCCCAAGTCGTTCCCCAGCCAACTGTGATACATAGTCTCTCCAGCAGGTCCGGGGTCTGCCTCTTGGTCTCCTCCCGGTGGGACTCGCCCGAAACACCTCACCAGCGAGGCACTTGGGGCATCCTGACCAGATGCCTGAACCACCTCCTGGAGGAGTGGCTCAACACCGAGCTCCTCACCCATTATTTTCTCGTTTTCTTTATTTGTTGCTGCACATTGTTTACCTTTGGTTTTGTTTTGATGTGAATTTTTTCGTGTTTCTTCAGTAAACTGATTTTCTCTCTTTGAGCATTCAGTTCTTTTTTTTCAGATCTTCTCATCTTTTGCCTTTTTATTCATTTTCTATAGTTTTCTCTGCAGAATAAGTTAAAAATATAAACACCACTAGTGAAAAAAAGAAAGAAACAAGCCTCACCAGGGTCTCAACATCAGTCCACTAGCACTGATGACTTTCTGTTTGTTCCAGGGAAACCCCGGCCAACAGGAAGTGCTGACTCCTGTCCCTCCGGCAGTTTGGCATTATGGGATCCTCCACGCTGGGGAAGGCTGCCTCTCTGGACGCTCTGCTGAATGAATGCATTCATGCCTTTGGTGAGCAACGGAAACAGAAAACGAGGCAGATTTCAGTTGCTCTGTTTTACAGGGATGTTTTCTTTACAGATGATGACGGCGCCTTGTACGACACCCTGCTCCCTCGCAGCCTCCTGATGATGCACCGGTGGTACGTTACATCGTCTGAGCTGGCGGGAAAACTTCTCCTCATATATCCTGACTCAGATACAAACACTGGACATATTGCACAATGTTTCCTGTTCAACAGGCTCCTGAAGTTTGAACTCTGATCCAATGATTCCATTTTTTACTATCCATCGGATAGTCGAGAACAGTATGGTTTCCATTCCAGGTGTGGAACTATGGACCAGCTCTCATAGGCCAACCACTCTACACAAGCTTTGTGGATCTGGAGAAGGCATTCCACCGTGTCCCTCGGCACTCCTATGGAGGGTCCTCCGAGCTGCCCAGAATCTGTAGGATTGGTGCCAGAGCTTGGTTTGCGTTTCTGGCTGTACGTCGATTCTATGTCCAGTGAGAGTCAGACTCTGCCAAGGCTGTCCTTTGTCACCAATTCTGTCAGCTTTATGGACAGAAGTTCTAGGCTTAAAGAAGCCACTGGAGGCTCTTTGCAGATGATGTGGTCCTGTTGGCTCCATCAGGCCGTGATCTCCAACTCTCACTGGACCGATTTGCTGCTGAGTGTGAAGCGTTCAGGGTGGGAATCAGAGCCTCCAAATCAGAGACCATGGTACTTGCCTGGAAAAGGGTGGGATGCCCCCTGCAGGTCAGAGATAGGGTTCTGCCCCAAGTGGAGGAGTTTAAGTATCTTAGGGTTGACAGCGTCTATAATAATTGGGATGCTGCATCGGTCTGTCGTGGTGAAGACATAGCTGAGATGAACAGCAAAGCTCTGGATTTATCAGTCGATCTACGTTCCTACCCTCACCATGGTAACCAGGATCTACGTTCCTACCCTCACCATGGTAACCAGGATCTACGTTCCTACCCTCACCACAGTAACCAGGATCTACGTTCCTACCCTCACCACGGTAACCAGGATATACGTTCCTACCCTCAGCATGGTAACCAGGATCTTCGTTCCTACCCTCACCACGGTAACCAGGATCTACGTTCCTATCCTCACCATGGTAACCAGGATCCACGTTCCTACCCTTTCCATGGTAACCAGGATCTATGTTCATACCCTCACCATGGTAACCAGGATCTATGTTCATACCCTCACCATGGTAACCAGGACCTACGTTCCTACCCTCTCCATGGTAACCAGGATCTATGTTCATACCCTCACCATGGTAACCAGGATCTACGTTCCTACTCTCACCATGGTAACCAGGATCTAGGTTTCAACCCTCACCATGGTAACAAGTAGACTTTGCTATATCTCAGAGAGGGTGAGGAGAGCTCCACCATCTGACAGAAATTAGGAGAGAAACTCTGAGCATAGTCACAGCTTGTCTGAATAGAGAGTATCCAGACACTTTGCAGATGCCCAGGGAACGTCTCGGGATCCTCCTGGATTAACTAGAAGATGTGTTCAGGGTGAGGGAAGTCTGGGCTTCGGAGGTCAGGCTGTTTTCTCCATGGTTACCGTACAGTATCTGTGCCTATTCACTGGTTAGTTAGTGGTAGTTAGTGGTTGTCATGAGATTAAGAAGGATTGCTGAGGTGAATTTTGTTTAATTGTTTCACTAAATATAAGAGGTACCTTCTGTCCAGTAACAACACAACACCAAGCACGGTGGAGTCTTTCAGCCAAGTTTTTTGACATCATGTTGATGTTGGTACTGATTCTAAGTATAAACAACTTGGCTACGAGTTTACATGAGGTTGTGCCAAGGGGTTTGAAACTAAACGATGCCCTGTGGGTGTATTTTTTGTAATGTTTATATGTTTACACCTGCTCGAACGTGTTGTACTTAAACCGTGTCGATCCGTTGAAACTCCTTCACTAAACTTCACGTACCGGGACTGTAAGGATGACGACTGCCAAAGGACAAGACTAAAGATCTGTTTCTTAATGAGGTGAGAGTGGACACACATCTAAACAAACTTTACACAAAATTTATTTAAAGTTTTCAACTAAAAAACTAAAATATTCTTATTACAAATTTCAACTTATGTTTTTTTATTTGAAAGTTGAAATTAAAGCTAAAATTTCCCACATATTTCATTCCATCTTTTTAGCCAAGCATGTCATGCTGCTCAGTCCTAGGAGATGTGGGCTCAGTGGTAGAATATCCGTCTTTCGACTGGGATAACCTGGTTTGAGTCCCACTGGGCCCAAGTTGTCCCTGGGACTAGAGGAGGAGAAGAAGAAAAAAAACACGTCATGCTGCTGTGTCTGCGTTTTTGTTTCCTTTGAGGATCGTTTACGGAAATGTTTCTCCATCCCCAAGGTTTTCCAGATGTCTGTTTTCTGCTTCCAGGTACTGGATAGTGACATTCCCAGCAGAGTTCAACCTGGATCTGGGTCTGATCAGGATAACTGAAGAGTTCAGAGAGGTGGCAACCCAACTGGGGAGTGAGGAACACTTCAACCTCATCGACATCTCCACCATGTACGGACAGGACTCAGGACAGATAGGTGGTGGGATGAGGGGAGCATGGGGGGAGGATCAAAGGGTCTCAGTTCAAACTGAGCGATCTAAAGATGGCAGAGGGCGTGAACTTAAACTTTAAGCAGTCAGAAGCTGCTAAATGTTAAGACGTGGGAGAAAGAGGAGACATGTGGACGGAATCTGAAGTGAAATTTAGAAAACACACATAAATACCTGTCAGAGTAGGACCGTACATAAGAGCAGATTATTAAGATACATGCCTATTGTTAATCTCCATATTTACTGTTACTCTTTGACGCAATATGTAACGTAAAAATGATTGTTAATAATAATATAATAAAAACATCCACCTCGTGATCACTTGGAACGCCGCCATTGGCCGACGTCCATTTTCACCGTGCCATTACTTTCTTTTATCGAACCATTTCTCTTGTATTTCACTGACAGATCAATGTGTCAATCCCTGGGTTGCCATGCTTCAGTTGTAGGCGACCTCCCCGAGGCTGCACAATGACGCCACCTTGCTTTCGTCCATGGGAAATTTCAGGCTCATTTGAATATCGTTCTATATGCAGCACATTATTTACAGGATCCACACATGATGTTCTAAAGGTGTGGTTGGGGCGGGATGGAGATCAAGTTGGTTTTTGGATGTTTTTTTATTTTGACTATATTGCGTGAAGCGAGTTTAGATGTTTTTTTTTAATAAATCCCAAGTTTTTGTTTTGTATAACTGAGTAAAAGTATTTGATCAGTAAACGATCTGACAGTGTGTCCCAAATTTTATTCAAATGTAATTGAACTGTTCTGGTTTTTCTGGATTGTTTTGTATCTTTATAAATTCTAGAAATCAGATTTTGTGATAATCTGTTTTCTACTTATGTGGCACTTTTCCACTTGTGTCAGCACTCAAAGAGCTTTACAGAGTAGCTCACATTCACCCATACCTGATGGTGGATGCTGCCATGCAAGGAGCAAACTACCGTCAGAAGCATTTGGGGTTCGGTGTCTTGCTCAAGGACACCTCGGCATGAGCTCCTGGCGGGGATCGAACCGGCAACCTTTCGGTTACAGGGCGGTCCATCTACTCACTGAGCCATCCTCCCCCCAAGATGACACCACGATCATATAATTAATTAATCAATATTTTGATATCGATCAAAACTCCCTGCTGTGAGGCTGTGTGGCCTCACAGCAAGAGAGTCATGGGTTCGAACCCCGGGTGGAGGATGAAGTTTGAAACACTGGCCTTTCTGTGTGTAGTTTGCATGTTGTGCATGGGTTTCCTTCCTTCAACCCTCCAAAAAACATGCGTGTTAGGTTGAGGACCCCCTTGAAAACAAGATGTGGCATCTCAAAGGACTTATCCTCTTAAATAAAAAAATAAGAAAAAATAATACTAAAATTAAATTTTTATCAATCTGAGAAAGAAAAACCATCTCTAAGGCTCAAAAGCAGGAAATAAGTGGATGAAAACATTCCATTTTTCCAGTTTAAATAGAGTTGTCTCTGATTGGGAGCCCACACTGTGCCGTGCAGATAGAGACATGATGAGGAAGGATTCTACAGCTGAATGACATTAAAAAGCAAAGAGGAAGAAACAGAAAAATATCATCTACAGATTCATTAGGAATTCATTATGAATGTTTGTAAACAAGGCCTTTGATTAGCGTCTGCTCTGCTCCGCAGCCCGTCCTACGATTGGATGAGGAAGCTGACTCAGCGGAAGAAGCAGGCTAAGAAAGGAAAAGCATCGCTGCTGTTTGACCACCTGGAACCCATCGAGCTCGCTGAGCATCTCACCTTCCTGGAGTTCAAGTCTATCCGCAGGATATCGGTATGTCCCGGCTGGAACCGGGCTTCTGAGTTATCATCACCTCGTTTACAGTCACAACGTCAGGTCCCAAATGTCTTCCGTTCCGTCCGTCATCTTCTGTTTGTTCCAGGGTCGGGTCACGGGGGCAACAGCCCCAAACGGGCAGCCCAGGCCTCTCTCTCCCCGGCTGCATCAGGCCTCTCTCTCCCCGGCTGCATCCTCTAGCTCATCCGAAGGATCCTCAGTTGTTCCTCGGCCAGCTGTGAGACATAGTCTCTCCAGCGGATCTGGGGTCTGGCCCTTGGTCTCCTCCCAGTGGGACGTGCCCAATACACCTCGCCCGTGAGGCGCTCGGGGGGCATCCTGACCAGATGCCCGAACCACCCCATCTGGCTTCTCTCAACCTGGAGGAGGAGCGGCTCGACACCGAGCTCCTCCCGGATGGCAGAGCTCCTCACCCGATCTCTGAGTGAGAGCCCAGCCACCCTGCGGAGGAAGCTCATTTCGGCCGCTTGTACCCGTGATCTCATTCTTTCGGTCACCACCCACAGCTGGTTACCATGGTGAGGTTTGGAACGTAAATCGAGAGCTTTGCTTTTCGGCTCAGCTCTCTCTTTACCACCACCAAATGTCTTCCAAACCCTCTAAAAAATATCCTTGCAATTTGTAGTGAAAAGTTTTAAAATCTACACAGCCAGAGATTTACTGACTTCTCTATAAATCAGGCCTTGGGGCTTTTATAAAAAATGGAGGACAACACACAGGTTCAAACCAGTGAGGGGCCATTGGAACCAGGTGAAAAGTCAGGACAGAACCAGAGGGACGTAAAACGTGTCTAATTAAATAAAACATGGAACTCTTTTACATCAAAGGAGATGAACACTGATGAGGACCAAATAAAACCATCTGTTTCTCCTTCTAGTTCACTGATTACAGGAGCTACGTGATGCACGGCTGCCTGGTAGACAACCCCACCCTGGAGCGCTCCATCGCGCTCTTTAACGGGGTCTCTCAGTGGGTCCAGCTGATGGTGCTCAGTAAGCTGACCCCTCAGAGCCGTGCAGAGGTCATCTCCAAATACATCCACGTGGCTCAGGTACGTTTCTTAATCGTCACAGCCTTTCCCATACCATAACCGAGGTTACACAGACACCTTGTGGTTCACAGGAGAATTGCAGTGGGCATGGACACTTTCTTCCATCTAACCCTCTCTGCTGCATCCTCTTCGGTCACACCAACTATCTTCATGTCTTCCTTCACTGTATCCATGAACCTCCTCTTTGGTCTTCCTCTAGTCCTCTTTCCTGGTGGTTCCAAACCCAGCATCCTTCTTCTGATGTACTCTCTCTCTCTCCTCTGTACATGTCCAAACCATCTCAGTCTGACCTCTCTGACTTTAAAACCTCTAACATGTGCTGTTCCTCTGATCCTGTCCATCCTGGTCACTCCCAGAGAGATCCTCAGCATCTTCATCTCTGCTACCTCCATCTCTGTTTCCTGTCTTTTTCTCAGTGACACTGTCTCTAGACCAATCAGCATGGCCGCTCTCACCACACTGTCTCTAGACCAATCAGCATGGCCGCTCTTACCACACTGTCTCTAGACCAATCAGCATGGCCGCTCTCACCACACTGTCTCTTGACCAATCAGCATGGCCGCTCTCACCACACTGTCTCTAGACCAATCAGCATGGCCGCTCTCACCACACTGTCTCTAGACCAAACAGCATGGCCGCTCTCACCACACTGTCTCTAGACCAAACAGCATGGCCGCTCTCACCACACTGTCTCTAGACCAATCAGCATGGCCGCTCTCACCACACTGTCTCTTGACCAATCAGCATGACCGCTCTCACCACACTGTCTCTAGACCAATCAGCATGGCCGCTCTCACCACACTGTGTCTAGACCAATCAGCATGGCCGCTCTCACCACGGTTTTGTACACTTTTCCTTTCATTTTATCTGAAACTCTTTCATCACACATCACACCTGATACTTTTCTCCACCCGTTCCAGCCTGCCCGCATCCACTTCTGCCCCTCTTTTCCACACTCTCCATTGCTCTGGACTGTTGATCCTAGATACTTAAAATCTTCCACCTTCTTTATCTCTTCTCCCTGTAACCTCACTTTTCCATTTGGATCCCTCTTATTCACACACATGTACTCTGTCTTACTCTGACTAATCTTCATTCCTCTTCTTTCCAGTGCAAACCTCCACCTCTCCAGCTTTTCCTCCACCTCTTCCCTCCTCTTACTACAGATCACAATGTCATCTGCAAACATCATTGTCTATGGAGATTCTTGTCTGACCTCGTCAGTCAGCCTCCACTCTGGACTCCTATGAATATTGCTAACTGTTTTTAAAAAAAGTTTGTTTTAGGAGATGTATGCTGGACTCATGTCATGAGCCCTCTGGTAAAACGAATGTTGGTGTCATAAGATGGTGAACGTGGAGATGCAGGACCCAGAAACACAGCCAGTTTTACTTGTCGATTGCAGTTAATCAGGGGTTAGGGAAAAGGGGTAGGCATGTGCAGCCTAGAAGACAACGTAGAGGGACACCATCATGGCTGTAGGAGGAGAGAAAAGTAGCAGGTGATCTGATGCCAGAATGCTGGTTATCAAGGGTTAAATAACCCGGGGGAAGACGAGACACAGGTGGAGACACCAGGGAAAGGCAATCGGGGCTAGGTGAACTGAATTAGGGCACAGGGCAGGATTGGAAGGGAGGAAATGTTCTGGATAGAAGGAGGAGTAATTGGATCCTGGGTTAAAAGCAGTTTTGGGATTTTTATAGTGAATTTGTGTGTGTGTGTGTGAGCAGAAACTGCTGCAGCTGCAGAACTTCAACACTCTGATGGCAGTGGTGGGAGGCCTGAGCCACTCCTCCATCTCCCGGCTGAAGGAAACACATGCTTACCTGGC
Source organism: Neostethus bicornis (assembly GCA_902685375.1). Classification (NCBI taxonomy): domain Eukaryota; kingdom Metazoa; phylum Chordata; class Actinopteri; order Atheriniformes; family Phallostethidae; genus Neostethus; species Neostethus bicornis. The sequence continues at coordinate 2,891,789 of LR738548.1, forward strand.
TCCTGAGGTGGTGAAGGTACGGTTTCACTGTTTAATGCTTTTCTTTACTCAGATTCAGAAACAGAATGTAAAAACAACCGTATTAGTTAGATCAAAGTGTGACTGGTTGGATCCCTTTATGTGGTCCTTAAACAGACATGAGACCTGATCAGGTTGTTAGAAGTGCAAACACTGCATAGAAGGAATTACGTGGCCATCTACGAGATGGATCAGACCCACAGTGGAAACATGGAGTTAAAACAAGAATAAAAACCAGAGTCCTTTACCCTGTGTGTGTGCGACGCTTTATTTTCCTCTCAGATCTGGAGCGAGATGACCGATTTGGTTTCTTCCAACAACAACTACTCCTGCTACCGAAAAGCTTTCAGCGAGTGTCGGGGCTTTAAGATCCCCATCCTTGGCGTGCACCTGAAAGACCTGATCGCTGTGCACGTGGTCTTTCCTGACTGGCTAGGAGACGGTGAGAAAATCAACCTGGTGAAGATGCACCAGCTTTACGTCACCTTCAACGAGCTGGTGTCACTGCAGAGCGCGGCGGCTCAGGTGGAGCCCAACATGGATCTTATCTACCTTCTGACGGTGAGACCGCCACACAGTTCCTCATACCCCTGGAAAACTCTGTCACTTCTTATCCCTCAAGATAGGGACAGGGTGCTGCCCCTAGTGGAGGGGTTTAAGTATCTCGGGGTCTTGTTCACGAGTGGGGGAAGGATGGAGCGGGAGATCGACAGGCGGATCGGTGCAGCGTCAGCAATAACTAGGGCGCTGCATCGGTCCGTTGTGGTAAAGAGAGAGCTGAGCCGAAAAGCAAAGCTCTCGATTTACAAGTCGATCTACGTTCCAACCTCACCATGGTAACCAGGATCTACGTTCCTACCCTCACCATGGTAACCAGGATCTATGTTCCTACCCTCACCATGGTAACCAGGATCTACATTCCTACCCTCACCATGGTAACCAGGATCTACCTTCCTACCCTCACCATGGTAACCAGGATCTACGTTCCTACCCTCACCATGGTAACCAGGATCTATGTTCCTACCCTCACCATGGTAACCAGGATCTACGTTCCTACCCTCACCATGGTAACCAGGATCTATGTTCCTACCCTCACCATGGTAACCAGGATCTACGTTCCTACCATCACCATGGTAACCAGGATCTATGTTCCTACCTTCACCATGGTAACCAGGCTCTACGTTCCTACCCTCACCATGGTAACCAGGATCTCCGTTCCTACCCTCACCATGGTAACCAGGATGTACATTCCTACCCTCACCATGGTAACTAGCTGTGGGTGGTGACCAAAAGAATGAGATCGCAGATACAAGGGGCCGAAATGAGCTTCCTCTACAGGGTGGCTGGGCTCTCACTCAGAGATCTGTTGAGGAGCTTTGCCATGCGGGAGGACCTCGGTGTTGAGCCGCTCCTCCTCCAGGTCGAGAGGAGCTAGATGGGGTGGTTCAGGCATCTGGTCAGAATGTTCCCGAGCGCCTCGCTGGTGAGGTGTTTCGGGCACGTCCCACCGCGAGGAGACCAATAGGCATACCTCGGACCGGCTGGAGAGACTATGTCTTACCGCCGAGGTGAGAGAAGCCTGGGTTCCCATCTGAGGCTGTTGCGCCCACGACCCTGCCCCGGATAAGCGGGAGACGACGGAACGGAATGGATCCCCATTGGTTGCTGCCATGACAACCATTACTCATGGTAACAATGGCTGTCAACCAATCAAAATACAACTATACAATAATTATAAACTAACTGATATAAAACAAGTGTACTGACATGGCTTCCTGCTTTGGTGCTCTCCCCATTAGGGCTCAAGAGGGCGTCGTCTCCATCAGATGCTCAACATTCCTACTTTTACACACTGAACCAACATGTGTTTCTCACCAAACAAACCATATTTGAAACATTCTGCCAGGTGTGTCAATAACTGTAACTCTTCTGATTTCTTTCTCAGCTTTCTTTAGATCTTTATTACACAGAAGACGAGATCTACGAGCTCTCGTTGCTACGGGAACCACGTAACCTTAAATCAGTGGTAAGGAGATGACCAGCCTTTGTGTTTCACATGATTTATTAGCAGATCTTCCTGAAAGGATTTACCAGCATGTCGTTCCTCTCCACAGCCCACCTCTCCAACAACTCCTACCAAGTCCCTGGCCCCTCTGGACTGGGCTTCAGGGGTCACCACCAAGCCCAACCCCTGCATGGTCAATAAACACATCAGGAAGGTTGTGGATGTAAGATAAACTTCTTTCCTTCTCCACATGCAGTCAGAAAGCAGAGGAATCACATGTTTCTGTTCAGTCCGTCTTTAGGAACTACGACCTCGACCACGACGGCTACATCTCACAAGAAGACTTTGAGACCATCGCTGCAAATTTCCCCTTTCTGGACTCGTTCTGTGTGCTGGACAAAGACCAGTAAGTCTGAGCAGAGACGGATTTCATTCATATGTACACAATCTAAACCAAAAGAAAAGCTGGTCCATCAGAAGGTGTCTTTCTCTCTTGAAAACAGTCTGACCTTGGAGCTTTAAGGTTCACTCGTTCCACAGTGGGCGTATTTTTATCTTTAACAAGAGGAGCTGCTTTGTGGTTAGGGTTGATTTGGGTGGGATGGAGTTGGAACAGCCGTTGGTGGAACAAACACTGGCTATGCACTGGAAAGTAGAGCCAACGTTTGTCTGTAAAACAGACTAAGCTGCACCTGCTAGTGATGGCAGCGAGTCCCTGTCGCTCCATATTTTTATTGGAGTTTCAAGAGATGATCCGAATGTTTGAGAAGATGCTGAGGATCTCTCTGGGAGTGACCAGGATGGACAGGATCAGAGGAACAGCACATGTTAGAGGTTTTAAAGTCAGAGAGACCAGACTGAGATGGTTTGGACATGTGCAGAGGAGAGAGAGTACATCAGAAGAAGGATGCTGGGTTTGGAACCACCAGGAAAGAGGACTAGAGGAAGACCAAAGAGGAGGTTCATGGATACAGTGAAGGAAGACATGAAGATAGTTGGTGTGACCGAAGAGGATGCAGCAGATAGGGTTAGATGGAAGAAACTGACTTGATGTGGGAACCCCTGAAGGGAGATGATGGAAGGAGAAGAAGAGTGGAGTTTAAAGAGATGATCTCCTTCTTCAGTGAGGAATGTGGAGTCAGAGTGGACGTGTGGATCTTCTGAGTGACATCATCAGTGCTTCCTGTCTGAACATACCCGGCTTCACTATGGAACTAAAGATGGTGGACTGCTGGTGTTGTTCCACCACAGTGAAGGATCAACATGTGGAGCTTTAAGATCTTATTAGGATTCAATAGAGCTTTCAAACAATGTTGCCACGGTAACCCGGATGTTCCAGCTTCAGCTCACCCAACTTGACACCACCTAGCAGCCGTTTTGAAGCTGTTTGGAGCTCTCTCTTGAACTGCTTGGAGCTACCGGACACATAAATTTCCCCATAAATAAATAAAGCTCAGAGGATCACGCATTCATTCCTTTAGAAGCCGATCCGAAGACTAAAATCAGATTTGCACTCAAATAAAAACTAAAGTTATAAAAGTCATTTATTTAAATAAATGCTAAACATGTTACCATGGGAACCAGAGCTGTGCTTTGTTTGGATGATTTTTTTTTTTCCTCAGAGACGGGTTAATCAGTAAGGATGAGATGATGGCGTACTTCCTTCGAGCTAATCCCCTGCTGCAGTGTGAAATGGGTCCGGGCTTCATGCACAACTTTCAGGAGATGACCTACCTGAAACCCACCTTCTGTGAACACTGTACTGGATTTGTAAGTCTGCAGCAAACCTGCTGTTTATGAACTGGAGCCTCATTTATGAAGCACAAAAAAATCCATGTGAAGGCCAGAGGTCTCTGAAGTTTTTATTTTTCTGTTCCTTCTCACGCTGCAGCTCTGGGGGATCATCAAGCAAGGGTACAAGTGCAAAGGTACGAAGATCGTTCCGGTTAATCCAGTTCTACATCCCAGTATGACCACAGTCATTCAGACATAAACACACAGACCATGTCAGCATGTAGCCGGGTATTTTTGAAAACGTACATCCGCTGTCCTCCGTTTTAGATCACATCCACACGAACCCATATAAATACACTTCTGTGGGGTTATAAGTATGCCAGACCAGTAGAGGGCAGTGTTTATCTAAACGTAAGTTCTGAGCTAGGACGACTTATGTGATGAATAATAACCGACTGTAACTCGTTTCTCCTTCTTTCCTCCTCCTCAATAAGAAGCAAGAGCAGTTCAGTGCGAAAAAAAAGCAAGAAATAGCGTTTTTTAAGAAGATCCCTGCTGCCCACTGTCTGATATTAAAAACAAGGACGCACACAAATGACGTCATTTGTCGCAGGTAGTGACGTGTAAAACTCAAAACGCTGGTTATGCATGTCCACAGGGAAACGCAAAATCTTCACTTTGGTCGGAGTTTTCAAAAACGACGGTTTTGAGTGAAAAAAACCAACGGGTTCGAGTGAATGAAAACGAATAAAAATATATTCGTTTTACCAGATATCCGGTTACGTGTGGGTAGGACCACAATCTTAACAAAAAAACTGAAATAAACATTCCGATTATTCCCGCGGTGCCGCTCCTCAGCTTCAGAAAAACTAAAAACATTTTGTGCCAACAAGATGGGTCTTAATGCCTGAACGAAAAAGAGATGCTGAACGTTTAACGTTAGAAAATGTTAAAACTGCCTTTAAAAACGAAGTGGAAAACAAAGTAATCCAATTACTTTTTCCAACATTTTTAATAAAACAATATCAAGCGTGTGGTTTTATGGTTTATTTAAAAAAAGCAGCATAGAGTGATTAAAAAATATCTTTTAGGAGGAGAGCGGCTCGTAAAAACTTGACTAACTTTCTCAGGAGAGGTTTGAGAGGAGTGAGAAGTGGTTTAACAGAGCTGTTCTCCCATGCTGCAGAGGAGCGGCTCGACACCGAGCTCCTCCCGGATGGCTGAACTCCTTACTCGCGGAGGAAGCAATATTTCAGTCGCTTGTATCTGCGATCTCGTTCTTTCGGTCACCACCCACAGGTGGTTAGTATGGTGAGGGTAGGAACGTAGATCCTGGTTACCATGGTGAGGGTAGGAACGTAGATCCTGGTTACCATGGTGAGGGTAGGAATGTAGATCCTGGTTACCATGGTGAAGGTAGGAACGTAGATCCTGGTTACCATGGTGAGGGTAGGAACGTAGATCCTGGTTACCATGGTGAGGGTAGGAACATAGATCCTGGTTACCATGGTGAGGGTAGGAACGTAGATCCTGGTTACCATGGTGAGGGTAGGAACGTAGATCCTGGTTACCATGGTAAGGATAGGAACGTAGATCCTGGTTACCATGGTGAGGATAGGAACGTAGATCCTGGTTACCATGGTGAGGATAGGAACGTAGATCCTGGTTACCATGGTGAGGGTAGGAACGTAGATCGACTTGTAAATCCAGAGCTTTGCTTTTCAGCTCAGCTCTCTCTTCACCACGGCGGACTGATGCAGCGTCCTAACTCTAATTTTTTTTACAGTTAGTTTCGTTTGTAACTAATTTCATAATATTTTTAATAATTTACTAACTCAGTTTGTAAAGAGTTGCAACTTCAAGTCAAATGCCCAACACAGGTGAGAACGGGTATCAGATGGTACCAGCTAAGGTTCAGACATCAATGGAACACCACCTGGAAACCCAGAGGTTCTAAAAGCTGATAATATTTTAACAGAGACTGTGTGGATGTTTATCGTGTTTATAAAAACAGGATGGATCATGACACGTTCTTATTGGTCTGCAGGTTGCTGTGGAAACACGTTTGACACATCTTTCTGTTTGCAGACTGCGGTGTAAACTGTCACAAACAATGCCGGGAGCTGCTGGTTCTGGCGTGCAGGAGGCTGATCCGTTCCAGCTCTATGAGCAGCGTATCTCCATCCAGAGCCACCCACCGCTCGCTACCCAGCAGCCCGGCCACACCCGCCTGTGCAGGTAAAGGAGCCTCATGTATCAAGTGTTTGTACGTCCAAATCCATGCATACGCCGACTTCTATGAAAATCAAATGGTTTACAAAAACAACGGAGTGTGTGGACTGTTGGGAAACTTTAAGGCAACTCAGACGCTGTTGTTGGCCAATCACACCAAGAGGGGAAAGGACCGGACTTCTGGAGGGAACTGAGTGAAGCTGAAGTGAACCAATTAGAAAGCACACGTAAACGCCCGTCAGTGTAAGACCGTACATAAGAACAGATTATTAATTACGATATGGTTGGTATCCTTCTGTCTCTAGACACATGGAGTCTGCACCTGGTGCCCAGTTTACCAACTAGCCTGTTGATTTTTTTCTAAGCTTCCTGCACCTGATGAAGCAGGCAGGTTGTGTCGGGGTGGTACCTTATTGGCTGCTCAAGTGAGGCAGGCGGTCTCCTCCCTATGAAGTCATAGGACTCCTCCTACCATTGAGAACGACCCCTTGCATCTGGCTCTACATCAAATGAGCCTGGGCTTATAAATGGTGTCTGTTGCTGCCCGGGTTGAGTCTGAACCAAGACAGCGAAGCAGGGCTGACCAACTGGTATGGAGATCTTCGGGTGTCCAGTGTCAGGGTTCCCAGCTCAACGTTACTGACAGAGTCTTAACAGACTGATACAGCTGGGGTCAGCGCCACTACAAGAGGTACCAGAAGGCATTGCCAGAGCGTGTTCCAGCTGGTAACAGGCGAGAGGCAGGATACACCCCAGGTCGCCAGGGGACCACACACCCAGATAATCATACACACACATTCATTCCCAGGGGGAAATTCTCAGAGGTCAATGAACCTAACATGAATGGGTTTGGAGAATGGGAGGAAACCAGATGAAACCAACACATACAGAGGGGGGACCATGCAAACTCCACACACACTCTAAACTGGTAATTCAAGCCTAATCCCCACCTAGCACTCAAGCCCCTGACCTTCTTGCTGTGAAGCCATTGTGCTAGGGATGGTAAATCCGAAGCCCCATGAACCATCGAGTAATTTCGAACCAATTTCCTAAAAAAGACCCAAAGATTCGAATCTTTCGAGCTCACAAAGAGCTCCATCTGCAGGGTGCGGGATGTCAACAAAAATCCAATAGAAAAAAAGAAAGATGAATAATACGCTCCAAGTCTCAAGTCATTAGAAAAGTAATTGAGATTCCGCGAGGTTTTCTGCTTCCTATTCTTTGCTAATATTTTTTCACCGGTATCATACAGTAGTTATGTTGATACTGTATGTTATTTTAGATTTTACTCTCCCAAAACAAATAAAAGAAAAAGAAATATTCCACTCTGTTCATTTAAATGATGATTAACTGTTTAATAAAACACAGACTGACCACACCGCGCGCTCCTGTCATCAATATGAATCATTAAAGAGAACTGAGCCTTTGTTCAGTGGTCCCAAACCACCGGACCGCGGACCGGTACCGGGCCGCACAGACAGAAAAAATAACTTCCAGTATTTCCATTTGGTTTATATTCCATATTTCATCTTCGAGATAAAGATGTTTTAATTTGAAAAGTCACCGGATTTTATTCCTTACGTCCGTCAATGACTCACCATTGATACATCATTCCATTAAATTTAAACCTCTAACACCAGTAAAATGAGAACATTCTTCAGGTTTCAGGTCAAGATGGGACTGTCTGGTTCCAGCAAAATAAACTCACAACTCTGACTGATCTAGTCTTACTGTGAATAATCTAACTAGTATTTTTATGATGTCCTTTATTTTGAAGGTATGTTTACCGTTACCATAACAACCAGAGTGCGTTAGAGCAGAGAGAATGTTTCAATGTTATAAAGACGCTGCTAATAAATTTTCTCTTGAAGACAAGGTGGAATTAAGTTTGTTATTGCTTAAAAAGCCAGTTTTTCAGGCTGGTCTTTAGTTTTTCTGCTACACCTTTAGACCAGTCCGTGAAATTATTGTCAGACACTAAACCAGTCTGAGGTGCAGAAAAGGTTGGTAACCCGTCCCTCAGATGACTATAAAACTAAGTATGAAAAAAAAAAAAACTGCGGGCGAGCATTCACTAATCAGTGATTACAGAAGCAGACACTTTAACATTTGGATTAAATGTGAGCAGGGCTTTGTGGCGCCCATCCAACGAAAACAATCTCATTAGGAAAAAACTGAAATAAGACAAACTCAAACAAATGTTCTATTCATAAATTTTTATTTAAATATAGAATTTTTTCCACAATGTTAGGCTTCAGTCTGCTTCTCTTTTGGTTTACAACCTCTCCAGCTTTGGAGAAGACCCGTTCGCAAGGCACCGAGGTTGCTGGCATATGCGGATAGTACTTGGCCAGTTTATACCAATTGGGATACACAGCTTCCCTGGATGCCCAGTACTGGAGCGAATCTTCACCTCTGCAGAGATAGGGCACTGCCAGATATCGCTGGACCTCCACCGTCGCGTTCACCGGGGCGCAATTTATTCGCTGGGTTTCACCTAAAAAGAAAAATGAATTTAGTTTGTAAAGCCGTATGAGATGAGGTCATGTTGCTGATCAGACGTACCAACCCGGCTGTCCAGAAGATCCCACAGATTGTCTTCTCTGTAGAAGAGGATTCTGGATGTGACTAATAAAGCAGAATTGATTTTAACACCAGCATATAAATGAAATAAAGTTTGTCGTAGCTTACCTGGATGTAGAAGAATCTCTTCTTTCTGTTCTTATTCTGCCCACAATTTCCTGAATGAATGAATCTCTTTTATATCTTCCTGCTGATTGACCAACTCCGCCCAGTTCGAATCACCAGCGAGCTACTCGGCACCTGTTCTCAGGTACGAGCAGACTCCGAGCTCTGGTCACGTGGTATGGAAGGTTTGCTTGCCCTGCTCGAAGCAAAACTCGCGGGACTTTTTTTTCATTCTGCTCGACACTACTCGAGTAGGGCCGCTCGAGCTGGCCATCCCTACATTGTGCTGCATACAGCGCCATCGTGTAGCCCATTATTCAGTCAATCACCTTCTTAACCGCTTAACCAAATATCCCCCCTTTGCGGGGGTACTGGAGCCCATCCTGGCTGATTTGAGTCGAGGGGCAGGGTACACCCCGAACAGGTCACCAGTCTGTTGTGGGGCCACACCCACACAACCACACACGCACACACACTCATTCCTAAGGGCAATTTGGCACCGGCCAATCAACCTGACAAGCATGTTTTTGGAGGGTGGGAGGAAACCGAAGAAAACCCACACAAACACGGGGAGAATATGCAAACTCCACACAGAATGACCAGTGTTCCAAGCCTCGTCCCCACCCGGGACCTGAACCCCTGTCCCTCTTGCTGTGAGGCCACTGTGCTACCCTCTATGAAACTGACAATGTGATCATTTCTTAGTTTTTTGCATCGATCGTTGAGCCTTTTTATTTGTTTCCGTCTCCAGACGAAGACGATGTGTTTGAGTTCCCGTCAGTTCCTGAATCTGGTCCAGCTGCGGACACACCGTCCATCACTCTGATGACCGGATCTGCTCAGAGGATCTCTGTACGCCTGCAGAGGGCCACCACCAGCCAGGCCACACAAACCGAGCCACTGTGGCCCGAACTCAGCTGGGGGGCCTCGGAGAGCGGCTCACACACTTTCCCTAAAATGAAATACAGGACTCACCGAAAAACATCTAAAAACAAAGGCCTCACCTGCTGGGAAAACGGGAAGGAGCCCCCACTGAGCAGCCCGCTCCGTCAGCCAGAGATCTGCAGAGTGACGTCGATAAGGAAGGTAAAAAACTCTCCCTGCATTTCACACGCAATCCTTCAGTAGTGCTCCATCTGAGTTAATAAGGCCGTTTAAATGGTTTAAAAAACATCATATTTTACTGATAAAAACTGCAGAAAAAATATGTCAAGAATCACAGATTAAAAACTTCACAATAAGTCATTCCTTCCAGGATTTCAATGTGTCTTATCTTAAATATCTAATTTCATAAGTTATAGAAAAAAATCAGGTTTTTTTAAGCCTCAAAATCATATCTGTTTAAATGGGCCGTGTTCTACCGGTCCATCATGAAGAGGGTCTCCATGTTCTACCGGTCCATCATGGAGAGGGTCTCCGTGTTCTACCGGTCCATCACGGAGAGGGTCCCCGTGTTCTACCGGTCCATCATGGAGAGGGTCTCCGTGTTCTACCGGTCCATCACGGAGAGGGTCTCCATGTTCTACCGGTCCATCACGGAGAGGGTCTCCATGTTCTACCGCTCCATCATGGAGAGGGTCTCCGTGTTCTACCGGTCCATCACGGAGAGGGTCTCCGTGTTCTACCGGTCCATCACGGAGAGGGTCTCCGTGTTCTACCGGTCCATCACGGAGAGGGTCTCCGTGTTCTACCGGTCCATCACGGAGAGGGTCTCCATGTTCTACCGGTCCATCATGGAGAGGGTCTCCATGTTTTGGCCAGTCTTCAAGACTACATGCAGACAGTGTAACCGAAGCCAAGGTAGCCCTAGAACCGTTGGAGGGTCTTACAACTTTAAACTGATGTGTTTTATTAAATGATTACCGGAGGTGAAACGTTCTATGACTGGAACCTGGTGTGAAACTTGAGACAACAGACGACCGTCAAGAACGTTCACCCGTATGGGTCCAGTGCAACGCCGCAGTGCGGCAGTGGTTCAGCGTTCAAGATTTCTGAGTTGGCCTAGCGGACCCAAGCGTTTGATGGTGCCAGACTTTGTCTGGACGTCGGGGGTGAACTTTGCCGGAGAAGGAATTGACCGCTCCTCAGCGCTCGCAATATTTTGTGCAGCTCAAAACTTTGTGAGCGGTAGGCGAACCTCTCAAGAAACATCGGGGATAACCGAGCGTGTGAGGCGTTGTTTTAACGGGAGTAAACTTGTTGAACAGTGATGAACAGTTACAAGTGGTGAGGATTGTTTACATACCGCGCAAACTTTACATAACCATTGCTACAGGAATGGTTATGCAAAGTTGCGCGCTATGTGTCTTAAAATTTAGGTGTAGTGGATCACGTGATTACTGACAGAAACACTGATTGGCTAACGAGGGGGAGTTCCTATTTATCCAATCGTTTGGCTCTGAGGCCGATAGAGAAAGACAGCGACCAAGACGAAAAAAAAAAACGGATGGTTTTTCCGCTTCGGCTACACTTTGTACTTACATTGCCTCTTGCTGGGCGACAGTAGGCTCGGTCCGACCGGCAGCGGGCTCGGTCCGACCGGCAGCGGGCTCGGTCCGACCGGCAGCGGGCTCGGTCCGACCGGCAGCGGGCTCGGTCCGACCGGCAGCGGGCTCGGTCCGACCGGCAGCGGGCTTAGTCGAACCAGTCTGGAGAATTTAAAAAGTTTTTATCTGAGTTTCTGTTTCCAGATTCTAACTTTTCTTTTCTCCGTACAGGACAGCTGACTTGGCCACGGTGGTTTGGATCAGTACCACAGGTCCAGCGGGACAAAGAAGTGTTTCTCTTTATCGAAGGCTCTGGGCTGTTGGTACTTTTCCTCCAATGAACATTCTGGACCTCCATGAAGCTCTGGAGATTCCGGTGGTCCGATCGGTCTCTGGATCTTTACCTGATCCTTCTGTTCTTCAGATAAACAGATCATGGCCGCCAGTCCACCTTCTTAGAAGCAACCATGAGGAGCTGGTTTTATTGATTAGTCCAGGTTAGGTTAAAAATCCTATGGTTGAAAGTTTAGGATTGAAGCGTGGACGGTCCAGATGCCATCCTCTCATGAAGCACTGGACTCACTGTTCCATGAGTCTGTGGAGATGAAGAGCCGAAGGTCCCAAAATGGGGAGGATGTGGACTCTTGAACTGCTGCTGAAGGGAATGATGAACCACAGGGAACCAATGGATTCAAATCTGAAATAATTTATCAAGATTTCTGAATGATTTGACTGTTTTTATTAACATTTGTGACATTTTTAGCTTCAACATGCGAGTTTGTCTTGTTTCATAGAAGAAATTGTTTTACACAAAAAATAAACAAGCACAAATTAAATTGTATTATTTACATTTTTAAATAAAGTCAGTGGAAAAAAGAAAAAAAAGAAGCATAAACTGGTAAAAAAAAAACAACTATGTCTCCTTTTTTTTTAAAGAGATTTCTTATAGTTTTTAAGGACGAATCAGAACCATTGAACCCAAAAAATATTTACAAAAGTATAAATTCCTGGACCAATCAGGAGGGTGGATCTTTGGGTTACTGTCACTGTTCAGTCAGCCATTGTTCCACAGTTTTCCCACCAGAAGTCTGGGAACAAAATGAAGCGCTGTGTCTGAAGGCTGTGGCAGGCGGCCACATTTAGAGCAGGTGTTAAATGGTGCCTGACGTTTATATGACCTCCTTTTAATGCCCATTGCCTCTTCTTCTGCCCTACGTTTCCTATTGCATATTGTGCTTCTGGACAGAGAATGAACGTAGGGAGTTGCCATGGGTGAAATTTGAAGAGGAGCTGGTGTTATGGTAACGGGCAACCTGAAGGACGGGAAAGGAAACGTGGAGGGTGCTGTGGATGGGGCATTGGCTGTTGTGCCGGGAGAGACAGTAGCTGGGCTGGCACTGGTAGAGGAGCCGCTGGTGCGATGGGACGCGTAGCAGCAGCAGCACTACCAGGCTGCTTACCAGGAGGACCAGGCCGCAGTTTTGGAGCCTGTCCTGCTCTGTTGTGCTGGTGGCCAAAGTCGTGCCTCGAGGAGGGTCTTTGCACCTGCATTTTCAGCAGAGGAGGGAGCGGTGCCGATGACGTTGGCATAGACGTCTCCTTGGTGACACCTTGTTGGAGGACACTCCTCTCCTGCCTGTTCTCCTTCCGCTGAAACCTGCAAACACAACACAATTAGTATCACTGCATTAAGCATGTTTATGTTAAACTATAGGGTCTAAACTCACCACTGGAGAAGTGTCTTCTGGTTTAGAACAAACAGCTGCAGAGAGGTGGTCTCCATGACAGCTGGACAGTTCAGCACCAGCTTGTAGAAGTGGTGGTAGAACCTCAGGATTTTACTCCATCCAGGAATTGACACACCTCCCTTTTTGGTCGGGTACCTGTGCAACGCACACAGCTTGTTGCACATCGCCTCGACAATGCGACTGGTGCTGGTCCACTGAGCCGGACCACCAGGATGTCCAACCATGCACCGCTTCACGCTCTCCACACCTGCTGTCTCTCTGTTATCCTTGGGGGCTTTAAAGCGGCCTTTGCTGAGCTTGACCTGGTGTCTGGTCTGGTAGCTCAGCCTCGTCTTGTCCCCCTCGAGAAGAGCTCTCCACAGACGGATGGTCTCTGTGATCCGCTGCTCGTCCAGGTAAGATAGCCCTCGTAAGGAGACGAGATGCACAGCCAAGTCCTGCACCTTATCCCAGCCAGCTGCACCATCAGGTCCCAGAACTGGAGCCTGAGAAATAGAAACATCACAAGTCACTTTTTTTTAAAAGCGTACATAATTTCAAATAAAAATTTTTTGCATTATTTTACTTTTTTAACTCACAAGACAAGAGATGATTGACAAGCAGCATTAGATTCATTCAGCCAATCACTGGACAGATTCAACTTTATTACAACATGAAAGATCACGGTTACTTCTTCTCAGGAGTAACCGATAACCTGTGGACTGAGGAGAGGGGAGATTTGGAACTGAAGCTGTAACATGGATAAAAAAATACAAATGAAAACATTTACATGGACAGGAGTCTAAAAAAAACACTCATATTAAACTCACAGGTTTTGGCAGAGGTCACCAACTTTTTTGCCAGCTGTGAAGCTGGCAGAGCTTTCCCCCGTGCCAGCAGAGCCTTCACATTTGGACCCTGGATGGATCCTCTGCTTGGCACCCCAGAACCAGTAGCAGCACAGGCAGGCTTTGCTGCTGGTTCTGATGCCATCCTCTTAGTGACGTACTCCTTAAATAGAGCCATGTTGCTTTTTGACCTGGGAGAGTCTTTATATAAAAGGTAGGTGATGAGAGCCTGAGCCTTCTTGCTCGGTTCCTCATTCACCTCCTTCATGGAGTTCCCTTTAAAGTCTCCAAACTCCACCATGACAGAAAACACCCAGTGTCTCCTGTCCTCTCTGCCTCCAGCTTCATGGACTCCTTCCTCTTGTAAGTCTCCACTTCCGCCGCGACCTCCTTGATCTGAGAGGTGTACCTCAGGAACAAGTTCTTGTTGGCAGACAGCGGGTTGTTTCTTTCCTCCTCACCAGTAAAACTGACAACCAGATAGGTGGCGTACCCCAGGTCATTCTCCATAAGCCATTTGAACCTCTGACCCTGGTACTTCCCCAAATGCAGCTTACAGTGAGTTAAGATGAGGAATTCATCTGCTGGATCTCCGTCATTAGCCCGAACAAAAGCAGTGGCCTCTGCCAACACCTCCATCTTGGTGCGGGCCTTAGCAGGAACGGTGATTTTGTTCTTCTGTGCCTCTGGAGAAGGCGCCATAAGGCATCGATCTCCATCCGCAGTCATACGGAACTTTGGTTGTGCATACATGATCTGAAATGAAGGGAAAAACCAACCAGTAAGATGCATGTTGGTTCTTTCCTGATATAAATGTACACTATATTACCAAAAGTATTCGCTCACCCATTCAAATGATCAGAATCAGGTGTTCTAATCACTTGGCCTGGCTCCAGGTTTATAAATTCAAGCACTCAGGCATGCAGACTATGAAACAAGACATTTGTGAAAGAATGGGCCGCTCTCAGGAGCTCAGTGAATTCCAGCGTGGAACTGTCATAGGATGCCACTTGTGCAACAAATCCAGTCGTGAAATTTCCTCGCTCCTAAATATTCCACAGTCAACTGTCAGCTCTATTATAACAAAATGGAAGCGTTTGGGAACAACAGCAACTCAGCCACGAAGTGGTAGGCCACGTAAAGTGACGGAGAGGGGTCAGCGGATGCTGAAACGCATAGTGCAAAGAGGTCTCCGACTTTCTGCACAGAGCTACAAACTTCATGTGACCTTCAGATTAGCCCAAGTACAGTACGCAGAGAGCTTCATGGAATGGGTTTCCATGGCCGAGCAGCTGCAGCCAAGCCACACATCATCAAGTGCAATGCAAGGCGTCGGATGCAATGGTGTAAAGCACGCCGCCACTGGCCTCGAGAGCAGTGGAGACTCGTTCTCTGGAGTGATGAATCACGCTTTTCCATCTGGCAATCTGATGGACGAGTCTGGGTTTGGAGGTTGCCAGGAAAACGGTACATTTCAGATTGCATTGTGCCAACTGTGAAATTTGGTGGAGGAGGAATTATTGTATGGGGTTGTTTTTCAGGAGCTGGGCTTGGCCCCTCAGTTCCAGTGAAAGGAACATTTAAAGCTTCTGGATACCAAAACATTTTGCACAATTCCATGCTCCCACCCTTGTAGGAACAGTTTGGAGCGGGCCCCTTCCTCTTCCAACATGACTGTGCACCAGTGCACAAAGCAAGGTTCATAAAGACGCGGATGACAGAGTCTGGTGTGGATGAACTTGACTGGCCTGCACAGAGTCCTGACCTGAACCAGATAGAACACCTTTGGGATGAATCAGAGCGGAGACTGAGAGCCGGGCCTTCTTGACCAACATCAGTGTGTGACCTCACCAACGCGCTTTTGGAAGAATGGTCAAAAATTCCTATAAACACTCTTCTCAACATTGTGGACAGTCTTCCCAGAAGAGTTGAAGCTCTAATAGCTGCAAAAGGTGGACCGACATCATATTGAATTCTATGAGTTAGGAATGGGAGGCACTTCAGTTCATAGAATGAGTAAAGGCAGGTGAGCGAATACTTTTGGTAATATAAATGTATCTTTGATCTTAGTAATGAGTGAACATGTAACGTGCAATAGTTCACTGTTTTACACAAAAACTCTGTCACATGTTTAAAAAAGTGAATCTAAAATGACTAGAATTGTCTGTGTTTCTGTCCCACATTACTGAGTCTATCAAACTGACTTAAATAAAGTCTAAACAAACATGACATTTTAAAATATCCAATAATATAATCATTAGAGTTTTACTATTGATGTTATTGATGGAGATTTTTTTTATTAAAATGTACAAACTCTAAATAAAACACGTTATTTTATATAAATTCTACCTTTATGATGTGTTTATGTTACTATTCCATTCCGTTCTGTCATCTTCTGCTCGTTCCGGGGTCGGGTCGCGGGGGCAACAGTCTCAAACGGGCAGCCCAGGCCTCTCTCTCCCCGGCTGCATCCTCTAGCTCACCTGGAAGGATCCCAAGTCGTTCCTCGGCCAGCTGTGAGACATAGTCTCTCCAGCGGGTTCGGGGTCTGCCCCTTGGTCTCCTCCCGGTGGGACGTGCCCGAAACACCTCGCCTGCGAGGCGCTCGGGGGGCATCCTGACCAGATGCCCGAACCACCCCATCTAGCTGCTCTCGACCTGGAGGAGGAGCGGCTCGACACCGAGCTCCTCCTGGATGGCAGAGCTCCTCACCCGATCTCTGAGTGAGAGCCCAGCCACCCTGCGGAGGAAGCTCATTTCGGCCTCTTGTACCCGCAATCTCATTCTTTCGGTCACCACCCACAGCTGGTGACTATAGGTGAGGGTAGGAACGTAGATCCTGGTTACCATGGTGAGGGTAGGAACGTAGATCCTGGTTACCATGGTGAGGGTAGGAACGTAGATCCTGGTTACCACAGTGAGGGTAGGAACGTAGATCCTGGTTACCATGGTGAGGGTAGGAACGTAGATCCTGGTTACCATGGTGAGGGTAGGAACGTAGATCCTGGTTACCATGGTGAGGGTAGGAACGTAGATCCTGGTTACCATGGTGAGGGTAGGAACGTAGATCCTGGTTACCATGGTGAGGGTAGGAACGTAGATCCTGGTTACCATGGTGAGGGTAGTAATGTAGATCCTGGTTACCATGGTGAGGGTAGGAACGTAGATCCTGGTTACCATGGTGAGGGTAGGAACGTAGATCCTGGTTACCACGGTGAGGATAGGAACGTAGATCCTTGTTACCATGGTGAGGGTAGGAACGTAGATCCTTGTTACCATGGTGAGGGTAGGAACGTAGATCCTTGTTACCATGGTGAGGGTTGGAACGTAGATCGACTTGTAAATCGAGAGCTTTGCTTTTCGGCTCAGCTCTCTCTTTACCACGACGGACCGATGCAGCGTCCTAGTTATTGCTGACGCCGCACCGATCCGCCTGTCGATCCTTCCTATTAAATATTAACCATTCTTATTAAATTAATATTAACTAATTAATAATAATCATAGTTAAATAATAGTTAATTTAATAGTTAATTAATTAACTATTCCTTAAAAAAAAAAAAAGAAGCTGTGATGAGTTGTGTGTTAGTTGTGAACATCTAAATGTAGATGTACACACACATATGATGAGCTTATAGAAACATGTTTTAATGATCAGAAAACAAACAGAAACATGATGAAAATTTAAAATTGTCTTTTTTTATGGAAAGTTTGTTTAGCGTCATCTATCATCAATCTGAGCAGCTTTTAGCGGCTAAAACACGTAAAAAGATGATGAAAAAAAGAGACCTATGACATTATTTTTCATGTTAAAGATGTAAAAAAACCAAAACTTTTTAAGAATATTCCACGTAAACAATGAGAAAACAATGAAAAAACACGCTATTATTGAGTTTAAAGTAATCGTTTTTACCTCCAAACATTCAGTTAACGTCGCGCTAACACGATACCTAATTTGTTTAAGTTTAGATCAAATTTTTCAACAAAAAAAAGCTTAAAATAAACATGTTAAAAGTTTTACCAACCTGTCGCTCTCAAGAAAAGTAGTCCTCATAAAACGGTCAGTTGTATTAGTCCGCTCTGCTCCTCCCACAAACATGACGTTTAACGTGACGTCAGACCAAGACAAAGGTTGGAACTCGAACGTTTGGTTGACATATCCCGAGATGGTACCGAGATATAGCGTACTCAGACGCTGATTGGCTGACATATCCCGAGATGGTACTGAGATATAGCGTACTCAGACGCTGATTGGCTGACATACCCCGAGATGGTACCGAGATATAGCGTATTCAGACGCTGATTGGTTGACTTGTCCCGAGATATCCCGAGATAGCTCACACAGATAAAACCACTTGGTTTGACTTGTTAACATGACTGATACCTGATTGGACGGGCACTAGGATTCACTAAGACTCACTATTGTGTCACAGAATGTGAAAACTTGTAGTTTTAATGTATGGACTTTATTTTTTTA